>CM059274.1:14214518-14217018 GCA_030347295.1 Setipinna tenuifilis
CCAAGGTGGCAGCAATTTGTGAAGGACTTCTGAAAGATAGCGCAATCAGAGGCACCTTTTAAACTCTGAGAACACACACAGACACACTTACACACAGACACACACACAGACACACACACACACATTCACACACACATATTCACACTCACATTTCCTGCAAGTTATAATCAAGCTGGGGGTAGGGGGTTTAGTGGTGTGGAGGTGTGTGTACCCAGAGATGTGTGCTCTCTCCAGGTTAGTTGACCCCTGTTATTACTCCCTCAAACTAATCTACCATCAGGGTCAGGAGTATGGAGCTTGATCCTGGAAACACCGGCTAGCCACTGACTGGAAGACATACTAAGCCGACATTGGTTACAGCGGCGATAAGCTTGCAGCTCACTGTTGATGATTTGGCAAAAAGTGCAACGGAAGGAAGGGCATTCATCGCTAATCCGGGGACAACAAATCCATGTTATCTTGACAGATGCTGAGGCTTCTGAAGGAGGAAAAAAAAGAAGAAAAAATTACTGACTCACATCAGGTCAGCATCTGTCTTTGAAAGCAGTGTCTGGTTTGAGGAGTGTTTCTTTTTTTTTCTTTGAGTGGCGGGAGGGGGCGATGGCTGGCCGGAACTTGCATCTTTACATAGCCCCTCTAAAACCAAGGCCCATGGCGAATCTTAGTGGTGTGGTATTTGCCTAGCCAGGACATTGCAATAATAACAGGAAAACAGCCTCTCTAAATCCCCATTTAAGAGTGCTCCTACAAACAAATTACAAGAAAAGAGGAAGTGGAGGAGTGGGGGTGAGAGGGTGAGAGACAGAGAGAGAGGGAGAGAGAGAGACAGAGAGAGAGGGAGAGAGAGAGAGACAGAGAAATGTCGATAAGCACAGACATAATCTCAAAACCTACAACATGATGGTATGACCGGGGGAAACCTGAAGGATATATTTACATCATCTCTCTTCCACAGGAGGAGGCTCAAGAAACAAGTTAGACAACAAATGAGCCTCCTTTTCAGAATGATGAAATCTGCAGTGTGGACTCCAACACCAGTTTCTATTTCCTGGGCCTGAGTACTGTACTCTACCGCTGTCACTTGGCACAGCGCCCTGCCGTGCTGCCTTAAACTACAATTTACACTGAGAATGTCTCCCGATGCCATTCTGCTACCAAAGTGTGGACTGCCCATGGATTACTCTGTAAAACCCTGACAGAAAAAGTTGTGTGCTCACTGAGTTTCTCTCCCTCTCTCTTCTTTTTTTTCTCTCCCAGTTGGTCCATGGTGTCCATGAGACAAGAACATGAATAAATAAAACATGGCAGCTGGTTCTGGCTAAGTGTAAGAGTCAGCTTAGTGAGAAGCTAAGCTAGCAGTGTGGTCGTGCTGATGTTAAAAAAAACTCTGGAGATATCCCCCCCCCCCTCTCTCTCTCTCCCTCCCTCTCTCTCTCTGCCTGTCTGTCTCTCTGTGCCTGGCTGTCTCTCTCTCTCTCTGTCTCTGTCTCTCTGTCTCTCTGTCACCCTCTCTCTGTCTGTCTCCTTCTTTCTTTACTTGCCATTCTTTTGTGAAGAAATAAACAACTATCTCTATCCTCCAAGCTGTCTGACTGTAAACACTCAGAGGATGTGGATGGTTGGCAGGGGTGGGTGGAGGGAGGAGATGTCACCCTGCTTCACCCCATAAACTGCTGCTGAGTCGTGCTGAGTGGGGAGACGGTCATTACCAGGTCTCTCTCCTCTCTCCTCTCTCTCTGCCCCTCTCTTTCTCTTGCCCCCCCTCCATCTCTCCCTCTCTCCATCTATCTGTCTACCTCCTCTCTCTCTCTCTCTCTCTCTCTCTCTCTCTCTCTCTCTCTCTCTTTCTCTCAACACGAGGGCTATAAGAAGCTAGTCTGGCTTTCCAGGGCTACTTCTAGAGTCAGCAGGTAAATAGCAAGTACACAACTGCATTAGGACCAGTGTGTGTGTGTGTGTGTGTGTGTGTGTCTGGTGAATACGTGCAGTTGCTCATGAATATACTGTAGGACAGGCAGAAACAGACCAAGTGATAGAGAGAGAGAGAATGGGCGAACAAGGCAAAAAATCCTTCTTTATTTATGTATAAGGACAGCCAGAGAGTATAGGGGGTAGGAAAATGGAATATGCAGGGAAATAATCCATAAATGTCTTAAACATTCAGTATCATCTGGTCCACTTCTTGGTGGTTGCAATTTTTTCAGCACAGCACAGACCATCTCCGGAGTAGAACACATTATGGATGCAGCAGGAATGATTAAATAAATGGACTAAAATCTGACATGAGAGGACATTTCTCTAACTGTCTCTCTCTCCCTCTCCCCCCTCCCTCTCTCTCTCTCTCTCTCTCTCTCTCTCCTCCAGTCTCTCTCTCTCTCTCTCTCTCTCTTTCTTCCTGTCTCTCTCCCCTGTCTCTCGCTCTTTCTCTTCATCTGTACTGGTTTGAGCAGGCCTTGAGAGCCATTATTTCATAACAGACATTTGCAAGATGAATGGCTTT
>CM059274.1:14224518-14237018 GCA_030347295.1 Setipinna tenuifilis
GAGAGACGGAGAGACGGAGAGACAGAGAGAGAGTGTGTCTGTGAGAGTGTGTGTGTGTGTGTGTGTGTGAGAGAGAGAGAGAGAGAGAGAGAGAGAGAGAGAGAGAGAGAGAGAGAGAGAGAGACAGAGAAAGTCCACAGTCTACACTCAGGCAACCCCTGAGTCAGGAGAGAGGAGGGGGAGAGGGAAGCCATATTGAAGTCAGGGCAGCGAGGATGTCACCATTGTCATCCTAAGAAAAGAAAGAGGGCACGCACATCCATGTTCTAAATAGGTGCTGAACTAAAAAATACAGAAGGAATCCAAGACATACAGGAGAGGTCCGTACACCTCAGTCGAGTGACACAGTATGACAAACCTACTGCTCTTTATTCAGCCGTTGTCGTCCTCGTCATCCTCCGAGAGCCAGACTGGTCACGTGCTCATGCCGTCACGCGTCGGGGAGCAAGTGAGGCAAAAACATCCCCTGCCACCGATACACACACAAAAAAAAATGTCCGCTTTCATTTCGATTACCTGCATAGCAGGCCTGGCAGCAGTATAAGCAGGGGGGAGTGGTGAAGGGGGCTGGGGCTGGGGCTGGGGCTGGGGAGGGGGAGGGCAGGCTGGGTAGCGGTGGCGGTGTGAAGGTGAGGGGGTGCTTGGTTTTGGAGTGCAGTGAGCGTTTGAAAGGTGAGAAAATTAGGATGCATTGCCTCTTGCCTCTGCTCTTTAGGTGTCACGACGCGCCGCACTGACGCGTCCCTCTGACCAAAGAGCAACAGATTGAGATGAAAAGCTGGAGAGGAACAGAGAAAGTGGTGGGAGATGTAGGTAGAGAGATAGGAGGTAAAGAAAGGAAGAGACAAAGAAAGACAGAGAGAGAGAAAGAAACAGAGAGAGGAAGACAGAAAGACAGACAGAGAGAAGAGAGAAATGGAGAGAGATAGCGAGAGAGAAAGGGAGATAGACAGAGGAGAGAGATAGAGAGAGAAAGGGAGAGAAAGAGAGGAGAGAAAGGGAGAGAGAGGGATGCAAGGGCGAGAGCAATCAGATAAGACGCTGTCGTGTCTCCTGCCAAGGGTCCTGACGTGGTAGACGAGTGTTGTGTTTAATGTACTTTGCCCTAGTCATTTAGATTCCGTGAGGGGAGTCACCCAGAAATGAGAGTTTCAAGGGTTGCTTCTCATTTCTCTCCCACCATAATTACAGAGTCAAAATATTCAGCTTCTTTTCCGTGGGTAATTCGCCGGAAACGAAAGACAGAATTTCTTCCACTCTGCAGATGATAGATTGGGACTAGCTGGTGCCAAATGCATTCTCTTTAGGGTGCCAGGGAGAGCACCAAAAACTAATCTTCTGTTAAAAAAAATAAATAAAAATAAACAACCTCTCATGTAAACAAACTAAATTAGCAGAGGTGGGAAGTGGAAATGAGGTATCTGTGGTATTTACGAGTGAAAAATGAACGAGTTTTATAGGAGTTTTCGTCAATCAATTTTGTTGATCGATAAGAAATGGGATCAGTGACAGTGAAAATGGGCAATAAACTTTTGCAAACAACTTTGTTTATTAAAGTGTAATAACACATTTAGTACTATGCGAAAATAACAACTATCGTCTATTTCATGTGCTAGACCTATTCTGACATTCATATACCGTGGCTAAGTAGTCTTCCTACCACCAGAACTTGTATCATGAAATGGTAACATATATCTTGTCTATCACAGGAAATCATAAAGAGTAGCAGTCACCATGCACCAAACAGTCTCCATTTCTCTAAGGCCTAACTGCATGTGTTTAACTGGTCTGTGTTTCACATACCTCAGAGAATATTTTCAGCCCAACATGTTGCACACAGACCCAACACAGAATAGCATAGCATCACAGTTGTACAGCCACCAGTAGCAGTGCCCTCAATTTCACCCGCCAGAGTCATTACTCCACACCTCTGCCCAGTTCACAGCTTCCTCTCTGCCAGATCCCCCAACACCTACCGCAGTGGAGGTAGTCATTCACCTACTTTCTTTCTCTGTCCTTCTCTGTTCCTGTCTCTTTCTATCTCTTTGTCTCTCTTTCTCTCCCCCTACCCACTCTCTTTCTGTCTGTCTGTCTTTCTCTCTCTGTCTCTTTCTATCTCTCTATCCCACCCCTCCCACCCCTCTCTTTCTGTCTTCTGTCTTTTTTCTCTAACCCACTATTTTCCTCTTTCTCTCTCTCTCTCTCTGTCTGTCTCTCTCTTTCTCTCTCTCTCTCTCTCTCTCTCTCTCCCTTGAATTTTTCTGCTGCATGACTGAGTCTGATGAGCCTCTGCTGTGGAAAGACAAAGGGTTTAAATAAATGGGAGCCACAGATTCTGAGTGCATATCACCTTGCAGAGCGCTGTGGTTCACTTGGGAGGTGGTCCCCATGTCATCCACGAACCCGCCTGCCCCAAGTGTCCTCGTTTCTACAATTATACAAATGTCTGTGATGTAAGTGGATTCTCTCTCTCTCTTTATCTCTCTCTCTCTTGCTCTCTCTCTCTCTCACTATCTGCCTTTCTGTCTTTTTTCTATGTATATATAAATATATATGTTATACCCCCAAGGCCCGTATAATTTGAAAAGGAACTTTTGTTCACCCATTTTTCTTCTCCTTTAATGCTCAATTAAGAACGATCACGGACAGGCCCCAGAGACTTGCCAGGCGGTGGTGTGGGCTGACAGGCTGTGTGTTGTCGCCAGTAGGACACACACACACACACACACACACACACACACACACACACACACACACACACACACACACACAAGCCTTGGTCAGGATCCTCTGGGGGAAGAGCACAGTTTTTCTGTGTGTGTGTGTGTGTGTGTGTGTGTGTGTGTGTGTGTGTGTGTGTGTGTGTGTGTGTGTGTGTGTGTGTGTACGGGAGGAGGTGGAGAAGTTGTTGGTGGTGGTGGTTTTAAGTCGCTAGTGGCAGTTTTCTCAGGTGTCCGTGAGGGGCCGATAACCCCCCCCCCTCCCAGCACCGTACTGGAGGCTCGAGGACGGCACAGCAAATGATATATGATCTGCTGGAGGGGAACAGTGCACACATGCGGGATCATCAGCCCCTCACTCTCACTCATGTGTGTGTGTACAAGAACCTCTGTGTGTGTGTGTGTGTGTGTGTGTGTGTGTGTGTGTGTGTGTGTGTGTGTGTGTGTGTGTGTGTGTGTGTGTGTGTGTTTAAGTGTTTCCGCTTTCTGCGATCCATCTTGTCGCCCTGGTGTGAGGGATGAGAGGGCCAGAGGGCCATGCCAGGACACGGTTATGAGAAGAGGGAGACGAGAGAGACGAGACATGGCACCAAAAAAAAAAATAGAAAAAGGAAAAATTCTCATATCGGTTAAGTGAAGGGCTGAGAAGGGAGAGAAGTGGCTGACATAAAGAAATAATGCACACATGACGTCATGGAAGAATGATTAGTGGGAGAACCATGGTCCCTTTCTTCCTATTTCATATCCCGATCAAACAGAGAGGTCCAGCTGAGATGGCAGATTGTGAGGGTTATTATTTATTTATTTATATTTTGTTGTTGCATATTTCAAAATAGACTCATCTACCATCTAGATAATCTAACAAGAATGCTCCGCTTTCGTATTTTTAGAGCAATTCCCAGCATGACGTAGAATGACAGAGCAAACAATGCCTCGCAAACACTTCAAACACGGCCACCCTTTATGCCAAAGTATTTCTCCAAGAAATCAAAGCTGAGAGCCTGGTCCATTGAGAGTCCAGCGTGCACTAAAAGCAAATAATGATGGCACTTATTTCCATCTGGTTGCGTCATGTAAAAGTCTGTCTCCATTATGTTCCACTCAACAACGTGCCGCACAAAAACACAAAATATGTTTTTTAATGAAATGTTGTATTTTATTTCAGGGAATTGGTTTGCTTTTAATTACATTTATATCTGTCATAAACAAAAAAACGAATACATTTCCATATTAGTGTTGGTGGTGTTACAGTAAATTCATTGACACAAAGTGACATCCAATTGTAACACTTATACAATTTTAAAGGAATTTGTTATTTACACATACGTAAGTGATTGTATATGATGGGAGAGATTGTTCAGCAAACACATCGGTTCAAGGTTATATGAGGCATGTTACACAGACAAAAGCACTGTTTTCAATAACAGTTATGTCTTAAAGGGGACGTATTATGCAAAAATGACTTTTGTGCGCTTTCTACAGCTTCTATAAACACTCCAAGTGCCAACAACAAACAAACATCCACTTGATTGCTGTGAGTCAGTTGAAAGATTTTGCTGTCAGGAATAATGTGTTTCTATGAGCCATTTTTCTGGCTACCCCCACTCTGACGTCAACTCGGGGAGCATTAGCTCTGGGTCAGACTGAGGGTCGAATGTATATGGTTGGATTGTGCCTCTGCTTTCTGCCATTTCCATGTGGAGTGAACATGAATTGTAAACATGGGATGGGTGGGGACGATCGTGGCCAGCAAGAAGCTCATTACGTACATAAAGGTGTTTAAAAAAACCCTAAAACGACTTATTCTGAAAGGGAAACAATTGCCAAAAATAGACACATACTTTAAAGTAGGCATTTTGCTTTTATGTGATTCAATGTCAGTTACACCACACTTTCAGATCTTTTGAAAAGTGGACATGAGAGACAAAACTTGGTCTAAAAGAAAATATACTGTACTATATGTAACTGTATTATAATAAAAAAAACAATGAATATCAGCAAAAAAAAACCAATTATAATTTAGCAGCACCATTTTTCATTATTATTTTTTCTTTTGGAGACTAAGAACGTTTTAGAACATTCCACCCTCCTGCATCACCACACACACACAGTAGGGGCTCCACAACCGCTCAATTTTCCCACGATACAAAATCAGATGTGACCTCCATGGACTGGTTCTGTGTTACACAAGCTAAGGAGGCCGAGACAGAGGGTTATTTGTCCAGAAGGACATCCTAAGCCTTTATATAATCCTTTAGGAGGACACTCTAATGGTGCTTTTTAGAGTCTTGTTGTATGACACAAGTACCTAGTGAGGGATATATATGGAGAGACAGGGAGAAACATATCTACAGAGAAAGAGAGAGAGAGGGTAAGATACATGGAGAGAGGGAGGGAGAGAAACAAATAGAGAGAGAGAGACAGAAACAGAGAAAACGAGAGACAACTGGCAATAACAAAGAGACAGCAAAAGAGAAAGAGAGAAAGATAGAGAGAGACAGAATGAAGTCGATAAAAACTGAGTGAAAAACAGAGAGAGAAAGAGAGAGAGAGAGAGCAAGAGAGAGAACAGAAGAGAATGCGATCTCTGCAGAACAGTAAGATCCACTTCCTTCTCATAAATGCGTTAAGTCCCATGGGGAACATTGTTCCCTGTGAGCCTCACCACCTGCCTCACTGTGTCTCAGTCACAGAGGCTGACTTTCACACGGAGACGCGCTGCTCCCTAAGTGTAGATGGCCATCACAGCCTCCCTGACAGGCCTGCACTTTCATTCCATCACTTAGCGCACATCACTTCACTAAAACACACTGTCTGCCTGCTACCGGATCAATGTTTAAAAGGTGTGTGATTGCTGGGACAGTTCTTGACAACAAGAGCACCCTAAAGCCATTATAAAATGGAAAGCGTCCATCTTGGATGGGGATTCTAGACAGTGGAGCCAGTGGAATAATACCAATTTCATAGGTCTAACCGCATGTGATGCAGGGCTGTAAAGTTAATAGATTTCACATCAGAATGACTATTTTGCAATTGTGCAATTATATGCTTTAAAATTAATGAAATAGCAATATCTGCAAGAACATTATTGCGGTTAATATATTCCTAAAATTGTGCAGTTAAATACAGTCATCTGGTCAAGATTCACAGTAGGAAACACTTCCTTACCCCATGATGTACAGTGAGTTCATTCCCAGTGTGAACTTGAACTGGTTTGAGCTGGGGTCAAGAATAAAAATGAGTAGGAATGGGGGAAAAAAAAGAAAAAAGAAAAAAAAACATCTTCCAACACTATCTAAACAGTGAAGAGCAAAGGGCATTATCTCACAAGCATTTAAAAAAAAAGTAGCTGGGATCAGGCAGTCATGGTATTTTTGAAGTTTTTTTTATTTATTTTATTTTTTCTTTTTTTTTCACAGAGCAAGAGGCCCAAGGGCGAAAGGCAGCCTCCAATGCGGCCTCCAATCCCCATGCATAAACATGGACCCCTCTGTACTACTGACTCAGAGGCCGTGCAGAGGCCGACCGTAACATCGTGGAAATTCTCCCCATCAGCCTCTGTCAACACCAGGGAGCAAACCTCTCACACACAGAGGACAAACAAAGAGCTCGAAATTAAATGTGAATTTTCCAGTTGCCCCTTTCAGTACATCTGATCCTGCTATTGCTACTATTGCTACTCGATTTTGAAAGTTTGATGTGTAACCCCCCCCCCCACACACACACACACACACACACACACACACACAAAAAGTTCACAAAGTTTGAAGTAGATGACCTGTTTTTTCTCACTCATAGACTGCCCACACCACTGCCCTTCAAAAAAAAATGAAAAGGAGACAAAAATGAAGATACGTTTAGAAACGTTGTAGTAGGTGACCTGTTTGGATGTCTCATAGCCTATTGAGTCAATAAATGGGTGATAACACCTCATCTTTGACAATTGCATCTACAGAGTACCCATAATGCTATTGGAGCTGGTGATACAGGAGATAATTATCAGCCATAATACTCTTCTACTAACTGCATTTGGACAATCACTCATAAGGCATCTAAATTAAATTCTGGAGCTATTTGAGTAAGTCATTTACATCCACTTTGGGGGGGAAAAAACTGTCTTGAACATAAATTTCTCTGCGCACAGGCTTTCACCTGAGCAGTGTGGCTGATTGAGCATAATCAGCATTACTTTAAACGACAATGGCTATCTCTGTGGAGCTATAGAAGCAAGCAACCCTGCGACCCTACCCACCATCCCTCGCCTCTGTTTTTGTCTCACTCCTCATTGGGGACTAGCTTTATATCTACCAGTATTGCATAGCTGTTATGTTTCTGCACTTATGCGCTATGAATATTTTATAGCTTAGATCATTTGCGTTTTTTTTTTTATACGGCATCCACTTGTCCACTGAAGAGGCAATGCAGGACTTCATTAATTGATACTTGTCTCCCATGGTTATTGTCAACCCGAAATCAGCCACCACAACTAACCTCACTCACTCACTCTGGGTGCGTCGTTGTGGTCAGGCACGTAGGCTGAATGTTTTGAAGGCTATTCATAAATTATCGTAGTTAAAAAAGAAGTCCAAAATGATTAACTACTGGCTCCTTCTTACATCAAAATAAAGCTGACAAACATGTCGGGCGGGTATGGAACATCTTCCTGTGTAGGCAGTGTCAGACCTTCGCTGGCATGCTCAAAGTTTTTGAAAAGTATGAGGTGTCGAAAAACACAACGGATGATAATTAATTGAATAGCACTCAAATTCGGTGTCACATGAGTGCTGCGATTGAAAGCGACACTGAAGTTGAGAGAATTAGCATAATGGGACGGCTCACAATAAAATCTCGTTAGAATGATTTAGTCCATCCTACAATTCAATCAGGCAGTAATTGTTTTGCTAGGGGCACAGAGTGCACGCTGGTCCCTTGCGGTGGGAAGCAATACACAGCCAGACCAATTGCTTTTGGTATATACATGCTTTTGGTGCAATTTAAGGGCCCCCGTGTTACAACAATACCCTTGTGAGCAGTCAGCTCCTTTTCGATGGAGGATCTATATTACACAATGCCGCAATTCGCCTCCTCCTCCTCCTCCACCTCTTCCTCCTCTGTTCTTTAGCCCTAGAGCGTGTGGGGCGAAACCAGCAGCTCAGCACGATGAATATTGCAACAAGTTTGCCCTGGGCTACACTTAGCTGCAGTCTCCTCCTTCAGAGCCTGGATCTTTTGTTAAGGATGAGCTCCGAGAACCTCTGAACCTTTTTTGTCCGAGGCTGGACAGTAAGGGAAGGACATCTTTTTTTCCACTGCAACAGTGTTGTTGTTAACTAAAGAGTGGAAACCAAGGTGTTGCAGCATACAGTACTGCCAGTGACCCTGAGCAGAAGCATGGGCAGCAGGCAGCTCTCCACAGCTCGCTTGCCAGGGTACCGACCCAGAGGGCACAAGTTTAACACGGACACATTTTTCTTCTTCTTTTTCTTTTTCTTTTTGAGGACATTCAGAGATGCAGATGGGTCCAAGATGCACTTTGTATGTCAAGGTAACACGCACCTGGTCTTTGAAGTGAGAAAACCAAGGAAAGCACTATAACACATCAGAAAACTATTGCTGCTGTAACAAGGCAGTGTAAAAATCAATGAATAAAACACAGTAGTTCAAAGAGTACATTTCAAGTGGCCATCTGATATCTGAGTTCATTCTTAATTTCTGCTTAAATCTTACACTAGCCATAAATTCCTCTAAAGTACTTTGTCAGTGTTTTTTGTAAAATAAATAAAATATGTAGCTAAAATGTTTGGCAATCAAACAGTTGTAATTCGATTTTTTTTTTTAAACTAGGATATCAGGCTATCAATGCTGGTCAATGTTTTGTACTTCTTTGTTAAAAACTTAACAAGTGCATTTAAATGGACACTGCAGCCTTGAAGCCCATTATATACATATATATTAGTGAAGAACAACATCTTGACGAACAGCATTATCATACAGTAGCATTATTTTCACCTCTTAGTGCAGCATGCCTGTGCCTGTAAGGTGCACACAGGCATGTATCACCCTATTAGAGAAGGCAAAGAAAATCCAGCTCAAACCTTGAGTCTTTTCAGCTTTTCTAAGTGGCTTCAGGGTGGTTATGGTAGGGCCATTACACGCAGGGTAAAATTGCCTATGAAATAAAAAAATAGGAGAGAGAGAGAGAGAAAGAGAGAGAAATAAAAACAAGAATGCCTCTTCTTGTCTTAACAGCTAAAAGAGCTAAAAGCTTGTGTGGGTGTTAAAGAAAAACATGTGGCACAAATAAACATGTTGGACTGAGAACAAGGAGTTAGTGTGTGTGGAGGGTGCCACTAACAACATTTCCCTCCTTTCTTCCAATCCCGCTTTCAGACCTCAAGCCCCGACCACACACACACACACACACACACACACACACACACATACACACACACACACACACACACACATACACAAACGCATGCTCGCACACTTGCACACACACACAAACACACAAACACACACATCCTGACTGCCACCACCACCACGTCCATCAACACCCCTCAGGGGATAGCGGCGGAGAGGCGAGTGCTGTCACACACGTGAGCTGATTTGGTGTGTGTGTTTACACCACCACGGAACGTTCTGGTTTCTGTTCCGCCGCCTCATCTGCATAATCTGTGATGAGCCAAAGGAGAGGGGGGGCTGGGGGGGGGGAGGGTGCGAAAATAGGCCCTGAAAGGACTCATCCAACATGACAGAGGAAAGAAGAAGGCATGCTTTTTCTCCTGTTCAATTTGTTTCTGGGCAAGAGAGAAAGAGAGAGAGAACAAAAGAGAAGAAAGCGAAACAAATGAGAGAAAGAGAAATCAAGGTCTCTCCGTCGCGAGGCTGAGGTTTATGTAACCACGGTCCTCCTGTGCCAGCACTTACAAAAGACACCCCTGGACTCAAAAGGCCAATTAGTCCTACCTCCTTTGGGTGTCTCTCTCTCTCACTGAAACGATCCCTTAACCCCTTCCATGTGGGCTCGGCAACCCCAGACCCTTCTCTCCCTCCCCTGGGGTAGCAGAGGCAGGCAGGCAGGCAGGCATGGAGGCTCTGGAGCAGACCATACAGCCTTCAGTGGGCCTCTGGGGGGCTCCAACAGCAGACCTGCAGCAAGATCGCCTTCTGAGAAATGATGCATGGCTCAAGGAAGCGGAAGCTAATGCTAACGTTTGTTCCTGCACTCTTATCACACCCAAGGGGGGGTGACAGGGAGGGGGGGGGGGGGGGGGGGGGGGTGAGGGGGGGTGTAAGCTGATCCCACCTCACAGATAAAGCTGCCACTGAGAGCAACCAAGCCCTCTCAGCCAATGATGGAGCAGGCTGCAGACAGGATCTACAAAAGCAGCCATGTCCAGATAAAGATATATTTGAGGTATTTCTTGGATTTTGGGAGGCTTAGGTGCTGTTTCACATTGTTTTTCACGGTCATAGTTTCCATCCTTGGAACAGAATGTTAAGTAGTTCTTGTGCACATTGTCATGTCTTGAAGTAATTTCTCATTTCTCAAAAATAACATACTTAAATCTGGTTACAACATCCTAAAAAATCTTAAAACTATGCAAAGTAAGAACAGTGCAATCTGCAGTCTGCAGTCTGAACAAAAGCTGTGAGCATTAAGTGGCACCATATTGAAGCAAAGGCAAAGCTCATAGGGATCTGGGGACATATGCCATGGCAAAGTCTCCCCCAGAATTATATAGTTTGATGAGCACAGTGAAACAATGAGATGACAGTTAAACTGTTCCAATTTTTCAGTCAAACTAATAATCTCATAATTAAAATGTTTAGGAAAAACTGAGGATATTTGCAGCTGACTACAGGCTATTCAAGCAACCACTTGCGAGCCGTACAGGCACTAAGCAACCAAATGGGTTTATCATTAGGTACAGCCTTTTAAGTTACGTTACCTA
Source organism: Setipinna tenuifilis (assembly GCA_030347295.1). Classification (NCBI taxonomy): domain Eukaryota; kingdom Metazoa; phylum Chordata; class Actinopteri; order Clupeiformes; family Engraulidae; genus Setipinna; species Setipinna tenuifilis. Next base: position 14,235,197 of record CM059274.1, read on the forward strand.
CAGCTACAGAGTGTTACAAAGACATTGAGAAAAGCATCCTTTCAACTGCACTGTATGTTTTACCATTCTAGTTTTGAAAAACTGAAAACAATCATAGTAACATTTGTTAGTTCTGTCTGGCAATGCATTGTCAGCTATCCCCACTGATTACCACAGTTGGCTGTGCTAGTTAGCCTGCATCTATAACCAGTATCCCAATTAATAGAGAGTTGTCCTAATAACAAAAATTACCCTCCTGTACACTCAGCTCTCTGAGAAATGAGTAATGGATGGGTTGCAACCCCCTGAATGGAGCTTAAAAGGTGTTTTGGAGGTCTTTACTGAGTTGACAGCACCAACAAAAATCCACTTTGCTGTTTGATTAACTTGCAATGACCATCTGACACATCACACTAACATTCATCCCAACCCTCACTGTTGATTGACAAGCGACCCCTGACAATAGCAGGCCATTACCCTAGTCAGTGCACAAAGCTCTCGCTGTTTGAAATTCATTCACATATGTGCCCTACCCCTGCTTTCAGGTGTTTATTAGACTGAGGCAAATAAACAAACAAAGAAGAACAGAAATAAAGAAAGAAAGAAAGAAAGAAAGAAAGAACAAATGGATGAAAAAGAAAGAAAGAAAAAACAAACGAACAAATGAAAAAGAAAGAAAGAAAGAAAGCAAAAACAAAGAAAGAAAAAAAGAAAGAAAGCAAAAACAAAGAAAGAAAAAAAGAAAGAAAAAATCTGGAAAAATGGGGCTATTTTTGAGCCTTTCTATGATGGAGAAAAAAACGTATATGGATGTGGTAACATCTTGTGAACCACTGGCCTCTGGTCTCTTTTGATCTGATCGATCTCTGCAGCAAACGCCACCGCAGGGCTCAGTCTCATTTTTTATTTATCACTTCACAAACATTATGTTAAAACAACGTTGGCAGCAAAAAAAAAAAGGAAAATACACTTGTGACTATTGTGCAGTAGATGAAAAATGCTGCAAGGACAATGCCACTTGTTGAAATTCAAAACATTTGACTGTAAACTGTCACAGGCTGTTAAGCCCTGGTACAGGTAAAACCTTGGCTATAATTGCAGAAGCAGGGTCAAGTAGTTTTTTAATGAGAGGCTCCCTGTTAAAATGTTTGTTTTTTATTTATTTATTTAACCTGGAGCTGTGCTATGGGCTACCCGCAAAGGTAGACAAAAAGGAAAAACAACAGCACATTCAGGAGAATCTCTGTGTTGAAATTTCTTCAGCTTCTTTTTAGGTGTGTGAGACAGAAAGAGAGATAGAGGGATGGAGAGAAAGAAACTCTAACTTTAGTATTCCAGTCGGTCAATAGGCCCAGGCTTTTTTGGGGACTGTTTCCAGTAATTGGTGCAGACTTTGGTTAAATTTGACAACAAATTGCTACAAGACAGCTACACTTCCTACTGTGCCACTGATGGTGCGAGACTGATTTATATTAATTTTGTTTTCCCAAATCACATCTTTGAACTTCTTATCTCATCAACTTTTACTTTACATTTTGCTGACACTCTTATCCAGAGTGACTTACAGTTATTTAGGTACATGGTTTTAGTTACAGTCCCTGGAGCAATGTGGGGTTAGATGCCTTGTTCAAAGGCACTTCAGCGATGAATGAGGGTGCAGGAGAGCACTAGTTGTTTACTTCCCCACCCCCATTCTTCCAACTGGAACACAATTCAAACCTGTGACCCTCCAATCCTAAGACCAACTCTCTAACCACTAGGCCACAGTAGGCCCAACTTCTGTTCTTTATTGTTGGCTAGCACACCATTTGTGTTGTTCTACTGCAACTCTGCAATGTCCCGC
>CM059274.1:14239518-14244518 GCA_030347295.1 Setipinna tenuifilis
CACTAAGGTTTGACAGCATAAATTGCATTCACTCTGAGCATGGAAATTGAGAGTTTTTCTCCCATGGCACATTCAGTGACTGATTCTGTGAGCAATAGGTATCATCAAATATGTGCATCATCAAGCAAGTGTGTGTGTGTGTGTGTGTGTGTGTGTGTGTGTGTGTGTGTGTGTATGTGTGTGTGTATGTGTGTGTGTGTGTGTGTGTGTGTGTGTGTGTGTGTGTGTGTGTGTGTGTGTATATGTATGTAGGTGTGTGTATGCATCTGTGTATACGTGTGTGTGTGTGTGTCTGTGTATATGCGTGTGTGTGTGTGTCTGCGTATATGCGTGTGTGTGTGTGTGTGTATGTGTGCGTGTGTTTGTGTGGGTATGCGTGACTGGGAGGGTGTATAGGGACAGCGCTGTAAGTGAAATTGAATGTACACAGTATAGTGATTGCAGACACCAAGAGACCCCATCTTCCACCCTCCTGCTGTGCTTTAAAGGGATCAACAACTTCCCATCAACCCAGCAATCCCGCATCCTGATAGAGTGGGCGAGGGGGGAGTCCGCTGAGGGCCTGGTACCACAGCACGGGGACAGCTCATTCCCTCTGAGGCAATATGGGTTCCCATGTTTGTGTAGCAATCTGGTAAATAAATAAATAGAAGAAGGAAATAAATAAAACAACACATGGATGAAGATGTACATAGCTTTCACCATAAGTTGTGTTTGTAGCAAAAGCTGGTGGGGGGGGGGGGGGGGGGGGGCAGTCTTCAGTCCCGACCATATATTCGGAAATTCTTTGTGAAGCTTTGTGTTTATATTCTGGAAAGTTCTAAGATTCCCTGCTGTGTTACCATGTGGGACCGCTATATATGTGCTGCATAAACACACAACACAGAACAGAACTGTATGGTGCTGGGCCTCTTTCATCTAGAGATGTAGTTGGACCCGGCTACTTCGCCCCTTACCACACCCTATAATAATTAGCCCACCAATCTGGGCATCAAATGACTTTGGATCAGTTCACAAAGGTGGCCATCTTTGGTTGCAACTGTGGAAACGAACGTTGACAGCTCTGCTGAACCTGCAAAACTGTTTTCGGGGTTCATGTCTGTGCCCTTGCTTGGCTTAGTGGCTACTGCTGTTGCTCGTACTACAGTATTTCAAAGAAGCCAAACAAAGCGCAACAATACAGAAGTTTAATTTCTTGTGAGTTCTCCTAGCAACGTGTGTACGAATGTTGACAGACTCTTTGACTGCCTTTGATCTGAGCTGGAACCACACATGCTAAATCCATACCCCTTTTAACTGAAGGCGATTTGCAGCAACATGGCTGGGCGCTTGACAATTATGAGATAATTTGAGGTTTTATACGACCAGTCAGTTCCTCACTTCATCACAGTAATAGCAACACTGAACCATAAGACTGAACCCATTTAATCATTAAAAATGTATAAAGAGAGGGAGCGTGGAGGAGAGAGATAGAAGGGCAGAAGCGTGGCACGGAGAGGAAAAAGAAATGTTGGCCTCAAACCAGGGCAGCTGTGCTCTTTCTCTCTCTCTCTCTCTCTCTCTCTCTCTCTCTCTCTCTCTTTCTGCCTCTCTCTCTCTCTCTTCCTCTCGCTTTCTCTCTAGTGCTTTTACTTCACTACTCTCTGTTTGATGTGGACTTCAACTGAAAGCCAGGTGTACGTGCATGCGTGTGTGTGTGTGTGTGTGTGCGTGTGTGTGTGTGTGTGCCTGTGTCTGTGCATGCCTGTGTGTACACTCTAAAAAATAATGGTTCTTTATAGCGATGCCATAGAAGAACCTTTTTGAGTGCTTCAAAGAAGCGTCGAGGCAACAGTTCTTTAAAGAACCATTTGATGCTGATATGACATGACATAGCCCATTATGATCTGAGGCTCTGAAGAACAATTTCCAATGTAAAGTACCTTTCACATACACGCTAAAAAATAAAGGTGCTTAAATGGTTCGTTAAATCTCTGGATGGTTCCATAGGCAATGAAGGTTCTTATATGGCATCGATTAACAAGTACTGGCCCTATTATTTTTTGAGAGTGTATGGGTGTGTGTGCGTGTGTGTGTGTGCGCATGTGCGTGTCTGTGAGTATGAGTGTGTGTGTGCATGTGCAAGTATGTGCATGTGTGTGTATGTGTGTGTGCCTGTGTGTGTGTGTGTGTGTGCATGTGTGTGCATGTGTGTGCCTATGTGTATATGTGTGTGTGTGTGTGTGCATGTGTGTGCATGTACAGTATGTGCTTTTGTGTACAAGTGTGTGTGTCTGTGTGTGCATGTGTGTGCATGTGTGTGCCTATATGTACGTGTGTGTGTCTGTGTGTGTGCATATGCGTGCATGCGTGCGCCTATATGTACGTGTCTGTGTGTGCATGTGTGTGCATGTGTGCGTCTATATGTCCGTGTATGTGTGCATGTGTGTGCATGTGTGTGCCTTTGTATAGGAGTGTGTGTGTGGGGATACAAGGGGGCTCAGGCCTGGCAGGGGGCCGCGGTGGCCTGTCAGCTGAGAAATGAAAGGCGACTGCGGCCAGATCTGTGTGATGTGTGTGCTGCACACTGGCTGTCAGGCATCACAGCGGATCAAACCGCCGATAACACCAGGCGGGGGATACCACCCTTCCCAATGCTCCCTCCCCTTTCTACATCTCTCCTGCCTACAGATAGGACTACCATTAGCTTCTGACTTTTATCTGCATGTGTGTGTGTGTGTGTGTATGTGTGTGTGTGTGTGTGCGTGTGTGTGTGTGCGTGTGTGTATGCGTATGCGTAAACATGTAACACATTTTGCTTTATAAGGTTGTGTGTATGTGTGTTTGTGCATGTTGGGTTGTATTTATATGATTGTGTGTGTGTGTCTATGTGTGTGTGAGTGTGTGTGTATGTGTGTATGTGTATGTGTGTCTGTGTGTGTGTGTATGTGTGTGTGTGTCTGTGTGTGTGTTTGTTGGTGTCGAGGGACAAATATCTAATACTCAGTAAAATGGAAATCCTTTCCCCGAATCACAGATCTAGTCATCCCCGTGAGATGAGATATGGCATTTCTACACTCCCGGGGCTATCATTTCATATGTGATCGCCTAAAACCCGGTCTGGGACACTACCCCCCACCCTTCCACCCCCCACACCCCAACACACACATACACACACACACACACACATACACACACACACACACAAACACACACACACACACACACAAACACACACACACACACACACACCATCTGGTCCAATCAAAGCAACCCGACCCAGGATATTTACAGGCACACACCGGTCACCCACTGAGGCTGTCCTTATAAAAAAAAGTAAAAAAAAAAAACTCTTGCTCTCGGATAGAATAGCCTCCGGTGAGGGCTAAAATGCTTTACTGCTAACCACACCACACAGACACCTTTCCCCTCATGTGCACAGCGGCCATATTTTCACAAGGCTGTAAACGACAGACGGGCACGGACACATTATCACAGTGGCTAAGAGTCGGCTGATCAAGCCTAAATGATTGGGTCCCTATCGGAAATGAGCCAAAAAAAAAAAGAGACACAGAGAGAGAAAAGGAAAGCAGACATACTAAAGCAGCTCCCACTGCCAGTCATTTGACATAGGTCAGCATTACTTACGTGAACAACTACCACTATTTTGTGGTGAACCACAGTGGCGCCTTTCAGCGACTCCTGTCATGTGGCCCTCAGTGAAACAAATAGAGGCGTAAAGTCAGCAAAGGGAGGGCCCGCATTGAAGCTCGCCCCACGCACACGGCTTAATTCCCGCACAAAGGAGTATATAATTAAGATTAATTGCCGCTTAACAAAAGCTACATGGTAGTTTAAGACCGCCGTTTGATTGTTGCAAGCCAGACATGGTGTGTCTTCACATCCTCAAAACACACTGCTAGTTAATATTCGCGCACCTTCACAAGTTTTTTTTTTCTCTCTCTTTTTTTTTTATCCTCCCTCGTTTCTAAAACCGTGACAACCAGCCACAAGAGGCTAATTAGTGGAGGCAATTATCTAGCCTGCGTGTTCATTATGCCCCCAGATTAGGCTCAAGGTACACAGAAATTACATAGCTGCAGTGACTTTGAAAACTCTTTGGCACACAGGCAAGGATTACAAGGCCTTAGTGTATACACAAGAGGACAATCCCAGTGTTCAGTGGTATGAGTTTAAATCATGTGATTTATGTACTTCGTTTGAACCCATAGCAGCCACCTTTACCATTTTTTTCTTGGTAATCTCCTGTAATTTACAGGAGAATTAAGAATCAAATCAATTAAGATTTAAATCAATATGTTGTAACGGCCATTGCTGAAAAGTCTCAAATTAATCCACTCAAACGTAGGGAGGTATGCACTGATCAATTGTGGGAGTAGCTCCAATGGTATGCTGTATGTGTTTATGGCTAAGTCAGCTTTACATGTGCATAAAGGATAATTTATAGTCCAGGAAACAACAGCCACAATTCCTGTCTGATGTAGCAGAGTTTGTCATGTACATCAAAACATTTCAAACAGATGTGGAATCTATTGCTTACTTATCTGTGATTGGATAGCAACTCAAAGTTCATACAAGTTGGCATAGAAACCACATTCGATGTTCTATTGATTCTATAATTTATTTATTTATTTATTTGCTTGTTTATTTTTGCTACTGGCGCAGAACTGTAAAAAGCCTCTAGCGGTGCAACATCTGTTAACAACTTTTTTTTTGTTTCGATCCAGCGACACTTGCCTGCCTTATTAATTGGCCTTTACAGTTTCCTCTTGCTTGAAATGACTCCTTAACTACTTCACTCCAACTTCACGGGAGGCATACAATAGAAACAAAACCCTTCAGGGCAACCCTTGTGAACACTTATACGAAGTGTCTGAACAGATGTTGAGTCTTAACAATTCCCACATAACACACATGATTTTCAGATGATTAAGTTGCATATGGAGTAATTAAATGTGTCCTATAGGTGGTGAGAGGAAGTAATTTAGGGGGATGTGTGC
>CM059274.1:14249518-14279518 GCA_030347295.1 Setipinna tenuifilis
TGGACCTCTTCATCTACCATGTGCTCCATCAGTAAGCAATTCATTGCAGAATGCTAATGAATGTGTGTGTGTGTGTGTGTGTGTGTGTGTGTGTGTGTGTGTTGGGTGGAATGTCTTTTTTTTGCTCCTTGTAATTAGTGGAAAACAATACTGTTGGAGGCAGCAGAGAATGGAGTATTGTATTATCTGGCTCATTCAGTGCTTCTCAGCGATGGTCCCCCTGATTGTGAAACAACACAAATACACACACACACACACACACACACACACACATAGAAAAGAGATAAAAGCACACCTGCCTGGCTTTTTTCTCTCTGTTTTTGCCATCCCAGCACTCTGTATGTTTTGTGTTTGTGTGTGTGTGTGTGTGTGTGTGTGTGTGTGTGTGTTTGTATGGTGGTGGTAGTGGTGGTGGTGGTGTTGGTGTTGGTGGGGGTAGGCTGCATTAGCATCAAATAAGCCTGCAAATGTCAGCGAATGGAAAGGAACAAATAAACACGGCGAAGCTGACTGACAGACGGCCTGGCCTGCGTATGAAATCAATGACTAATGAGCCCAAAAGGCTTACCTATTCATCACTCCCTCACTCTCTCCACACTAGTACTGGGAGAGAGCCAGCAATGCTGCTGAGAGCACTCTTTTCTTGAGAGGGGCTGTGCAATGGAACCTTCAAAATGGCCATTCATTCATTCCCAGTCCGTCTGATCAAAACAAGTTAATGGCGGTGGATGGAAAATGGCAAGAGAAGTCAATTTGGAAACTAAGTGTGTTTATCTATGCCGAGGCTGCTGGCTTGAGAGACCCGCAGGTATCCAGCACAGCGGCGCACACTCTGCTATTGTTCTGAGTGCCATTTGTTACCTTGACAGGTCTGTTGTCATTAAACAACTCCAGAGGCTCGGCGCCATTTAAAAATCGCATTTTCACACGAGTCAGCAGTCTATCGGACTCATCAGGGGAAGGGAGGACGGAGCACGGAGAAGACGGCCGGCGCGCATGGGTTTGTGTGCGTCTGTCTGCCGCGAAAAGCACTTGCCTGGTACTTTTGTTGGCCGCCGCGCACTGCACACAATGACTTGGCAAGAGCCTATCTTATCTGTTTCCCCAAGAGCAAAGCTATACCTGGGAAGAGCCGAGGCCCTCTTTATTCGTCTCTCGGAGTCGAGCGTATCCTCTTCACGGGAGGCGCTGCTCGAATTTACTCTGTACTACCTGTAGCGAATTCACACTGTGGTGATACTACTACATTCTGTGCCGTTCTGTGCATTTTGCTGTCACGGAGATTGTTATTTGCTAGAGATGAAATACAGAGAATATAAACCATGACAAGTTGGAGAGAGAAGGAGCCAGTGGATTGAATGGTGTTTTTTTTTATCTTGGGTTTTGTTTGAAAACTATACAATTTCTTGAAGCTTGGTTCTACTTCAGGAACACTGACAAAACAAGAGCTTAATGAATGTTCAGAATTTCCATTATATTTTCTTCAATACCACCTACCTCCAGCATGTGCAACCTGATATGGCAAAATGAGTCATACAGCCACACAATGAAAAACTGAGATATTGGAGAGACAATGAGCAGCATTCCCAGGTTAGAGTTGTTAAAATTACACACAGTGTTAGTTCAGGCAGGCCACGGAGAAATGGCTCATGACTCAGCTGTTCGTTAGTTACTCCTACATTGGTAGAGATCATTCGGGCTGCCCTATTAAGCCTACCTATTCTTGCTGCTGCCTTACAAGGAAATTAGGTGGCCTACGTCCACCCAAACTTCTTCCTTCAAAATAGGTTTTACCTGGAGCTGTAGGGAGAGCTGTATATTCGCTACCTACTCTAGGTTCTACTGTATTTAGGCCTTACTGTTGTTCAAGTAACTCTAGATTAAAGTGTCTACTAACTGAAAATGTAACTGAATTTATGTAATCAATCATGTTGTCATTTATGCTTGTTTTGTTGTGTATGCTATGCTGACCCTTGGTTTTCAGTCATACTGACCCTTACAGACACAGCTAGTAGAAATAGAAAATAGTCATATTGGCTGAAAATTGGCTATGTTAAGATGTTTTCAGTGCCCCACATGGTTGTTTATGACAGGAAATAAGACAGAAATATATTTTTATTTTGCAGGTATTATTTACAATTTATCTGACAGTGTTGTCCATTAAATGGCCATTTATAATTCTTGAACATCTTTTCTTCCACAGCAAAACTCTCTCTCCGTCTCTCCCTCTCTCTCTCTCTCGGTGTGTGTGTGTGTGTGTGTGTGTTAGTGTGTGTGTACTTTGCCTGCATCTCAGAGTTTCAAGAATGCAATTTCCAACTTCTTTCACCAGTTACATCTTGACATGTGTTCCACACCGAAAAGCAATGTACAACCTATTATTATTTCAAGCTGTATTCTTGTGGCATATACACCACGAAAGTTACCACAGGCTTGCAGCAGTTGCTCTTCGAAATTCAGTCATTGCAGACCCACCCTGTGAAGAGCATATGATTGAGGGCTTTAGTACGAAGTTCCGTATCCTACCAGGGGAAAAAGAGACTCTTGCACATTTATGAGTCCTTGCGATAATTGGGCTGGCTGGGCGAGAATGGAAAAAAGGGAGGAATGACTTATGCATTTGTCTGCAGTCACTTCAGCCCTGAAGTGAATGAATAAAGAAAAAGGGGGGCTTGCGAGGATGAGGATCGGGCAACCATTCAGAACGAGAGAGTCATCCAGATAACAGTGCAGATGAACTTGGCCTTTGTTCTTCCAAAGGCTCACAAATGATGGCGTTCCCATTGTGCACATGCCAGTGGAGGTGAAGGGGGGCAGGCTGGTAAAGGGGGGTGGGGGCTAGCAAGGGCAAACTGATGAGCTGTTTGCCTCGCTTCAACCCTTGGTATCATAACGCAAGATTGGGCCAATCACGAGCCTTTTTTTTTATTAGAGGCCTATTTTCTGACATATGAGCCTGTCTCATTTATTGAATGAGATTGGTTGGGGTGGGCAGCTGGGGATGGGGGGGGGGGTTGTTGGAGCCAGGGATAGATTTAATGCTGTTTTTAATTTGCAAAGGCTGACCTTAAACTGCTTCTTTTGATGGTGGCGAAAAATATTGAAGCGCTAACAGAAAATGAGATTTCAGAGAAGCCGACTCCATCGAGGCTTCAAGGCTGAGGTGAACGGTATTTTCCATGCAGGGTAGAAGGATTAATAATCAGACAAAACTGTGCATTATTGACTTTTAAAACACAAAAGGCTCTGTTCAGATTTCATTGAAATGATAGAGGGATTGGTCTTCAAAGGGAAATTAATTGGCTACCAGCATTTTAAATAGCTTGTTGGAGAGCTTTTGTACTATGGTAATTGTGTGGTCTATCGGATTGCTGGTGTCCATATCTTCTAAGAAAAAAAAGATCTAAAGCATGTCACTCAGTGTGCAAACAAAACAAACAAAGAAAAAAAGAAAGACTTATACACAATAGCAACGTGTGGTCCTGCATTCAAATCTTAATTTGTTTTACCACCCAATATGCAAATTAGTTGATTTTGGTAAGATATTGCAACGTTTTGCTTTAGTTACCCAAAGTGCCCATTTACACATAAATGTTTTTCGATGCAAATTTTCTCAAGATGCATTTTTCAAACTGAGACATGAGTTCAAGGTCTGTTTAACATTTAAGTGACCTCTTTCCAATACAACTGCAGCAAAGATGGAAATGTTTTTTTAGCAATTTCTCCTCACTTTGTATATTCAGTAAAAGCTATTTGTTTGGCATTGACCTAAAAACTGAAGGATATACTGCTCCTGGGATGTAGTTAAGACCAGAGGAAAGACCTCCCATAAGGAAATCCATAGTATAGTCTTGCTTGGTGGAGCTGAATCTGGATCTGAAATTGGCTAAATAAGAATGTTGAGTGTTGCACAGCCAAATTATTTAAGCTTGTAACAGTTTAAGCACTAGAAACTGGATTCAAGCATCAGCCAAACTGTGTCAAATAATTGTTATTACCATGTTTTCTCCTCCAAAGAACAACAGACTCTGAATATGTCAAAATAAAAATGAAGAATGCATTGTGATTGTGAAAAAAACATGTTATTTAAAAAATCAACAATTTCAGAGATGCTCTTTCCAATGCAAGAGCTGGCAAGCACACAGACAGCCAGTCAACTATCAAGCCAATCTGAACACATAAACAAACAACTAAACAGGAAACAGCTTATAAGAGCTAGCAGCTCACAAAACCTCAAAAGTTTACCTCAGAGTTCACATCAATTAAACATAAAAAGAGTCTGCAAACATTGCAGTTCATCAGTGTGATTCATTCATGAATAAAGAAACAAAAGATGTTCAAAATTGAATGCAAACATCACAAGATTGAGTGCAACAGTGTCGGCATTCACAACACACAGTGATAACTTCAAACAAGTCATTCGAGCCCACAAAACATTAAGAAGTAACTGCACCACCTAACCACACTCACTTCATGTTTTTCAAAAAAGGCTTCTAAAATGGGAATGGGTGGGAGGCTGAAGGTCTCTAGTGTAATGCATTTCCACTGATGAGTTGGGGAAGTAGCCCTTCCCACCTGTGATGAAGTAATTAAGAAGGATGAGGCAAGTATTACTTAAGTTACTATTTCACCATTTACAGTATAGCCAAATAAAATATTTGTGCACTACAACAAGTTGTCTGAAGTTAAATTAAACTACTGAAGATTAAACTATAACAAAATATGTGGATGGTTGAGCATCACTACATCTTTCAACATGATGACGACCCCAAGCACACTGCAAATTGAGCAAAAGCCTTCCCTTAAACCCATCAAAAAGACAATTTGTGAGAGTGTGCAATTAATATAAATGATTCCTTCCACATACTCTCTTGTCTTTATCAACAACTTTTAAAGCAACTGTGGAGAGCCAGTCACTAGTCACCTGTCGAGAGATCACTACTCCAATGCCCAATTATTCTTCTGACCACCATCATCACAGATTTCATTATCCCATTTATATAAAGTGGCTGCTGGAATATTACACTTAGGTTTATGGAATTAGCGTGAGAGCGTGACCAGCAATGAAAATTATATTTAATGTTTTCTTCATTAAAGGGAATCTGTAGCTACCTGACAGAAGAGGTACCATGCCAAGAGCTAAAACACAGCATTGTGCTTTGGTTTTTCCTCCCAAATGAGAATATTTCTGCCATTAGTTATGGATCGTCTTCATTAATGCCAAATTTTTCAGGTCAGCTTTGAAGCATATGCAAATGGAAATAAAACACCTGTTCACAAAATGAATTGAAGGGAGGGCGATGAATTAGCGCATGATGCTCGATGAAGACAGTGGCGTTTCTTTGGCAGTGGCACACGGGCAAACAGACTGTGGCAATCCTGAACGTCGGCCCTCATTCCAGCACCCATTTATCACTCTCTCTCTCTGTGTCTCTCTCTCTCTCTCTCTCTCTCTCTCTCTCTCTCTTTCTCTCTCTCTCTTTCTATCTCTCTCTCTCTCTCTGGCTTTGAGATATTTCGCTGGAAGGCAGAGCCTGGGCTATCCATCTGCGTGGACCTGGACTCAAAAGGTTCAGAGATTAGCAGAGGCCTGACAAGTCTGAGGAGATCCCCTTTGACCCTCCCTCCCTTGCTCCATCCTCTTTGCCCCCATGCTTGTCTGAGCTAATGCTGCTGACTGATATGAGGATTATAACGAAGACCCCCACAACCCTTACCCAACCCATACCAACCCCCCCCCCCCACACACACACACACACACACACACACACACCACCCCGAAACACACACACACATACACACACACACAAACACACACACACCGCCCCCTACCAACCCCACATCTCAAACAGCTATCATGATGCCTGAAGTCTCTGGATGTGTGCTGTCATGTTGTTGTTTTCGTCCCCAGAGGTATGGACTAAGGCTTTCAGCATGTCCAATGAGATCGCGTGATTCTCTCAAACTACAGTGAAGGCACTAGACAACAACAACAACAACAACAACAAAAAAAACACTCTGAAATAAAACAAAGCTTGTTTTTGTGCATACAGCACACTGTGAGGTATGTGCCAAGCCATGCCTGCCCCAAAACGGCTGCCAAAGCTCAGGGCTCACGGGTTGTAGTTTGGCGGCTGAGGGTCTAGTCCCTCCGGACTCAGGCGGCGGCGCCGGCACCATAATAGCTTGATGGGAACTTGCTGTTCTTTTATTACCCTTTGAATGATTCTGTCGCCGGTAAGCGACACCCCTGTCGAGGCTCATTCAGCTTCAGTGCGCTGGGATGGGTATTCTCTCTGATCAATGTGACCGAGAGCCTTTGTTTCCCTGCATGTACATGATAACAGCTAATGAGGAAACATTGTCAATCTCTCTGCGGCATTGCTTCAAAATTGAATGGGCTCTGTAATAGAATTGTGGCAGCGTATGGGCGGTAGCGGGGAGTACTGCTCTTCAAAGTACTTTCATTATTGTTTTTTTTTTTTTTTTTCTTTTTCTTTGTGCTACAGTATGTGTTTATGAAGATGTGCCATGACAGCCTGGCATTCTATCAGAATCACATGGAATAAAGTGAAATAGTGAAGGCGTATTTTTTTTCCATGTTGCAGAGAGCGTCATTGTGTCATCTGATAAAAGACAAGGTGTTCTTTTTTTGTGGGTGGGGGGGGGTGGCGAGGGTGTTGTTGACATTACTCCCATATTGAGCAAACACCAAAAAAAAAGCTGCTGATGTATGCAATCACCGTAAAAACTTGTTGACGTGTGTTTGACACAAATAATAGTTCCATTTATCAGCAGTCTGGGACACTGTTACAAGAAACAAATTAATAGCAGACTTCCATATACGCAAGCCTTTACCACAGCATGCTGCTCTCTCTCTCTGCCAGAAACCTGGCGGTTACTGAATGTTGATGCAGGCAGGTAGAAAACACATTACCATCCCCAAGGCAGCAGCACTTGACTCATCGTGTGAAGGTGCACCAGGTGTCTCCAGGAACCTATTAGCATGTCTGACAAAGTTACATGCTGATGTGCCAACTGCAGCCTCACGTAAGGAGGTGAGGGTGGGGTGGGGTGGTGTGTGTGTGTGGGGGGGGGGGGTTTGCCACAGGTTTTCCTGCGTCTTTTTTGCAGCTGGCTGCCGGCATCCATCTGGCGAAGGCTGACGTGAGATAACATATTCTCAGCGTGAGGTGGCAATCACCCTCATAATGGCTATGGGGCTCTTTGAAGGTGTGACAATAAGTCATCGCTTCAAAGGGAATGATGGTGGCAACAGAGAGAAAGGGAATGCTGCTTCAGAATGAAGGGAGTCAATGACAAAGAGTTCTGAATTATGCAAAGTGCGAAGGTGGAAAAAGTTAATAAACAGTGAGAGAGGTGGCTCCAGGAAGGTGAAACTCATTCAGCCGGTGGCTGTAAGTAAGCTTGTTGGAGGCCGTGCTCGGAGTAAATGCATAACTGGGTAATTTAATTTATGGTTATACGATGCAAAAATGTGAATAAAATATTGAATCTTAAACTTAGATGACCCCATGTTTGAAAAGACAAAAGAAAAGAAATGCATATGTTTATATACATACTACATACACAATGTAATACACACTACACACAGAATAAAACATACAGAATAAAAATGTTACAAAGTTTTTGTGTATGCCTCCCTGCCTTGTACAATACAGAAACATCTCCAGTCTAAACACAGAATTCCTCCTGTGTGTACACCGGGCACCTAACAGCAATGATGGGCAACAAAATGAAGTGATGATCTCCTTCACTCTCACTTTGTCCTCATTTACAGTGCACCAGACACACACACACACACACACACACACACACACACACACGTACACACAGACACAGACACAGACACAAAAACACACACACACACACACACTCACAGACACAGACACAGACACAGACACACACACTCACACACACACACTCACAGACACAATAAAAATCAAATAAGAGAAAAAGGGATGCCAAAATAGCAATGAGATCTGACATGTTCTGACCAAGAGGAATTGATTTTTGCCGCAGACAAATCCCTGAGTCATTTAGTGCTGTATTGTCGACGTTCACAAGCATCTGCCTCTGCTCCTCTAACGAGGCTTCCTCGCTGGCTGACATGCCTGCTGGGAGAGGGAGGGGTGGGATGAAGGCAGGGAAGCGGGAGCGCATTGAGGAGCCACGTGATCCAGCGGTAGAAAGAGGTAAAGTCTAGCCTCCAGCCCTAGAACGTTCCCTGATGCCTGAGTGGAGTGTGTGTGCGTATGTGTGTGTGTGTGTGTGTGTGTGTGTGTGTTTTGTTTGTGCATGCACGTGAATGCTGTGAAGTGTGAGTCTGTCAAGGTTGTGAATGTGTGTGTGTGTGTGTGTGTGTGAGAGAGAGAGAGAGCAAGAGTGTGTGTGTGCATGTGTGTGTGTGTGCGCGCGCACGCACATGTGTGCGTGCATGTCTGTGTGAATAGGGAGGGGATCTAAGCTTGATGTGGGAAAAAAGTTCAAGAGATCCACCCTCTCCTTCACCTCCCCTCATGAAGCACCTCTGAAGAGCTCTGGAGGAGGAACCCCGCAGATCGTTCACTTTCAGGGGACACGGCCTCCTCGGGAGAACCCCCCTTTTGTCACTCCCATTCTCCCCTCAGCATCAATTAGAGTTTTCCTGCTTCCTTCTGATGGCAGTGCTGGCAATTTCTAACGCAAAATAAAGCACAATGTGCCTTACCCTATTGTGTTATACTTTATTTGAAGGTGTCTGCATAAGAGTGACATGAGCCCCTTATAAACATGACATGACATGTTAAGACATTGTAATGTTAATTTTTTTTTTTTTGCGATGTAGACAATGCAAAAATGAAGTGAAAGTGAATAAAGTGTCATTAATGTTCATGATAGGTGTTATGTGGTTGTAAAGGGCTTATGATTACCCTTATGTAAACACCTTCAAGTAAAGTATTACCAACTGTTCTTTTCCTCCTTTCATTGTCTCAAATGGTCCTGGTCTTTGAAGTTAATTAACACATTACATCAACATGAACATGAAATGAGAGGCAAAAGCTTTGCAGGCTGTCTGTGGAATTGTCAGCTCCTATTTGTGTGAGTGTGTGTGTGTGTGTGTGTGTGTGTGTGTACATGAGCATCTGCCTGTTTATGTATATGTGTGTGTGTGTATATGTGTGTGCGAGTCTGTGCACGTGCGTGCTTGTGTGTGTATGTGCGTTTGTGTGTGTGCGTTTGTGTGTATGTGTAGGTACACGTGCACTGTGTATGTGTCACAGAGCATGCTGCTATTGAGCTGTGTCTGCACTGACATTGGTTGATAAATGAGGAGAGAGTATGAAAAGCCTGCACATTTCTCCCTTATCTACATGAGCACATGTTTTACATACAGTACAGCCCTTCCAGCCCTCACACGAGTGGCACCAAATCAATGTAAATACATGAGCATTTACCTATTACTATTAGGGTTAGGGTTAGGGTTAGGTTTAGGGTTACGGTCACAATTAGGGTTAGGGTTAGGGTTACAATTAGGGTTAGGGTTAGGGTTAAGGTTAGGGTTAGGGTTACAATTAGGCTTAGGGTTAACCCTAACTGTAACCCTTACCCTAACCCTAATTGTAACCCTAACTCTAACCCTAACCCTAACCCTAGGGTCTAAGCAATGCAAGACTTGACTTCCAGAATTTAGACTGCTTTTCCGGCCTGCAATGTCTAAGCAAAGTGAGACTTGATTTCTGCAATTCAGACCACTTTTTAGGAAGTTAGTCTAAAATCAATTCTGATTGCCTCGGGACCCTACCCCGACCCTAGGACACGCCCCCAGACTTGATTTCTGGAATTCAGACAATTTTTCCAGCCTGCAATGTCTAAGCAATGCAAGACTTGACTTCCGGAATTCAGACTGCTTTTCCGGCCTGCAATGTCTATGCAAAGTGAGACTTGATTTCTTGAAATCAGACCACTTTTTTGGAAGTTAGTCTAAAATCAATTCTTATTGCCTGTCTGATTGCCCCCCCACACAAAGAAGTTGTGAGATTGGATTCAAATAAAAATCAATAAATTTGGCAATATGGCAAGACTCTAAATCACAGTCACTATTAATTGGTCTTCCTGGTGGGATTCCCTCTATGGACCAGGATTCAGGCTTCTTATGTACTTGGTCTGGGTATGTCAGGCCCCAGAAGGAACTTATGTTGGCATTCAGTAATGAAGCCTTGATATTTGAGTTGATCCAAGATGGGGATCTGGAGAGCCTTTGTCTCCATCTGGATCCACTTTGCTAAGGGAATATAGTGTTCTGTGACTGTCAATTGCGGCTCTGCTTCTATTAAGTATTGTGCCCTATCCATTACTACTATTACTGAGCCTTTATCAGCTGGCTTAATTATTATCATGTTATTACTGCGTAACTCCTCCAAAGCCCGACGTTTTTCCTGGGAAATGTTTCCTATAGAGCGGGCCCTAGGAAAGACACGAGAGTTGGCAAAAATAGTAGCATCCCTTTCACAATGTTCCCTAACTAAGGGTGTGATTTGATTCTCTAGGGATTCCCAATTGGAGTCCAAGGAGTCCAAAGGAGTCCAATCATTTGTACTGTTAAATTAAAACAAATCAAAAAGTTTTAGCATCCTATGGTATGCATACAGATCCTTGACTAATCTTGTTCGATCAAATCTAAGAGGAGCTGGTATAAAGCTGGAATCTAGGGTTAGGGTTAGGGTTAGGGTTAGCATAGGAGCACAGACATGCCTCTGTGAATGAAGGCTAACACGTTACTCACGAACACTTGCAAGACTTGCAAGATGTTTATGCCTTCCTTACCATTAGACTGACAGATTGAACAGCCCGAAAATAAAATGTAAGCGATGATCTCACCCTATGGAATAGGCACCAGCTATTAAAACGCAAGAGCAGATCGACAGACTTGAACACATTACGGCACCGCAGACAGTGTCTAGAGTTCAAAATGAAAAGATCCCCTCAATCCCCTCAGTCTCAGTCTCATTAATTAGTCTTATCAGCAGAGGCAATTTTAGACTCCATTGGGGCCCCAAGCAAAAACACAACACTTTCATTAAAACCTGCGAACGGGTGTCGGCACTCCAAGGCCCAAGACACTGGGGGCTAAGAGCAGTTTTTCCAGTGTTGCCTTTTGCCTATAGCATAGCTGCACCTCTGCTTATCAGTGTTACCAGTTCAATAGCTACTGGGGGTGTTCAAGGTGTAGAATTGTCAAGGCTGGTGGTATTCAGTCTTGTGCAATATTACAAAGAGGAAAGAATATAATCGCAAGCCTTTAATTACAAACAGATCACAAGTCAAACACACACACAATGTTATCTAATTAGGTGTACCTTAATGAACTAAAGGGAGGTTGTGCGTGTGTATGGGGGGAGTGTTTGTGTGTGTGTGTGTGGGTGTATGTGTGTGCTGGTGCGTGTGTGTGTGTGTGTGTGTGTATCTAAATGATTTAGTAAAAGAGTAGATGAGCTAGTAGAAGTTTCTGTGTTACAGTAAGTTCACAGGTAGAACCAAAAACATGGCAGGACTTTTACTCACGGAAGCCAGACTTGCCCGCCGCTGCCAGCCCTTGAGGAAAAGCTCCTTTGATGTGTTGCTTTGCTGGCTGGTGACTCTTATGTTAGGAAAAGTTTGAGAGTCTGATGTTGTAAGTCTTGCAGTCTTTGCTGTGCAGTGTTCTAAGGGCCAACCACTGCTTCTTATTTTGTTTTGCAAGTTGTCTCTTTGCAAGCTTCTGTCTTGATTGCTTTGTTACTTGTAAACTTTGCTTAGAGACCTTTTTTTTCCCGCCGCTGCTCACTCTTGCTTACTGCACTTGTTCACTTGCTTAACAGTGTTCATCAAGAAATCTGTTCCTCACTGTGGATCTCAGTATTGTCTTACTATTAAACCCAGCAGACCTCAATCAGTTAGAGGTTATATTGATATCAGTTCCATAGTCTGATTCATATGACACAATTTCCAGACTGAGGGAGCAGGAACGTTGAGCAGTGTAAGTGTAATAGAGGACTAAGAGTTCAGGGAAGTGAGAACAAGAAAGGACAGGAAGTGGAAGAAAGATGTAAGACTGAAAGATGTACAGTAAGACTGTAATACATAATGGCTCTCATTTCACAGTAAGAGTTCAGTTTAAACTTGCTCAATAAAGGAATTCACCCGGTCAGTTTGTACCTACTAAAATAATGTCCAGAGCAGACTTCTGGACAACTAAAATGGGCTTCTACCACCCCCCCTGAAGGCCCCATAAGGCTGTTGAAATTTCTCACCTTGGTTATAATTTAAAGCTCGACTATCTCTCTCTCTCTCTCTCTGTTTCTCTCTCTCTCTCTCTCTGTCAACAGTCCCCCACAATCCCCCACTACAGAACTCCCCCCCCCCAACACCCCAGCCCCCCCCAACACCCCAGCCCTAACCCCAATGTTTGTGGCAGGCTTCAACCACAAGTTAAGTCACTCTTCACTAATCTTCCCCCTGCAGAAGGGGCCCTGGAGTCATTTCCATAGCTTAGGCACTGCTTTAATTATGATGGATATGGGTTGCCTGTACCCCAAGCCCCAGAAAAGGGAGTGCAAAAGCAGCAAGTTCTCACTTGTGGAAAAAAAAAGGAAGCTGGCAATCTGTGCTTCACAGTGATTACACAGCGCTGCCTAAAACAAGGTGCGACCGCCAATGGGATCCCCACTTAGGCGTACCACTGATGACGAAGGCCAGCGACGCACCAGGAACCGACATTAAATGTCTTAGAGCTTTTCTGGAAATCAGTAATTGGCTGTGAAGTTTGGAATTTGTTGTGGTAAGATGGTGGATGTTAGCAAGGAGAAGGGGGAGGGGGAAGGGGTTGGGGTAGGGGGAGTGGGGGGGGTTGTCGGCAAGGGGAGAAAATTTGCCCAACTTTATTGGCCTGCCAGTTTGGGCAATTACTGAGATGTCAATGTGAGAGGAGATAGAAGTGTGTGTGTGTGTGTGAGTATGTGTATGCCTGTGTGTGTATGTGTGTGTGTGTGTGTGCTTGTGCTTTTGGATGTGTGTGTGTGTGTGTGTGTGTGTGTTTGTATGTGTGTGCCAGTGCTGTGTGCATGCGTGTGTGTGTGCGTGTGTGCATGTGACATACGTGTGTGTGTGTGTGTGTGTTTGTATGTGTGTGCCAGTGCATGTGCGTGCGTGTGTGTTTGCATGTGTGTGCGTGTGCATGTGTACATATGTATGTGTGTGTGTGTATGTGTGTGTGCGTGCTGAAGAGTGGCTGGGGGATATTTTCAACTAACCTGAGTTGGCAACACCTTTGGGCAGGATTCATTTAGAGACATATGCCAGCACACACAGCTCAAAATCAAGGTTTACTTCACCCCGCATTTGGTACACCGAGAGACTGGAATAAAAGGATTAGAGTGTGAATTTACTGGAGCCTGCTGAGCCTTTGAACATTGCTGACACTTTTCCTTTTTAAATGCTAAAATATAACCGTAGACTATTCTCCTTGGACGGGAAGTGAAAGGTCTGGGTAATTTTCCCAGTAACTGTCTCAGTTAATATTCCCAGGTCTTCTTTTACTTGCCATCTGGTTTGAGAAGTGCGTATATCTTATAGTTTGGGCTCTTGCCATTGTGTGTAACGCTTACCGTTAAAAAAAAAAAAAAACATCCCTAAATGGACAAAATTGATAGAGAGGTTGTTGATCGGGCACAAAAGTGACAAAGAAAAAAAAAAAGGCGCACCAGGAGGGGAAGTGGGAAAGAAAGTGCTTAGCTGTAAGAGAGACTGCTTATAAAGAAAAGAAACTTCAAACGGAACGGTGGCAAAGGGCCTTCTTTTAGGAGGCTTGTGGGTAAGGAATCCTTTTCTGGCACGAAACACAGCACAACACAGAACCCCACATCCCCAGTGCTGCAACTGTCTGAAAATGAAAAATAGTTCAGGCATCCAGTGTTTGGTAATTGCAGGCAAATTTCCACTGAGTAAGCATGTCCCCCTGAAGTTTCACATCGTCTATTTATTTATATTCAAGAGGGTATTAATTCAAGTGTATTGTAATGCATTGTGTGCGCATAGTGCAGAACGAGGGTGTGCTACCGTAATGGAGAATGTAGCATGGTTAATAATATAATTAGAGTCAAACATCGTATTACAGCGTGATTACAACGCATAGACATAGCTTTGTAATGCTTGGCCATTTGCATTGTTCATTCTAAACGATGACTATGTGGGATATGTCCAAAGTAAATGGATTCTTACAATCTGGATGCAATTTGCAGGAGGCATTAGCGACAAAGGTGGATTTAATGATATCTTTGACTCGTCTGCAAGCACGATATACATATGCCTGGGACAGGGTTTTCTTTTTGGGGAGGAAAAATTGGGAGGAAAATAATTACATAACCAACAGTGAGCACCAGTGTCACTATATCATTCAGACTTCCTGAATGCTTTCTGAGCGGGCCTAATCACATTTCTGCTAGGCTAAATTAAAACCGAAACGACTCCATTCATTCATTTAAGCACCCAATTTCAGTGTCATTTGCGGAGACCACTAGAGGAGGTTGAACGCGGCATGAGAGGCTGCCACTGGGTGATGACGCGTAACGTCTCTATCTTTTCTGCTCATTTTTGGTGCGTCCTCCATTCTCCTCCCACACCCACACACCCCTTTTTTTTTCTCTGTGTGTCCTCCTCCTCCTACCACCCACTTTCGGAGAAGGAGAGGGCAGAGGAGGGCCCTCTCTGAAGCCTTAACTCTGTGTTGATTGTCAGCCAGCTCTATCTATCAGCCGAATATAATTGTCCCCCTTCACAAAATGTCCACCCACAACAGTGTGGGGATTTCTATCGATGAAAACCTTAACCTTTTCAGTGCATTCTGTAGTGACATTTTGCAGCTGAAAGGGAAGAAAAACACTTTTTTTTTCATCCATTGCTAGTTGGTGGGAAACAATGCTCGTTGCTAATCCATTGTGAAGCCTTTTTCCAATCTGTACCTTCTGGGGAGCATCTTAAAAAGAACCCTTCGACGCACCTTGTTAATGACTGCAGAAATGTGTTAGCACCGTGGATCTCAGCATTGTCTGACTATTGAACCCAGCAGACCTCAATCAGAGAGAGATTATATTGATAAGAAGTACTGCAGCCCCCGCTGGAGGGTTGAGGGAAAAAAAGGCCCGGTGTGTTGAAAAACTGGCTGTGTTACCTAAGATGCTGGCATTGATTAATCTATTTGATCAATAAGCAACTTTCTGAAAAGATAAAGCATTTCTCCTGGGAGAGGCTCGGTTCTGCTCTGCTAAACTTCAACTGCTCTACACTCTGTAATTAATACAACATCTCTTCCACCCTTTGGATGCTGAAGTGCATGCAGTGTGTCTCCATGGATATTTTCAGGCACTTTCAATGTTTTATTACTTTATTGAAACTGTTTTGGGAATATTATGTGTTCGGAAGCAGGCACTTACTCTGTCCACATGCAGGCTGACTAGCCTACTTTGCATGTGGTCCACTAATGCCTTGCTAATGTTTATAATACTCTCAGTTAATTACACAATTTATCCATATTATCGATATTATCTTATTATGTATGTATGTATGTGTAATATGTACAGTATGTATGTATATGAACTTCTTTATCAAATCGGTAGAAAACAAAAGGAGATCACTTAATAGCATTGATTTTAAACTGTTTACTTCTCTCTGGGTCTAGGATATGACATGCTCTGTGCATTGTCAGTCACTGACAGCTGACACCAACGTCTGGGTTGTAAGAAGGCAAAGATGAAAGATGAACACTTTTACATCAACTGTAATACTACAAGCTTTTACCTGAAAATGAGGGTTTAGATTGAATATTCTAGTCATTGATTTATTTGGTCACATTTGGCCATATCATGATGGCTTTTGGGACATACTGCTCACTTTTGGAAATGCAGTACAGTTCTAATCTTTGTGAACACCCAACAGCCTCATACTATAATGTTATGAACAACAACTTTTTATGCACAATACTCTAGAGAGCAATGCCTTTCCCACAGGCATTCATTTTGCAACTCCTCTTGCCTGTATCAGTCAGAGAAGGTTTCCTTACCCATACATTAAACTACAGCCTCATACATGTTCCACATGTTGGATTAATCTCAGTGTTCAAGGTCGTAGAAGAAACATCTTTGATTTCTGGTTAACATTACTGACTGCAGCAGGTGCAGCCATTGTTTCTGCATTCTGCACTTTGTTTAGTTTTGTCTCCTCTACTGAGAAAACGTGTCATTTTCCAAAACTACAAGCGAGTACAACTTTGGGTGCTTGCGAGTTCCCTGTGTGTCCATGTCAGTGGTTCTACCTCTATTTTTGACATCAAACATGGCAGGGTTACTAAGTGTGATGCTCCCACTCCACCCCAGGGAAGAGTACTATACTACTCTCTTTCTCCCTCTATCTCTATTTCTCTTCCCTTTCTGTCTCTCTCTATCCCTCTCTCTCTTCTCTCTTTGTCTGTCTGTCTCCTTCTTCTCTCTCGTGGTCTCTCTCTGTCTTGCTCGCTCTCTCTGTCTGTTTCTCCTTCTCTCTATCCCTCTCTCCCTCTCTTCCTCTCCTTCTCTCTCTCTCTGTCTGCCCCCCGCCCCCCAACCCTCCCTCTGCTGGCACAGATGCTCAACAGGGCTTTGATGCACTAGATGCTCTGCCCAGAGCACAGATAAGGAATATTCGTTCACTTCCCTCAAGGCATTAATTTCTGATATGCCCAAATGCGCTTGAATTAGCTAACTGGCGAAGGCCCTGAGCCGACGTAAATAATTGCTTGTGCCACAAACAGCATATGGCCAAATGTGCCTCTGAGGCTTTTCAATCCCTTCTGTCGACACAGATATAGATCGCAGTGTTTAGCATAAGTACAATGCACACAGTGACAAATAAACAAGCGCAATCCAGTGCCGTGAAAATGTACACCAAACACAAACACACACACACACACACACACACACACACAGGCACACGCACACGCACATCCACATGCACACACAGCATATATGAATACATCCCAGCACAATTAAGTGTACACACACGCACGGTGCACGGTGGATACACAAGGAGGTAAGGTGAGGCTCATTCGCTGGGCACCATGCCAGCGATCTGCTAATGAGCTCCCTGCATCGCGCCACACCACCCCACCCCACGCCAGCCTCTCTCTGATAGCGCCACGCTATTAACTTGGCCAATATGCCTCCCCTTGCTCGAGAGCTGTCCTGCCTTTGGGCTCCGCGCTGCAACACATGGGGCAGCAGCGAGACAGCTCCAGCTTTAATAGATTTCTTTTATACACCTCCAGACACACACACACACACACATACACATGCATGCATGCATGCAAGGACATACACACACCTACACCTTGCATGCACGCAAGCAAGCACACACATACACAAACATATGCACACACATGCAAGCACACACACACACACACACAAACACATGCACACACACACACACACACACATCCAAGCTCACAAACCAGCAAACGCACACAAACTCAGACACACACACACACAAGCACACACACACACACAGAAAACATGCCAGGAGACCACTCTGTGGCCTTGGCTTCGGTTAACAGCCACTGGCCATGTGTCTGTGTGGCATGAACGCGTCCCTAAAAAAAAACAACACAACAAGCCACACACAAAAGGGATTTCAGAGGGAGTGTTAGTGACACACATCATAAACAAAGTAATTGCTAATTAATTTTAAGAATTAATAAGGGAGATAATATGCAAATCCTGCGGCGGCCCATGCAGAGATGCTGATTGGTAATAATGGACTTAGTGCAAATATTATGTTTTAATTGCCTGTCTGAACAGTGATCAGATGTTGCAATGTAAAAAATGAACAGTAACTGTGCAACTGTGCAATTATAGACATCATCCTCTTCCCTACAAATATATTTTTGGGTAGGGGATGGAGGTGGGGGGGGGGGGGGGGTTGCTTGGGTTATTTGGGCTTTGCATAAGCTTATTCCGAGTTTATACAGGCATTATTAGAGACTTAAACCTATTCAGAGCTCTGAAAATTAATTGAGAAACTCATCAACACCCAGAGCAACGGCAACAATACAGTCGGTTTCCTAACTTATGCATCATTAGGTTGTGCTCTTAATTATGTGATTTCAAGCAATCCGGGTTTTTTCGCTGGTCTCTGTCCTCCTTTTGTTGTATGTGCCAGCCTTTGTTGATAATTCACCCCCAGCGGTTGACACATTACCGTCGGACTCCCCATCCTGGGATGTTGCTCTTATCAGGACAAAGCAGTGGTGCGGCAAACCGCGAGCAAACGCGTACGAAACACGGAGAGTGTTAACGGAGCCCTCGGGAGGGCCTTTGTCATCGCCATGGCAACTGCACCTCAGGTGGAGACGGTGCTGTCGAATGCCAGGGAGAGCCTGACAAAAACTCGGATTCACCCCTGTTTCTCTTAAAGACACCGATAGGATGCAAAGGCAATGAGGGAGGCAGATAAGAAGAGACTAAAAGTGGAAGAAGAAGAAGAACAACAAACAACAAAAACAAACAACACAACAACAACACAGCAGCACAGACACAGTCACATGCACTCAGACAAACACACAGACAGACACAGACATACAGGCGTGCACACACAAACACACACAAGTGTTTTCAGAGAAAATTTCAAGGCTTTAGGTTTATGCTCCACCACTGCCTAGAAAACAGCTGCCAGATTTGTCAAGTTGTGAGGGTCCTCATGGCACCGATGGTGTTAACAGGGGTGGAGATGTGGTGATGGGGCCTTTCTCTTCTCCTGAGACCCCCACACACAACAATCCATCCTGCCATGGTGCCAGCGCAGCAGCATCCCGCAGCTGTCTGTCAATCACCAGACTCCCCTCCCTTGGCCTGGGTCCCTCCCTCCAGCGGCGGGGGCAGAGGCTGATGCTAACCCAGCCGTGAAGAGTCCCATTGGACCCTGGCTGGCCCTTTCCTCTCCTCTCCTCTCGTCTCCGCTCTTCGCCTCTCCTCTTCGCTCTTCGCCTCCTCCCCTCCAGCGGGTGCAGACAGCTGACATGCAGCAGACAGGCGGGAGGAAGACAGGAAGGAAGGAAGGAAGGAAGGAAGGAAGGAGCGACTGGTTGTTGTTGCTGCACGTGGAGCATGATGGGGAGTCCAGTCGATCTTCTCACTTGGCGCTTGCACACACTCATGAGTCCTTCTCACAACTAGTGTTTCCAGGCATTACATCAATGTTTTTTTTCTTCTTTCTAAGTTTGAGTTGCACGTGTGTGTGTGTGTGAGTGTGAGTATGTGTGTGTGTGTGTGTGTGTGTGTGTGTGTGTGTGTGTGTGTGTGTGTGTGTGCCAGTGCGTGCGTGGGTGTGTGCGTGTGTGCAAGCATACATACTGTACGTGTGTGTGTGTGTGTGTGTGTGTGTGTGTGTGTGTGTGTGAGTGTGTGAGTGTGTGTATGTGCGTGTGTGTGTGTGAGTGTTTGACATGCAGCATGGTGTTTTGGAGTGTTATACAGCTGTAAAAGACACCCTTGGGCTGTATTTCTGTTTGTTGGTGTGTGTGCTTATTATTGTTGATGTACATCACTGGCAGCATAGGAATGGGAGGGAGGTCTTAGCTCCACTCATGAATAAAAAAATATTTCTGTAAATACGGCAGTGGGCTCTGCTGCAGAGTAGTTGTCCATCTGTGAGCTGAAGTGTAGCTTAGGGCTTTCACCATGTGTGGCTACATTCAAAACTCAAGAGATATCAAATGTAATACAAAGGCCTCCCATAGCGAGGCCTTTGCGTTTGTATTAAAATGCATAATTACCTAAAAATTAAAACTACTTAAAATAAATTGTACTTAAGTAATATAATTTAAAAGCTAATTCTTTGGCAGAGCTGCAGCCATGCATGCATAAATATTCCATGCAGTGTATCCTTTGCACATGCCAATCTCTGAGGCAGTGTTTGCAGAGCCAAGAGTGACTCATTCATGTGACCTTTCAATATCTGACTGCTGAACCTGTTCATGGAGAGATATGCACATGTAGCCCTAATCACAAAATAAATGTCAGTTTAACTCGCTGGATGTTATGTTAACCATTAGCCAAGCAGACTGACTGCCAGCCAAGCCATTCTGGTGTGGTGTTGCCACTGCTGAGGGAAATTCTTCTGTGCAGATGCCAGTCCTTCAACTCAAAGAGAATATCAATGGTGTTTAACTGTACAATAAGTAAGAAAAACAAACGCATCATAAATATTTAAAAGCACAAAATGATGCTTGCTCATTGATATGTTTGAGTTGTGGTTAAAGGGTACCAAGCCACTTGTGATTGTCTGTCTATTTTAAAGGAATGAAAGGCCACTTCTTAAATGAGATGATATAATTTGCTGACAATTTGTTGCAACACCAATCATTCCCAGTTGATAACAAGACCACTCCAAGTCCCTACTAATCATCCAGGGAAGGCATTCACATTCATGCCACTTATCATGTTGGCATTAACTTGCATACAGCCTGATTATTGCTATGCTTTTGGCTCAGTGAGTCTGAACTCTAAGCCTAATGCACTTGTGTGCATCACACTGTGGAGAACAAGACAGTAATAGCACTGGAAAGGCCTGAAAACAAGCAAACATGACATTTGCTTAGTGAGTGATGCAGCTGGCCCAGTTCCATATTATTAAAAATAACATGGTAATGAGGGTGTTTTGAGGCAACTAATTAGATGTAAACGTGTGATGGTGAAAATATTATTTGTACCACTGCACTGCCTATGTAGTTCCATCTGTTTGGCAGATGTAGTCTTATTGCTATCTCTATCTATCTCTATCTCTCTTTCTATCTCTCTCTCTCTCTCTTTCTTTCTTTCTCTGTCTCTCTCTCTATCTCTTTATTGTTTTTTCTCCTAACGGGTAATGCAAAAGATGCACCAATGGACCATGCACTCAAAGACAGGAAGAAAATAAAAAAACAATAACAACTGGGGCGAGAACGTAACAGCAGAAGATAAAGTTTCATGTACATTTCATTGCTGAGCTGTTAGACTGCATGCGGTTTCTCCTTTTATAGTTATCATAATTAGCGAATTTTGGTGCTCCCTGTTGTTTTAAAAAAAAAAGTTTAGATACAAAATTAGTCGCATGATTATTATGTTACTGGTCGCTTGAGACTGAAAGCACTCTGCAGTACTAATCCGGGATCACTGTGTTTGCTTTCAAACTGACTGAGGCAAGAGTGCTCTGAAACCATGCTGGTAGCAAAAAAAACTCTTCATATCCAATTCCCCTGATGTTATGATGCTACACTAAAATGCAAGATGTGGTCTGTATACAGTTTGTAAAGAAAAAATGTAATATTTCTAAATAAATCTTAAGAAGTGCCGTGCACGTCCACAACCCCAAACTGTTCAAAATATGCAGTTTAGGCATTTTGAATTATGTTTGTATATCGAAAGTAAATACCAGGCCGACCCAGAAAGACAGCCAACCTTACGCCCAGTGCATACTAACAGTGTCATTTCAAATCGCTACTCCACATTCACTGTGGCAGTTTATTTGAGTTACAGTCTTGGAGAAGAAAAAAAAACAACTTTGTGTTGTGGTCTGTCTTTTTTTGTTTTTGGATGTCAAGATCTGCAGTCCTCTGGCACTGACTGTCATTATGCAGAGTTTCCAGTCGTTAGTATGCAGAATGAGATGTTCAAATGCCTGATGATCAGAGAGGAAGCCTGCAAACTGATCCTTTGCCATATTTCCAGAGCAAAAAGGCAAACTCTTTGAGGTTGGATCTGTGTACACAAAGGCATGGTGGCGTAAAAAGAAGATGATTAGATTGTTCCTTGGCTTGGTGTATCTCTGTCTCTCCCTCTCTCCCTCTCTCTCTCTCTCTCTCTCTCTCTGCCTCTGCCTTTGCAGTAATCCATGCTCAATGCATGATGGGCATGAGTGTTTACAGCTTTATTTGCATTTTTTTCCTCCCCTTAATCTAGAATCAAAGGTTTCCCATTTCAGGGGAGTTGAAGTGAACAGATTGCCATGATTGAGAATGAAAGTGTGCAAACAAGCTGGGTATTTAGCCTCAGCTGCACACGACCTGGTGGAGGATTTAAGGATCTGTATCTGTTTTCTTTAAGTGTTGCAGGCTTTGGACTTAAGGACACAGCTTGCTTGCTTGTACCGCCTTCTTACCCCCGCCTTCTTAATCCAATGCCATTATCCGTCTCTCCCTAAAAAAGGTAATGCTTTGTCCGCTGCCTCCAAGTGTAACAGCTGACATTAAAAAAATGAGAGAGTGTGACCCGCTTTGATAGCATTTGTGTTTGACATGAATGTTACTCAGGGGCTAATAGTAATTGGCCTGCTCCTCAGTCGGGGGGGAGATACAGCGCTGTCAAATCAGCCGCGCCAGACAGAGTGTCATTTCAGGGTGTCGGCGTACCGTTCAAACGGCCCACTACTCGAATAGCATGTCAAATGAGGGGGCGGTGGTGGTGGTGGCGGCGGCAGCCAGGGCACTTTTTTTTGGGGTGTCGGCTCCAGATGAGCCTGAGGGGGTATGAGACCCGTCCCACGTCCAGGGGACGATCAATATTCACAGCCGAGGCAGACAGCCCAAAACTGGCTGGCCGACGAAAGAAAAGAGCCCACTCTACTCTCCGCACTGGCTCCGGTCCACAGGGGATTTATTTTTTTGGGCCTGATACATAACTACGGTGCAGGGATGACGGAGTCAATAAAAACAGCTGAGGCTGAGGCCATCGATGGCACCAACTTATTTTCGTGAACACCCCCCTCCAAACTCTGTCCAACTCCTTCTCCCATCCTCCCTCCTTACCCTCCCGTAAAGCATGAGTCAGCACTATTATGGTATTATGGGCTCGTGGCCTTTGTCCACTGGGGTGGTTTGGGTGCAGGTTGTATCCTACGCGGAACACTTCAGCAGCTCCAATAGCCTGTGGCTTCCATAGACTCTGGGAGGTGTTACAGAATAAGCAAGTCACGAGGTGGGGAAGGGGAGTCAGGGAGAGAGAAAGAGAGAAAGAGAGAGAGAGACAGAGAGAGAAAGGGAAAGAGAGAGAGAGAGGGAAGATGGAGAGAGAGAGTGAGGGGGAAAGAGGTAGAGGGAGAGAGACACAGAGAGGGAAGGAGAGAGAGAGAGAGGGAGAGAGAGAAAGTGAGGGAGGGTGAGGAAGAGGGAGAGAGAGGGGGAGAGAGAGACTGAGGGAGGGAGAGAGGAAGAGAGAGAGAAAGTAAGGGAGGGAGAGGTAGAATGAGAGAGTGAGAGGTGGAGAGAGAGAAAGTGAAAGAGGGAGAAGGAGAGGGAAAGAGAGAACGAGAGAGAGAGAGAGGGGGAAGGAGAGAGAGAGTGAGGGGGAGAGAGGGGGGGGGGGGAGAGAGGGCGGAGGGAGATGAGCGAATCACACAGAGAGCCCCTGAGAGTCGTTCATTGCAGCATTTTCTGGAATGATTCGTGATATAGAACAACTAAGGAAACAGCCTGCGTTTACACTGCATTTGTCTGCTGGGAGTATTTGCCCACTGACGGCTACATCAGGAATTGAATAAAGGTGGTCCTGGAGGGCCGTGCATCACACTGGCCCCGCCGCAGTCTGGCAACAACTTATCCACCTCTCCCACCAGCTTCTTCATATGCGTACGCTTTAAATTAAACAAACGGACCTTCTATGACTCAATTGATCTCCCCTACAGCAATTTGTCGATGACACACACATATAACGGCTTGTACAGAAGATGAGTTGCAAGATGGTTTTTTTTTTGTTTTTTTTTCCCCAGGCCTCACCGGAAACTCCAACCACCAGCCCCAGTGAACTCTGTAAAAGTAATTTAGCTTTTCCATCTGT
Source organism: Setipinna tenuifilis (assembly GCA_030347295.1). Taxonomy (NCBI): domain Eukaryota; kingdom Metazoa; phylum Chordata; class Actinopteri; order Clupeiformes; family Engraulidae; genus Setipinna; species Setipinna tenuifilis. Next base: position 14,273,392 of record CM059274.1, read on the forward strand.
CTTTTCAGGTGCTTCTCTGTTGGAGTTCCTCTCCACCCCCCAGTCTACTCCCTCATCTGTCTCTCTCCTAAGGACCAAACAACACAGCGACGGACTCAGGCTTCAAAAGCTCAAGGTCGGGCAGTTGTCAAGACCGAACTCACTGAGCCAAGACTACTGTCTGAGGGCTGGGCTGACCCCACCCCCTTTCCCCAACACCTTGATTAGCATGACTGTTGGGATGAACTTTTTTCCCCCCGTCGAGCGTCATGGTCTGTAGTGGTGGCCCCTAGCTAAAGTTTGTGCTGAGAAGTTGGGTTGGGTGTCACTGCGGGGAGGGGGGAGGAAAAAAAAATATGTCAGCAAAAAGAAACATCTTCCTTTACCCCTCTTGGTCCCAGCCGCCCTCTTCTCAGGGACAGACAGTGAACCCTAGCACACACTTCTTTCACTCCTTCCCTTCTTCTTTGACTCACTCACTCCCTCCTTTCCTCCTTCCCTCCCTCCTCTGCCTCCTTGTCCCACTGTGTGAGGCTGGGTGCTGGCAGGCTGCAGGGCTCTCTTAACATTCTTATGAGAGACATCCATTAAATGTCATCCATCTAGACAAAAGACCACAGGCCCTGTTACGTACACAGGGGGGAGCGCAGAGGGGGAGTCAGAGGGACTGAAGGGAAAAGTGACTCATTTGGGGTGTGTGTGTGTTTGTGTGTGTGTGTGTGTATGTTTGTGTATGTATGTTTGTGTATGTGTATGTGTATGTGTGTGTGTGTGTGTGTGTGTGTGTGTGTGTGTGTGTGTGTGTGTGTGTGTGTGTGTGTGTGTGTGAGTGTGTGAGTGTGTGAGTGTGTGTGTCTGCACCTGCTGTGTCAAAAAAAAACCCCTAAAACCACTAAGCCCTCTCATCAAATGTTTCCCTGATAGCAAGAAATTAGGCTGGAGTGAGCCTTGCTTTACCTTCCTATAATGTGTCGTAGGAGTTTACAGGAATGAGACTTTGCTGCTTGCTGGAAAACAAGTGGTATAACAAAAAAAAACAACAACAATAGAACAGTCTGAAAACATGACATCCAAATGTCCGTGGAATTAGCTGTGGGAAAAAAAATGGTAACATTCATACAGCCAAGAAAAAAAAAATAAACATGGCCTTTCTTTGAAATGCGCTTTGTATCGATTTGCCATTCCCCCCTCAACATCACTCTATTGATATTTGCGCAAATGATATTTGTAAGCAATTTTATGTTTTAATGTAATGTTTACAGACCCTCTACACAGAAAGTTTACCATTTGAGGTTTGGGTGACCTCATTTACGATAGATGATGTATTGATGCCGAGCAAAAAGAGAGAGGCACCCTGACCTTTTAGCAAATGGAATTATGCACTGTAATCAGACAGAAAGTGTGAGAGACATCCAAGCAGGACTTTTTTTTTCGTGTGTTGCTTTGCCTTTGGCATTTGCCGACTTGCTGATGGAGGGCCTGACCAACATACCAATTAGGCCACTTCAAAACCCATGGCTATGTGGAGAGGTTGCGGCATGACATCCATGAGAGATTGTGTGCCTGTGTGTGTGTGTGTGTTTGTGTGTGTGTGTGTAGGAATACGTGTGTATGACAGAGAGGGAGGGAAAGAAACAAAGAGAGAGAGATTGAGAGAAAGTTAGAAAGACAGTGAGAAAGAGAGGGAGAGAGAGAGAGAGAGAAAGTTAGAGTTGTGTTATTTTGTTATTGTGCTCTAGAAGACGCCCAAAACTTCATTCAGGGACATCCTGAATGTAGTAGTTAATGGAAGATGTCGATCAACGTCAACAACTACCCCCCTCCCCCCCTCGCCGACCCACCCCCGTTCCTAGAAGGTGATATTTCACCGAGTATCAAGCAATCAATCTTATTAGTCACCACCTAGTGTCCCTTAATGTCCTCCAATTAGTGTCATTTAGTGTTTCTCAACTTTGAAAATAAGCCTCTTTTGCCCAGTGTTCCCACGACAAAAACGATGCTGCAAAAACATCGTATATCAACCTTGTTCAACGTGTCGGCATATAAATGTGGGCCTCCTGCCGGCCATTACGCCCCCAAACCCCTCACCCATCATTCTTTGGAGTCTGCAGCGGCTCTGATCTCCAGGGCAGTGCTGGCCTGGCAACATGCATAGAGGCCCCCTTCGTCAGAGCCACCAAACAAACAGGGGCCCACCCTGCCACTTATGTGCTACATACTCCATACTTCCAATCTACTACTCACAACTGCTGTTGCATAAGGCACCACCACGGGCACGTAGCAGGTTTGTGGACAAACAGGCAGAGAGTGCAAAAAAACTAGTGCTTAAGGCATCTGACAACACACCTCCATGCCATTGTCACCACCTCCTGACCAGCTTTGGCTCTTTAGGGTGTGAAGGAGAGAGAGAAAGACAGAGGGAGAGAGAGAGACAGAGAGAGAGAGAGAGGGAGAGAGAGAGAGAACAAATAGGTGAGAAAAGGAGTCTTTTAAAAAGAGGCAGTGCATCTTCGACATGTGCCTGAAAACTGGACAGGCAAGCTTGCTGGCTGGTTGGCTGGCAAACTAGCTACCCCCCCCCCCCCCCCCCCCACCCCCCCACCCCCCAACCGGCTTCTTCCCCCACCCCGCCCTTCACCCCCACGTTGCCATGGCAACAAGCGCAGCCATTAGGAAGGCTGGCGCACACGTCGGGGGCACCTCGGGGACTGCGGATGTGCTGCGGGTTCACTGTTCCTCCACTTCCATTCATTAAGCTCCACCACTTGCCTGGCTCCTGCCGCCGAGATATCAAAGCTTAAGGTCTTTTAGTCGTATATCGCCTCTTATGCATTTAACCCCCCCCCCACACACACACACATACACATACACACACTCACACACACACACACAAACCTCCTCCACCTCACCTGACTACAACTTCCTGTTTTCATAAATATTTCATCCCAGTGTGTGTGTGTGATGTGAAGAGTGGAGTAGCTGCACATTTTGTTGCTGTGGCTTTCTTTCCTTTTACCATCTGTGGACATGAATGGGCGAGAAGAAAAAAAAATAAAGTGTTCCTAATGAATTCACAGGCCTGGGAGGCATTCTGAATAATTAGCACTCGGGAGTGTGATGCGAGCTTGCAGAAAGTGTGACAGTTGGGTCCTTAATGCACGTAGCCAAGCAGAACCACGCGTTCACACACACACGTCACTCCTGCTCCACTCCTGCTTTGTTTGGCTGCCAATTGCCACACGTCTCAATGCCACCCAAACCACGCCCCCCACCCCACACACACACACACACACATACACACACACACACACACACACACACACACACACACACACACACTCAACTCACCTCCATTTTTCACTCTGACTTTCAGGTGGTTACGAACTGTCTCACTCTTAAATGCCATCCATCTCGATACAACATTCCGGAGTGCTTGCCGTTCGCCGTTCGCTGAGGTTATCTGACTTGGCGTGTCACGTCAGGTCCCCTTTACATGCACTTTGATGTCCCCCTCTTGTAAAAGAGGCAAGTACTTGTTGTCGTTTATTTATAAATGTATTTATTTAAAGGTTGGACTTGTCAGTGTACGCAAAGGAACAATGCTTAACACTGTGCCCCCTTGTACCCTCTGGTCTGGAACGATCTGCATAATCGCATCTCGGTGGCCCCCGATAATGTGACAGCGGATCCGCCATTAATCACACGCGCCAGGACGATCTGCCGTTTTTCTGAGCCCCCCCCCCCCCCCCCCTCCAGCGTCTCCCATTTTAATAAACTGGAGCATGAAAATAAGCCTCCACAATGCAGTGCGGATGTTAAAAAAGCTCCCTTTCTTCTTCTGAGACTTTAATCAACTCCCACCACCCTCTTTGCTTCCTTATCAGAAGCCTGCATCCTTTTCCCCCGCTGTAAGATGTAATGGAGAAATCTGCAAACTGGCATTGCCTTTTGAATGCTCTCCCCCTCGCACACACTCTATCTATCAATCTATCTCCTTCGCTTTCTTTCCCTCTATCTTTCTGCCTCTTCTCTCTGTGCCTCACCAGGGGCATCAGCAGTCAGAGTGTGTCCCCCAGCCACTCCTAACCCCCCCCCCCCCTCCCTCCCTCCCTCTTACCCACCCACACAGCACACACACACACACACACACACACACACACACACAGACAGACAAACACGCACTTCACCTCAGAGCTCAAAGGAGATGATGTGTTTGGAACAGGGAGGAGGGGAGAAGGGGAGGAGGGGAGGAGTGGAAAAGGATGCGGGGGGTGGGTGGGGCTTTGTGAGTGATCTGTTGTGTTGGGAGCATCTCCGAGAGTTATGAGCCCATACATTTTGTTTCCGGACGCCTCACACCCAGACCACATTGGCTTGGCTTGATCTATGAAAGAAAGAGGAAAAACTGAGGGAGGAGTTGGAGGGAGGGAGAAGACGGAGGGCAGAGATATGAGAGAGAGAGATAGAGAGAGAGAGAAAGAAAGAGAGAGAGAGAGAGAGAGAGGAGTGGAAGGGCTTACAGTACCTCTGGATGTCTTTTTGAGAGAGAGACCTCAAAACTTCCTTATCTCCACACTGTCTGTTAAAAACTTTCTTTCTTGGATGTGAATGATACTTGTTTGGCCTATCTGACATCCACTGAGGGGGGACTGTGTGATGGGTAAAGTTATACCCCCCAGAAATCAGCATACTTCAGACTCAAGAAGAAAATTCCACTTGACAAGTAAACTCAACAGAAGTATTGGTAGAGCCATAGTGAGAGTTGGGTAACCCTGGCTTTATAAATAAAAGTCTTGCCAAGTATTGGTTTGTACCCAATGACATGTATTTAAACTTACACTCTCAAAAAAGGAGGCACAGAATTGTACTTTCACTTGTCACCCCTCAAAGGAATATAATTGTACTTTTTAACCACGGTTTTTCAACTAGTCTGTACCTTCTCCAGAGCTGAATAGGCACACATCAGTAGCTTAAGGTCCAAATATTAGCCTTTAGGGGGTACATTAATGTTGATTGTACCTTAAGATTGCACCACTACACTCTCAGAAATAATGGGACAATAGGGGTACAAATCTGTGCCTTTGAGGGTATTGCCGGGTATTGTGTGACAAGTAAAAGTACAATTCTGTACCTTCTTTTCTGAGAGTGTACTGTACTTTGTACTGTGGTTATACCTAACACACACAATATGGGTGCTTTTACTGCTCAACTTTGCCCTAAGAGTTGTGGTAATTAAATGAAAAATTATAGCTTTGTAACCTGTCAGAATAAATATGTGGTATGGCTTTTTACTGTCTGAAGCCAGATAATGCACCTCATATAAATCTGGTTGCATAAGTCTATTTTAGACCTGTCTTAGTCTAATATTTTGTTTTAAGACTGGTCTTAGCTTCATTAATCAGTTGTATTTAGTATTTAGTATTTAGACCAGTCTAATTTTATTTTAAAAAGTTAGACTACCATAAGCTTTTTTGGTGCAACAGTCTCATTCTATATATATGTATGTATATGTATATTTTTTACCTTACACACATACTACATACGATTTCTCTACTTAACTTTGTTGAAGACCTCTGTCTAATTAAAATCAACTGGCTTTGTGTGTGGATGCCTTTTTTTACTTTCTGGAGGCAGATTACCTCATCACCTCATCTGTTGCCAGCCAGAGCAGTCAGTCAGAGGAGCAGTAGGATGTGTGTGTGTCTCTCTGTCTCCTCTGTCTCCTCTGTCTCATCTGTCTCCCTGCCTTCCAGTGGCCTGATATACATGCAGTCCGCTGCCCGTGCTGTTATTAACACAGTCTGTCTTAACCGGTCTCCAGTCGCTCCCTCGTGCGCACTTAGATCAGTGCATCAGCTGTCTCCGCGCTGATTTACATTAGTCATTACACAACTGTGCTCTCGTCTCCGCCGTGTCGCTACGGCGACAAGCGTACGAGGAGGGGAAAACAGCTTTGTTCATTTCGGGTTGGAGGGGTGTGGGTGTGGGTTGGGGGACTGGGGGGGGGGGTTGGTGGTTAGCTGTAACGGACCATAAAGAAAAAAAAGGCAAAACAATCTGAGCGACAACAGATCAATGTCTGTGAGATACATAATTCATCAGTGTGGCGGCCAAAAAAACAGCATTTAGCAGCTGGCTGACGGAGATT
>CM059274.1:14282018-14292018 GCA_030347295.1 Setipinna tenuifilis
TGCCTACCCACTACAACTCAAATGTAGCACACAAAGTTGCTCTGTTCGCTGACTGGTTAGGCAAGATTCTGCCTGGGACAACCATGTCAATGGAACCCCAGCCAGACCCTCTGTACAAAATCAAATGAGGCTAGGGCACCTCTGCTCTGAACCTGAAACTCTGACATAATATTTACTCATTCAGAGAGGAAATTTCATTTGGATAAATGTAAACTACACAGTACCTTTCATTCACCCTCCCCAATAACCCTGGGAACTGCACAACTGCATAGATCTATGTGTACTGTCCCTTTGTTATCCTTTTCCATAAACGGGGGTGGCTACCTTAGATTATTTATAACTAATAATTCAATAGGATAAACCCTTGAGTGCCAATAACCATTCATATAAATCAGTTTTGAAAGTTAAACAGTAAGTTAAATTCACTTACTTAAATTCACATATAAAATTACACACATATGTTAAATAAATTGTTTTTGCTTTCAACTCAACCCAACATAGCGTGCATTACAACCTTTGTGCAGCCTACATTACATATTCACTTTGAACCAAACACAGCAATGCATCGTATTCAATATTAAAGGTTCAAATAAAGTACCTTTCAACATCCATAAATTCAATAAGCCAAAATGAAGCCGGCAGTAACTAAATATTCAAAAGTCAACATGCGTTGCAGGCCTGGTGTGCAGCTTATGTTCGTTGACCAGAAAACTCTGGCGAGCTATAAGAAAAGGCACTTGTGAATTCCAAGCATGGACACAGGTGCACAGCTCCTCCACAACATGAGTTTGACGATGCACAGGACAATCTCTCTAGCCAATGTCCCCTCTGGTTTATTCTGTGACACTGGTGCTCCCGGTGTTGGCGAACACTGTCAGAATGAATCTCACTGGAGATGTTTACTACTGGACAAGATGGCTGACTGCCAGAACGTCCACTACACATTGTAGAAAAGTTTTCTAAACAGTCCCCAAACTTCACTGTAACAACTTCTAGAGCTCACTGGCTGCACTCATGTTATTACAATGTTCACACATGAGAAATACACTCTGTTACATATTTCTAATTCTTACTTTCCTCTTAACTACAATACAGTAGTTTCACTCGTGCATCCACATCAATTTCTTCTTCTTCTTCTTCTTCTTCTTCTTCTTCTTCTTCTTCTTCTTCTTCTTCTTCATTGTCATTCTAGTCTCACAAACACTTCTGACCTCCAACTCGCTTCTTATTGGTTCAAAGTATTATAACATAATGTAAAAGTATAGCTTTCCATTAATTTTCTTCACAATATTTTAGACAACATTTTGACATTTCTATCATCCAGAAAATAATATTCCAACAAACACAAATATACATAGCTGGCTTAACATTATGCAGAAAGCAATACAGGTAAGGGTTTTAAACATGAAATCCCCATATAATTTCAATAACTTGAACTTTCCAGTAGTAATGTTCTTAAATCAAATTTTAGTCTTTTTTAAGCATTAAATCCTATTTAATCTGATTATGAACTTCTTATGTTCATTCGATTTACTACATTAACTTTTTTCTATTTATACAGGCGTTACCTAATTCTCACAGGGGTACACACGCCTTGTCCTCACTGCAGTGAGGCTGACATTTGCATGTGCTGTGGATTCCCTCTCACTAGTTAAAATGAGTCTTCCTGCAAACTTTAGCACGTAGACGAGTCAGAGTTTTCTCTTTTTTCATTTTGACGGAAAGGAGTCATTCCTCATGCAGTTATGGAAAGGTCGGGGGAGTCACCTGGACCGCACGGCACTGCACAGCACGCCTGTGCACAGGGAAACAAACGCGCTCATTTACGATTCACCTAGTAGCAAGGTGAGAAGGGGGTGTGTTGCGCAAAAGGCAATAAGTCCTCGGAACGGAGTCGCATGGAGACATATCGATCGCACCCTTGCCGTCACGCGCCTCCCATTCCTTCAGTGTGGCCCCTGGCACTCGCTCCATACCCTGCTCCACTGCCCCCCACCCCACACCACCCCCACCCCCCCTCCCGCTCCACACCCTGTTCCTCTGCGCCATTTTCGGGGGGGGGGGGGGGTTTGATGGACGGCTGCGGGGGGAAATATGCATCCGCCACATCTCTCTCCCCTCCCCTCCCCTTCTCCTCTCCTCTTTTCTCTCCTCTCCTCCGTATCTTTCCTCTTCCTCCCCCGCTCTTTCTGCGGGCAGCACACAGCACAGTGAACAGTGGAGCCATATGCATTTATTACCATTACTGCAGGAAGACAAGCTCTTTGGCGCAACAAAAAAAAAAAAACAATTCCAAGCACACACAGTCCCCAGCAACAAAGCTAGGTGAGCATAACCATAGAGATCACAAGATGTAATATGCTGGACAAGTATCCCAGGTAACCCATAAAATTAATATAGCCTTGTTGATGCTGTGTCGATGGTTTGGCTATGTGCTAAAACAGTGTGACAGTTCATTATGGAGTGTATTGCTTGCACTGCGCGGTTCAACACACACAGTTATTAGCTACACAGTAAATGTCACAAGTCCGTAGTGACATGGTTATTAGTTGGCTGGTGTTGTAATATCAATTATGGAGTAAAATCTTAAATGGCACACTTCACAGCACTAAGCAGGTAACAGCGTGTTTTAGGGTTTACCATAGGGTTTTGCGTTGCATAACATTAAAAGGCACCTTAGCATGGACACACCGAAAAGCTATGTATGCATAGAATATGCATGGAATTACAGGAAATATACAGCTTAAATGGACATGAAAACATAAAAAACACACATTTTATTCAACAATCTTGAGTTGAGAACTTTTTTGGCAGATGAGAAAGTAGAGAGTTTAAAGATGTAATGATGCCACATGCAAGATGACAAATGACGAATGGATGCCACAGTTTAACTCCAGCATGTTAGGAAACACTGTTACACTGACAGCTCCATACTGACAGCTCCACCCCAATATGTGAAATGATACACATCACAGATATGGCACAGAAATGGAAATGCAGTTGAGCATCCATAAGATTGTCATGGTAATGAACCTTTATTTCGCCATAAAATTCTGTACATGGAAGGCAAAAAAAAAAAAAGTAAAAGTTGAGCGTTCTCTGTAATTTCCATGCAGCTGGATGCAAGCATGGCATGGGCGCAGGTGTGCGTGCGTGCATGCGTGTGTGTGTCTCTGTGTGTTTGTGGGCGGGGGGTGGCATCACGGAGCTCTAAAATGAGATTTATTCATCCCTTCTCCTTCCTGAAAGAGGTCTGGGGAAATAGCGATTTATAGTCTGGCAGGAAGTGATGGGATTTCATTTGTTCCCTTAACCGCCATGCGACATTGCGGCAGAGTAACCACGGGTGAGAGAAGTGGGCCGGTTATCTTCTCCACACGTACAAAAACATACCATTCACACACTGCAGCAAATAAGTGTGTTTGTGTGTGTGTGTGTGTGTGTGTGTGTGTGTGTGTGTGTGTGTGTGAGAGAGAGAGAGAGAGAGAGAGAGAGAGAGAGAGAGAGAGAGAGAGAGAGAGAGAGAGAGAGAGAGGAAGAGAGAGAGAAAGAGAAAGAGAAACTGAGTGTGTAACATAGAGAGAGAAAAGGAAAGAGAGAGATAGAGAAAGTGAAAAAAGGGAAAGTAAACATCCAAGGGATTCTCAGTATGGTCCAGCGATGTCGATCCTGTCAGGTCACTGGCTTCTAATGGAAAAGAACAGTTTTGATGTGGTGCTAAAATGCTCACTGCTTCCACTGTCCCACCTGTCCCTGATCCTAACAAGTCACATCAGAGCCATCCTTCACTCACAGACAAGAACAACCAGAGACACACAGGAGAAGTAAACCACACATGCCCACTTGGGACTGCCGTTTGCTCTAAAAAATAAAAAAAAAAGGTTCTTCAGAGCGATGCCATAGAAGAACCTTTGTTGAGCGTTGAGGAAACAGTTCTTTAAAGAACCATTTACTCCTGATATGACATAACATAGGCCATTATGACCATGAACCATTTCCAATGTACTGTAAAGTATCTTTTACATACATCCTAAAAATAAAGGTGCTTACATAGCTCTTTAACCATCCCCAGATGCTTCCATGGAGACAGAAGGTTCTTCTATGGTATCGATGAACCGGTACTGGCCCCATTATTTTTTAGAGTGTGTGCTTTGCTCATTTTCCTTTCGCTGCAGAGTAGTGGTAATTATTACTAATAGACATGCAGTACAGTTGAGTAGTCCTCTCTGTGTTTGGCAGCTCTGTTGGGGAAGCTGTGGCCTACTGGTTAAAGAGTTGTTCTTTGGGCTCAGCAGGTTGCAGGTTTAAATCCAGTAGGAAGAATGGGGATGGGAAGGAAAAGCTAGTGCTGTCTTGTACCCTCATCCTTGGCTGAAGTGCCCCTGAGCAAGGCATCTAGCCCCACACTATAACTGAAATCCTGTACCTAAATAACTCTAAGTTGCTCTGGATAATAGTGTCAGCTAAGTGTAATGTAATGATGGTGCAATTCTTCACCACTGGTAGGTAGTCTGGTCTTCCCAGTGGGACTTAAGCATTAGGTTTGAGTATGTGTATTCTTCATCCAGGTAGTTCCAATTGGCTGAAGGCAGGCCCAACTGTTTTGAAAATGTACAGAAAGTATCTGCCCACCAGAAAAAAAAAAACATATGTCTGTTAAGAGTGTCTTGGATCTTCTCATGATTTGAAATGAATTGAAAGAGTCTAGTCCACCAGGCTAACATTTCCCACCTCTCTAGACATTGAGACATTTCACTACTGTGATTTTTTTTACTGTGGTCATTCAGTAATGTCTTAAACCTTCCACCAGGCAGTTATGTTTTTGTTTTGTTTGACTCTGTTTGAAAACATTTACTTTAGCATCTGAAAAAGTAAAAGGCCTACCATGTTTTTGTTGTACCTGTGCACTTAATAAATACTTTTCATCTGTGCTTATTTCAAGGCCAAGAGGAACTGTGTACAGATTCTTAGGAAAAAACAAAATTGTCTAAAGTAGCACATCATTTGATATCCAAATAAGAGTGCATAGGCTGTTAAAGGTGTTTACTTATGTATTACTTTTTGTCTGTCTATTACTTTTATATCATACTATTTATATATGTTGTTGTTGTTGTTATAATAATAATTATTATTACATTGTTATTATTATTTGAATAAACTTCACATTGTAATCTTATTATGCTTATTGCTTTATTTTCTTGCCATGTTTGTTTTTTTCTCTTTCTCTGGTTTTTAAAATAGCACTGACAAAAGCATATTCTATTGAAAACTTTACCTATGCTATCTAATAAGCTCTAGATCAGCCAATAGAATTCCTCACAGCATCAGCTGAGCATCAACAGTGGCTGAGAATTCTATTCTATCTGAACATTCTAGTTTGAGAGTTCTACTTTGAGCATTCTAGTTTGAAAGTAAATACATTGTCACTTTGACTTTCACTGAGCAAGAAGCAGCATTGAGAAGTATTATCTCCCAGCGATTGCCATATTTTTAAAATAATTCATTCTTCTGAATTTTCAGTTTTTAGATTTCAGGTTGTAGCTTTGTAGTTTTGTAGTTTTGTGTCGGAAAAACATCTCCTCAGGCACAAACTCATAGGCAAAGGTCACAAAAGTTGGTCTTAGCAACAGGATCCGACAGCGAGGAGTGAGGCAGAGGCGACGCAATTATCGGATTTCTAAGATGGAGGCCATCAAGAAGCTCAGTAGGAAGAGGGACAGAGGACTAATGGAGAACATGGATGTAGTAAAGTTGGGGGCCAGGACCACCAAAAAGAAGATCAGAAGAGCTGAATTCCAGGCCGCCGGGTGGAAGCAGAGGAGGGACAACCCTGAGGTGACTGGGAGGGAGCTCAAGGAGAAAATCAACACCATCCTCCTGGACTTCCAGAGGAGACGTAAGGCTCAGAGGGTCAGGGAGAGAGCTCAGAGACCATACCCTGTGGATATCACCAGCCAAGGGGATCTAATGCCCTTCATTGAGGACCCCAAGACTGCTAACGTCCCACAGGAACTGATTGAGGCAACGGCGGACACACACTGTGGTGATGATGGGAACAGCAAGACCAATGTCCTGAGTAAGAACATGAGGAACGTACTGTAGAAAGAGGCAGCATAATTCAGTGATGAAAGAAAAGATAACCATAAGTCTTTCTTCTACCCTTTCTGTAGCATGCTGTCCCCTCAGGGGCAAAAAGGCCCACTGTGGGAAGTGGCAGGACATGGTCCTGGAGGGCATCCCAATGGTCCAGGCCAACATGGACAAGAGTAAGTGAATCTGGGAAAAAGTTAGTAAAAAAAAATATCCATAACCCAGCTAGGTGATATAGTCAGTGGAAAAATTGATATTATCAATACAATATAGTATAATCAACACGTGGTTCAAGATGTGATCTGAGATTGACTATGTAATTTTTTGTAGACTGCGTACCAGTGATAGGAACTAGGGATCAAAAGCCTCTAAGAGTTACTGTGCAAGATGAAAAAGGGTAAGTGAACTTAAGGAAAACAGTAAAACTACAATCTAATATGTTGAGTAGGCCTAGTCTGTAGAAACAGAATAGAAGCAATTTTGAATACATGCTCAACAAATACACCTTTTTCTCTTCTTGCTGACTTATGTCATATGAGTTGAATGTCATACATATACCTTTAGTTAATGCAGCTGAAAAGTATATTTAATGAACATCTTGCGTATTTTACAGACAATGGAATTAACAGTCCAACTCTTCCTGGATTAGAAAATGGCGACCAAACAGGTCAACTCATGGGAACAAGGACTTATCGTTGGAGCAAGAAGCGCCTTGCCTTTAAACCACTAAAAGAGGACCAGGGCATAATCCAGCCCAACCAGCTGACTAATACTGGATACAAGAGGGCCATCTTTGTCATGCTGTTGCTATTGTTGCTTTCAGTTTTGCTCATTTGGTGAACTGAAACTAAATTTCTGATTAAAAGGGGGGTGGGGGGGGGCACATGGATAGCAATTGGCACTAATTTGGGGAGTAATTGGGTTGGGTAATTTTTGATCATTAGGTAGTTGAATAAACTATACTGCATATTATCATTAGAATTATTATTAACATCTTAAATAAAATATTTTACCCACAGTGATGCTGTTTTGCACCTTTTTTCTTCCTTACTATAGTCTATCTTCTATAGTAAGAAAATCAGATTTTTAAAAATTATTTTAGCACAGAAACCTGACCTGATCAAGAGAAATCAATGTCATTTTCAGATTTAGCAGTGCAAAATTGTCCTAAATCAGTTAAAAAAAACATAGACAATTTTCAAAAAAATGATTTTTGTTGCCCAGTGTAACAGAGGAAAATTACGAACTACCTTACCTACCTGGCTGAAGAAGAATGTCTGGAAGAAAGAAATGGAAAGGCTTTTACTTTCTGATGCTGGGTTTCCAATGCCTGAATGTTCATCAGCCATGCTGACAAAAATTACCAGCCCTTTTTTAATTAATCTTGTTGAGGAGGTAAAGCTTGGGCCAAGAAAGAACCAAGTACATTTTAGAATGAATTTAAATTATAGAGTAGATCTATTAATTATTTCATCTCTTGGAATTGCAACACACACGTTTTTGGCTGTAGCAGTGGTCTGCCCTTTCAGTATGCTCTTTGGGTTACTTCTTAATCAGTCAGTCTACCGTTGAGAAACTTTTAAGGTAAGACATTACGTATGGATCACACATGGATGCAGGGTGAGTGGGACCTTTCAGTGGAGCTTGCTTATGGTACCATGCTATAATATTCTGTGCTTTTAACGTCTTCTTTACAGTGTAGAGACAGAAATATTTATTGCACTAAAGCAAAATATTGTGATGAATTTGGTTGAAATAGAATGTAAGTGGAATGCAATTCAGTGGGAGATATGGGCATTTTTGATTCCTTATTGAAGAGAATCAGGAGAAAATAAAAGAAAGACAGAAAATAGTTATTACATTATAATAGCAAAGCATGCCGTAGATCTGGATGCAATGGAATGGAATCATAAAGGACAATATTTTTTGATTCCTTGTTGAAAGAGAGACAAAAAAATATGTATTGTTCTAAAGCAAAATATTGTAATCGAAATTGGATGCAGTGGAGTGGAATTGCAATGGAAGATATAGGCTTTCTTGATTCCTTGTTAAAGCCCACCCAGGAACACGTCAGATTGATGTAGAATAAGGTACAGCTTGGGGGTCTTACCGATAGGCACAGCACAGTGCACAGAGACACTGAAGCACCAGGAAACTATACAAGGGCAATTACATTTCACACAGACTTCAGACTTATATAATGCTAACAGATTTACACTGACACAACAGGGAAACACAATCTCACACCTAACATCTTACATTACACAGAGATAGTAACATTACTCATTTTCAGTCACCGTCGCATTGCACTGTTGGGCAAACTACCGCACACACACACACACACACACACACACACACACACACACTCACACACACACACACAAACACACACACACACACACAAACACACACACACACACACACACACACACACACTGAAGTGCACAACCCCTTTACTTGCTTCTACATAAAACTTCATCAGAGTGTTGGCAGGCTGGCGACATGAGAGCCTCCTGGCGCCACCGTGAGAAAATGATTAGTGTTCTTTTCAAAGCAAAATTAACAGTAGCGAATTCTCTGAAGAATGTTTATGGGTGGAAACACATTATTTCCGACCAAGGTTGTTTTATTACCATTTCAAACGCCAAAGCCCCGCCATTAAGTCGAGAGCTTGTCATCCCTCTTGGTCTTTCTCCCCTGAGTCTCCCCGAAGCTCACTTCTGCATCGAAACAAGGGAAGCGAGTTAATTCAACAGATTGATCAAACGCACACATTAAACCGAGAGGCAAATATGTGTATAAACCGATTAACATTATCATGAGTCATGAGGGAAAGACCGAAGGGATTGGGGGGGTGGGACGCTGGGTTTGGGGGGGGGGGGGGGGGGGGGGGGGGGGCATGCCATGACAACGCAATAATATTAGGCAAATGACATATCTGGCAGCAACAAGGAAGTGTCAGATGTCTCTAGGATGTCCACTGGATTTCATTAATTACATGTAAATCACATCTGCTCATTTCCATGACAAAGGGAAGTGGGGACGGCAGGCATCGGAGAGAAAGATAAGCCCAGGCACAGGCAGGAGCGGGGTGCTGTCAGTCGCGAGCACCGCTAATGATGTTTGTCATGTCCAGAGAAAACTGCCAACAGCTGATGGGAAGACCGAGAGTGGAGGGAGTGAGTGTAGAGTGGAGTGGAGTGGAAAGCCTGGTTGAGGTGAATTGATTAGAAGAGTGCTTGTGTGGAGAATGTGTGTGTAAATGTATGATGTGTGCTAATGTGTGTATGTGTGCGTATGTGTGTGTGTGGGTGGGTGGGTGAAGGGGTGGTTGTACCAGAGGACTCATAAATGAACTTTTGCAAATTTGATGTTTTCAGAGGTCAAACGGTAGCGACGTAAAAAAAACAAAAGACTGGTTAGCACTGATTGCGGGAGAAGGCGCACAACTCCCTAGTAATTGGCAATCTGCCAACCTGCCACACGTTTGCCACTTGCCATTTTCCCTCCTTTTTTTCTTGTGTCGCAATTTTTCAGTGTAATTGGCGCTGATCAGGTCTGGGGTTGATGCAGTTTTGTGTCAATCCATGTTGCCATCTTTCATTGTCCTTTAACCCCTTCCAAGCCACACATTCGGATGATGGGCAAGGAAGCCTTAGCGTAAGTTCTGCCATGAAGAAATGTTAGCCTAAGCATAGCTCTACTGAGAAGACTTGTAACTGTACTTTGGCTTATTAACCATTAATTACTCCTTAGCTAATCATAATCTACTCTAAGCCCCTCTAGGGTCTTCCGTGACCTGCCTCGTTCATTTATCTAATTGCTACCAGCCAATCGCAAGTTGCTCAGCACTTTAAGTCACACTGCCTAATGCATCCCTCTGCTCCCTAGAGGACGGCAACTTTCTGGT
>CM059274.1:14297018-14327018 GCA_030347295.1 Setipinna tenuifilis
TTCCAGTCTTTTTTCTTTATTTATTTCTTTATTTTTGCTTCCCCTTGGGTTATACCACTGTAACTGAATATGAGTTTCACAGCATGCAAACAAGAGAGGCACTGGAGAGAGGGCATGATGTGGAGCAAAGATTATAAAGCCAGCACCAGTGTGGCCATGTTAACTCATCTGAAATATTACAGGTTTATGAGTGCACACTTTTGACTGTGAAAAGAAGTGGCACCTAATTTGCTGCATGTTTACTTATTCTGTTTTTTTTTTATTATTATTTGCAAAAACAAATGTTAACTCGTCTCTGCAACTGGGAAAAGCAACTATCGTGTCTTCTCTAAAGGGTCAAAAGTAAGTGTTGTTTAAACAGCTTTTGATGAGATGATTACTTCCCTGTACAATAAGTAAAATTAATCAAGTCGTGTCCCCTAACAGTTAGCAGGGGAGTAATCTCTTTATGTTCTCCTTGTCTGATGTTCTGAATCTTCCTTTGAATAGATAATGTATGCATTATTCCCCTGCGGCAGGAAGAACAATTGATTTGAACATAAACTGGTCTTTTTGATTTAGTGTGGCAACATAGCAGTGCACTGGACTGCAAATGGAGCTGCCCTTTTAAGAACACGGCCAGTTTACAGGAACAAAAGGCATCGCTTAGCGGGGGAAATGCAGTTTTTGAAAGCTGGAATTAATCACACCGAAAGGGGGATTGCAGATGACCCTTTTTGTGCAGGCCGATGTTGTCAAAAGCAACACATATTTTTTGTCTCTCCGCTGTTTTCCTTAAGTCAAGAGCACGCACGGTCGCCATGGCAACACCGACTGCCTCATAAACTTCGGCCACTTAACCGCATCCACAAGCTGAAGGTGTTTCTCAGAGCTCTTCACAGAGTACAGGAAGAGACAGTGCTAGAAACAACTGTGACTAGCAATGAAAAAAATAACTTTGCTAACAGTTTTTCCTAAAAGTTGCACATGCTTTTTAAAAGTCCCATGACTTTACAGGAGAGTATGAAACATACTGTGAGCCATTTTAAAAGAAAAGTTTCCAAGCTGGATTTAAGGTGAGATAGGCTATGCCTAACAGTCATATTTGGCAGATAAACGCTATCATCAATAGAGGACATATGAACTTATGCACATTTAGGTTCAGAGCTCACTGTCCACATAGAAATATAAAAACAAAAAGTCAAATAAAGGCCAGGCATTAGATTAACATTTGACTTCTTTATGCAGTGATAATGTATTGAACTCACTGCTTTGAGCTCAGGCCTACATCGTAAGGGCAGCTCAATATTCTCTTTGCCTGTGTGCTCTTTTCGAACCAGCTGACCTTCTGATTTGATTCTCTGATGCTTTGATGACTTTGAACCACACCCCCAGCCACACACACACACACACACACACACACACACACACACACACACACACACACACACACAGATAAATAGAGCTAGATAGAGAGACAGATAAAGAGACAGAGAGAGAGAAAGAGAGAGACAGACAGACAGACAGAGACAGACAAAGATACAGAGAGAGAAAGAGAGAAATATGCATATACAGAGAGAGAGAGAAAGAAAGAGAGAGAGGCGGAGGTATGCATATACAGAGAGAGAGGGAGAGACAGAAGCCTGCATATACAGAGAGAGAGAGAGAAAGAGGTATGCATATACAGAGACCGAGAGAAAGACAGACAGACAGAGAGAGAGAGAGAGCGAGAGAGAGACAGAGACAGACAGAGAGAGAGCATATCCACCAATCTTTCAGTTCCACTGGTTACTTGATGCCCACAGCATGGCTCTGTGGCCTGTTTAAGCACTCCTAGGCTATCCTTCTTCATTAGTTGTAGTGTATAAGTTGTACTAGTTGTATTGGATGAGTATTTCCTAGTCAAAATCCTAGTCTCTTAACTTGTCGCTCTCTCGCCACAATTATTGTGCAAGTGCAGATTCACTGCAGTGGCATCGGAAACTCCCTAACCACCCTAATCCAATATTTAATTTCAGCCTTTCTTACAGGGGATGTGTCCTATTGATCCCCCCCCCCTTGCCCACACACCCCCACCTAAGCCTTTGGAGTCTGACTGTCTTGCCCTCTTGCTCTTGGCATTGCCCACCATGTAGCCACAGCCTTCCAGGCCACGACATTGGACATTCAGGTAAACCTGACCTGCTGTGAAGTCACACACCGTGTGCATTCAGGTACTGCTGCAGTGCCACACACTAGTATGCAGTCTGTTAGCATGTGCATCACTCACTCACTCACTCATTCACTCATTCACTCTATCTATCTATCTATCTATCTATCTATCTATCTATCTATCTATCTATCTATCTATCTATCTATCTGTCTGTCTGTCTGTCTGTCTGTCTGTCTGTCTGTCTGTCTGTCTGTCTCTCTTGCCTGTCTATCAATGTTTAAAAAAGCCACAGCAGACTCATGCCCAAATGGACTGAAATAAATACTCTAATGCCATTTTGGCAATTACAATAAAGCATGCAGTCTTTCTTGTTTTTTTAGGGGGGCAGTTATATTAGATTTGGTGTCACACACTGACTACAGGAGCATTAGAGAGGTGTCCAGAATATACAGTGTACAGTTTGTATATGGAGAGGTGAAGAGTGTGCATGGGTTACTCCTTCCTTGCATCATTCCAGATACTTGGACAAGTCTGCAGGTCTCAACACAACCAACCCCCCCACCCCCCACCCCCCTCCCACTGACCCACAGGATACTGGTCAGTTTATGAGTCCCTGCACCTCTGAGCACACACAGGGGTATCAGCAACTCTGTGCTGGCTTAAACTGGCAACATGCCACCTTACTGGCATGTAAAAACCTTCAAGGATAGTGTTGTGTTGTCCAGATGTGTTTGGCCTTCGACTTATTTTATGTCTAAAGATCAGTTTTAATCCCTTTATTTTATTCAAAATGCTGCTCCTGTTTTTGGAGGTTACAAAAAGTACAGTACACCACTTTTCCCTCTTCCTGGAAATTCTCTGAAGGCTTTGAGGAAGCCATAACCCTGTCCTTATTTGATAGTCAAATTTACTCCAAACAGCTCCCCATAACAGTAGCAATGCTGCACTAAAAGGGAGGTTGGGGCAGTAAAGTTTTATGGTTATCGGTTTCTATGGCCACAGCTAATGGATATGATGTCAGTCCTGGCCCACTGTGTCACTGATGAAAACATCTAGGCTAACAGTCAGTCTTATTTGCATTTGTTTCCCTTTTTGGAAACACTGACAGGATACAAAGAAAGAAAATTGAAAATCCAAACAATGACAATGAATTCATTTAGTAACATTTTATTTGAAGGTACCTACATTAGGGTGACAAGAGCCTGTCATATACACACAAGTGTCATTTGGTGGTTGTAATGTGAACTTGACATTGTTTTGGATGTCCTCATAATGACAACCTGACATTAACCAAGATGACGTTGCCTGACAATGTCTTTGTCATGACAACTTTGACATTAGCCAACAAAATGCAACCTCACTGCAGGCTCATGTCACCCTTTATGTAAGCACTTTCAAATAAAGTATTACCATTACTTCTACACCTGTACCATGCATGCAGCACCCATTTCTCCTAATACTTCTGGTGAGTAGCTGCCGGTAGGTGAAAAGAGACTTTTACCCCCAACAGTGTTAACTAAGGGGGGGGGGGGGCTTCTTGACTTAAAGGGCAGTCGAAGTTCAACCTTGTTTGAAAAGTTTAAAAAAAAAAAACACTAATGGTTCAGGCATAAAACTCTTTCACCCACACAGTCTCCCGGTCTCTGTCTTACACCCATCACATAAATAGTAAGCTGTGTGGTATGCGGTATTGTATTTTTGGAAGATGGGGTGGGGGCTTTTCTATGGATTGGGGGTGCAGTGCTACTGAAGAGAAAAAAAACTGTATTTTGGTCCAGCAGGTACTGATTTTTTATAGATCCAGTGTCAACTGAAGCTTGAACTTAATTTTGTTTGCTAATCTATACATATCATATAAAGCCCAACAGGAATCACTTACAGTCAGACAGGGAAAGGCCCCCTCAGCTGTAGAGGCATATGCAATGAATAAAACATTCTACATCTTCTGTATAATATCTTTTGGCTATAATGCTGGAGCAACAGCAGCTTAGCTGTGCAGGCTAAAACATCCTGAGTAGTCACAGGTTACCAATGAGTTTTCTGATCCTTTTTAATCCTTTTTTATAGCTGCAATGGATATTGTCCATTGTGTGTGTGTGTGTGTGTGTGTGTGTGTGTGTGTGTGTGTGTGTGTGTGTGTGTGTGTGTGTGTGTGTGTGTGTGTGTGTGTGTGTTTCTAAGTGGAATATTGAGTAAAACATGTGTTTGAAATACTGTGCAGTTTTAGCCCCTTTCACTGTGCAATACTATCACTCATTTCAGAGCATCAGGTTGCAAAGCACAGTCATTTGCACAATATGACCACCAGGTCATGAGGAGTGCCGGTATGCAGAATATTTAGGATATCTAAGGTTATTCAGGAATGGAGTACACGCACTGTTAGCACACATACAGTAAGTAGTCTTGCGTTTAAAAATGGCTGCATTCCTCATAAGCAGTGGAGAGTTTCATTGGGTTTGTCCTTCCTTGCATCATTCTCAAATCGTGGCCCAGGCCGCATGCCAGTCTCAGGAATGCCCATTCTACTTACTGTCCCACAGGATAGCGTGGTTCTGTCAAGTTACCAACACCACCGTCATTGGGCTCATCCAGGATGGTGACGAGTCCACATATCGCCAAGAGGTTGTCAAGCTGGTGCTCCCCGTAGTCAACACAACCTAGAGCTGAACAATCTCAAGACTGTGGAGATGATTGTGGACTTTAGAAAGCACCCCACAATGCAACCCAACTCAATATCCAAGTTTCTGGGATCCATCATTTCCCAGGATCTGAAGTTGAAGTCCAACGTCAACGCCATCCTCCAAAAGGCTCAGCAGAGGATGTACTTTCTACTGTAACTGCAGAAACATGGCTTACCACAAGAGCTGTTGGTCACATTCTACACTGCTGTCATTGAATCCATCCACTGCTCATCCATTACACTTTGGTTTGTAGTTGCCGCAAAACAGGACACACACATGCTGCAACATACAATGTAGGCAGCTGAGAAAGTCATTGGTGCCACCCTGCCCTCCTTCTAGGACTTGTACACTGGAAGGACCAGGAAGCAAGGAAAGAACATCATTGAAGACCCCACTCACACTGCACACACTCTTTAACCTCCTTCCGCCTGGCAGGCGCTACAGATCCCTGCACACCAAAACAACTAGACACAGGAAAAGCTTCAGTCCCATTGCCATCACTCTGCTGAACATCCTTTCATTTATTTAATCATTTGTTTTTTTCGGCATTTGGAAGGTAAACATATGAGGGAAAAAGTGGTATTCGACTTTAGACTAACGGTTGACACAAATACGGAGGAAAACTGAAGCAGCTGGAGCTCTGCTCCGATTACATTTTCCGCATCACTGACCCTTTTCACTGTAACACCGATGCTTCACAGGCCTGTCAGCTCTCTCTCTTTCTCTGCCCTAGTCTTGCCCTATCAGTAACTTCTCTCATGACAGTGAACCTGATAAACATTTTGCAAGTGAAACCACTCTGAGGGCCAATCTATAGTCAAGGTGACAAGTGTCGTACTACAAAATATATGACATTTTGAGAGTACACATTTTGATCTGGTTCTGTTCATTTGACTGTTCAAAATTTTCAATGTTCCTGGAAACTCTCCCAATGCTGAGGGAAAGTCATGACCTCACTGTATTTGACAGTCAAATTAACCCTTAACAACTCCCTACAATGGTGCATCGACAGGGAAACTATGGTGGTAAATTTTATGGTTACAAGTTTCAGGCTTTGTTAGGATTACGTCAGTCATGGCCAGTGGGGTCATTGTTGAAACACCTAGTTGATACTGAGACTAAGGGTATTTTTTTTGTTTGTTTTTGGTTTGTGGTGTCCTTTCTGTAAACACCAACATAGAAACATAGACACTCAGAAATTCTGTAATAATAATTATAATATTTATCATTATTACTGTTATTATTTTTAGTACTAGTAGTAGTAGTGGCAGTAGTGGATTAATGAAGGGGCCTACTGGGTCCAGGCCGGGGGGGGGGGGGGCAGAGGTGCCAAGAGGCCAGACCGAATTGCCCCCCCACCCCACCCCACCAACAGCCACCACCCCCAATCCACACACATCGTAATCCCAGGTAGCATAGTGTACCCCCCATAAAGGGCGCTAGGGTCCAGGTCAAATTAACAGCCCCCTCAAAGCAGCACAATAACCAATAACTAATAGTTGTAGCATTTCATTGTACTCCAACACCATGCACCTCCCCTTTTCCTCTTTATAGGGCCAACTTTGGGGGGTAGTAACTGTTAGTAGGTTAAAACAGAAGGGTATTTGTGTAGCAGTATTCAGTGAAGTGGGGGCAGATACTCGTCCTTAATTTGTACATGCATTTTTTTTACACGTTGCCAATACATTGCTGACAGTTAGTATGTTAGTACTTTCATAAAACTGCACTGTGTGCCGTTCTTGAGGATCATATTTGTGTATATGATTAAATGACTCATTACAGAACGAATGAAGGTTTTGTCGGCTGCCCCAGTGGTCTGTATGGGAAAAACCACACTTGCAAGTTCAGCTCACACCAGGTTGCACCCATGGCAAAGAGTATAGAAGCTACCGACAGTGAACATTTAATCATGGCCTGTAGGGGAAGCCTTGGTGCTTCTTACTTGTACCAAGAACATAACACAAGCAAAAGTCTCAAACACAATGTCTTAAATCTTGCAGTCTTTTATATGTGTAATAAAAATATTGCGTAAAAAACAAGACTGCATGATTTATCAGTGTGGTCCAGACTTCCCTTTGTGTTATGAAATACAATGGAATTTTATTATGGTAGTTGGTTTGGTTTTGGTTGAATGTATAATTGGTCAACTACTATCAGTGAGTCCAACCTCTGGTCACTAAATATTAACAGAGGTCATTTGTATAGTGAGAGAGCAACTGGTGAAGCCATTCGCTGAGCTTGAGGCCCTCTAGTGATGTCATTTGTTTGTTGAAGAGCTCCTCCTCGTCCTCCATCGGACATATAAGCACCTGTAGACTTTGTACTCAGTAGCTCTTGTCATTCTTACTGAAGAGTCATCCTCCTCCACCAACTTTAAAGTTCACCTGAGAAATCACCTTGAAAGGCAAAATCAGAGTGATCTACTCAAGGCGTGAGGTAAGACTTAAAACGATTCATCATTTTAAAAATATGCAACACCATAATGTAAATACAGGTTGGGCCAAAAATTATAAGTGCATTTTAAATGCTTATATCTTGGATTCTAAAAAAAAAAATGATACAGCGTACCATTTGTAGTATATTTGTTGTAAAGCTCACATTCAGGAGTTTTTGATACATAGGTTAATTAGTCTGTACTTCACTCTGGAAGGCAATTCACTAGTTCACCCGTATGAGTGCTCCATGTACAGTAAGGTGCGTGTGTTTGGCTTGGTGGCTGGCCCTGGTCCTGGGATGATTGGACAGTGGACATCGTACAGAATAATGTCCGCTTGCACCCCCTATGGGTAGTAAGGACTTAGATAGAACAGCCACTAGTGAAAATGAAGGAGTAAGGGGAGGAGGAGGGATGATTCGCGATGATGGCGCACATGTCAGGTGGATAAGCAGGAGGCATTAAATCTCCTAGAAGGCGGGAGACAGATAAGTTGGTGGTTGTCAATCATCCGACCTACAGGGTCCTCCCGAACTATGTTTAGACATTCAGAGACACCTTTTATGTAAGGGTAGATTTGGAAAACCATTATTTTACACAAACATAGCCAAGAAGGTTCAAACTATAGCCCTGAATAAAAAAATAACATATAAAGAGGTCATTAAACTGTGCCAATAGTTTAATATTAACATTTCAAAGTTAAAATTTGTGAACTATAGGAAAACTGATTAAAATTTGTGGTGCAGACTGTGCATGTTTATTCAAAGCATAAGACGCAGGTGTGTGCTTTCCCGTATTTTTGGCCCACTCTGTACAATAACTGTTTCTAATTGGCTGTTGAGTTAATACTACACTAAGACAGGAGAAAAGTATGTAAAAAGTTGTTGGGGTCAACAATATATATATATATATACAGTATATAGCCATATTATGGCATGCCGTAATATGTATGTGTATATATATATGCTAATGTGTGCTGATTTAAAAAGAGACAATATCCTAAACATTGTGGTACAAAAGACATCAATTGTATGTCTATGCCCATGTGGTATGTAGCAATAAGATAATAAGATAATAAGATAATAAGATAATAATCACATGTATCCCTTGCAGGGTGGGCCACAATCATGGGTCATGTTTTAAATACTAGCATCTTGAGCTATTTTTTCAGATAGTTACAGTGTTCTTGGACTTTGTCATGTTTATAATCCAAGATACTAGCATTTAAAATGTGTTTCATCATTGTGGCCCACATTATGTATGTAAATAATATACTCATAAAACCTTTTTTGACTTCCAAATGGTGGGATTTTCTGCTAGTTAAACATTAATTTCAGAGTTTTAGTGTGACCACACATCTACAGGCTCTAGGTGGAAAGCAGAATGTTTGACATCAGTACCTGTCATTTTAATCCTTGTCATAAAAGGGTGATTCGTGATCTAGGTCTAATAAGTCAAGCTAACATGAGATATACAAGGCTGTGTTAACAAATGATTTACATAATAATCACACACACACACACACACACACAGGGAAGAGAATGATTTGCATGAAAACTTGCATGTAGGTTTTTTTTACTTATATTCTGTATTACCAGTTTTTATTTGTTGTCACGTTTCTTAAAGATGTGAGATCACAATCAGAAGAAAATATTCAAGCCCCCCAAAATGCGAACATTTCAAATGACTACCTTTGCTACCATGGCAATGGTCATCTTTGGCCTTGCTCATCTGGTCTTGTCTACCACAGGTAAGAAGTACCTGCTAAGAGTTGAAAAAAATAACAGTCTGCAGCAGTTTAAGTAAAGTCACTTTTTTCCTGTTTCCCCATAAATTTGTCATGTTTCTCTTTTTAGATCCCATTCCGATAAGTCTGGATGAATTAAGGACTGCGTTTTTCGAAACAGAGAGAAAACTTTGGAATGACGGTCAAAAAGTCTGTCAAGACAACTACACTGATCTTGTCACAATATATGACAAGGAGGATAATGATCAGTTAATTGGTAACATTGGTATCAATAGGGCTTTTATTGGTTTAAGGAAGGGTAACCAAACATATAAATGGTCTAATGGGGAACCCTACAGTTATAACAAAACTGACACAGTAGATAAAGACGTTTGTTTTGTCATGAAACAAAATGGGGATTGGGACCCACTGAACTGTACCGAAGCCAGACCCTTCATCTGTTACAGTGATGGTAAATATGTTTAAAAGTAGCATTACATACTTAATGTTAATCTATTTAAATATTCCGATAATGACACCATTGATATATCTTCACAGAACCTTTCAGTCCCTTTAAGTATCATCCCTACAAGAAAGAAAAAAAATGGATGGAAGCTAGGGAATACTGCCAAAAGACCCACACTGATTTGGTCAGCATTGCAAATGAGGCAGAGAACTCTGATGTACATAGTCAAGCACGGCCCAACATAAATCCCACCTGGATTGGTTTAAAGAAGGACAGCTGGGAGTGGTCTGACAAAGGACGGTCAATATTCAGAAACATGACTGGACAGGGTGATGGTTCAATTGTAGTCTTAAGCAATGGTTGGTATACTCTTGAAGCTGACGCTAAATATGGCTTCATCTGCTACAAAGGTACTTAGTTTACTCTGTAACATACCTGGAAACCTAGACTAGGTATGCACAAAAAAATACCAAATTAAATGTAAAAAGAGACCAGATGTGCTATATTATAACATATAAAAGGTTGGCAATTTACAAAAACTATGATTAGTAACCACTACTTAGGAAAGCACTAGCTACAAAGAATGCATTAAAATAGTGGTCAGAAACTTTGCATTTCTCGATCAGAGTGTGACAATGTATGAAATGTAAACTGTTGCTAGGTTAAATTACTCACTGCTTATTGATAGAAAAATACACACATCACTGTAAATCTATAATCAAATCAAAATCTATAATTTATATTAAATATTAACATTCAGAAATTTCTCAACATAACCATCCCACAATGACATGTACTTTTCTTGTCTTTAAAAAAAAAAATCAGCTCACATCCATCTTAGTGAGGAACAAATGACCTGGGAGGAATCGCTGTACTACTGTCAAGAAAAGGGGGGCCTTCTGACCATTGAAACATCAAAAAAGCAGCGGATCGTCGAGGCATTTCTGAGGGGTCAAAATGGGGTCAACAAGCCGGTGTGGGTCGGCCTGCAGCAGAACATTCTGCTTGGATACTGGGTCTGGACCCGTGGCTACACCGTGAGGTGGAGTTACTGGAAGAATCGGACAAAACCGCGCCTGCCACTCTCACATCCATGCGGTGCCTTGCAGACGGAGAAGCATCACTTCTGGTGGACGGACATGAACTGTCAGTCTAAGTTGAGGGCTCTTTGTTTTGACCCTCACAATGGAAAATGAAAGACACAGCTTTAAAAAAAATCTCTAAAACAGATATTTTAGTAATGTACACTTACTAATGCTCTTAAATTTAAAATTACACAGATAGTCAAATATGTGTATTACATTCTGTTAGTACAAAACTCAGAAGCACTGCAATATACTGATTAGTATACAATATACTGAACACTGATTAACTTTCACATATAACTGTTCATTTTTGTGTTGCACATTTTTCTAACGCACTTTGTTGCTGGTTGTATACATAATAATTGTAATCAATTTGTTTCAGTTTTACTTCACTTCATTTTCAAAATAAACAATAAAAGCTTGTACACAACCGAATGAAATGTAGTGGTACATTTTATCAAGTGCTAGAATGCTAACTCCAATGCAGTAAATACAACACGACACATGACAACTATTTTATCAGGTTCCGGAAAAAAAATCAAAAACATGCCAGTCTCTCATGTCATGTAAAAACAGTTGTTGTGTCAATACATTTACTAGCCTGGGCCTGCCTATACTGCCTGAGATGCTACATTTAATTCATTTAATTTCAAGTTCAGGTCAGTCTGGCTAACCTGCCTATTCTCAGTTCTTCCTGGTGCAAAAATCCAGATCCAATCAAAAATTAATGCTACACATATGTCATTGGAATCAGTGATCCGATTGGTTGTAGCTCTGTGTGGTAGTATACAGAGGCATTTGATAGACGCCCGTTGATTCCACCTCTGAGAACATCCTGTCTACGGGGGTTTTGCCAGACCAAGCTCCATCTATGAGCTTGGTGTGACAGCCAGGATATAAATATACTATTTTTAAAGACTTTTGTCTTCAGGTTAAGCAGTGAGAGTAAAAGTCCTACCAGGAGTGTCATTGTTAGACCTGGCTATAGCCCTGAATGTATTGCTGTATCTTTATTTGGTTTTAACTTAACAAACCTAACAAACTATTAAAATAGCAACTACAATTCCAATATCAATTGTTAGGTCAACTGTGTGTGTATTTACATTGTAACCTCAGTATATTAAGAGTGTGAAGAGTGTGTGTGTGTGTGTGTTTGTGTGTGTGTGTGGATGGAGATGCTTGGGCCCCCATTGTCTCAACAACCTAAGAAGGCCCCTGGTTCTGTCGGTTCTCATAGAACAGGTTATTATGACCACCTCTAGTAAAGCCCCTTACTTGTAGCATAGCGCCACCTAGTGAAATGGGCAAACGCAAAAATTGGGGTTTTGAATTGTCAATATTTTGGACTGACAAAGTGGTAGCTGTGCAAAATACTGTATGTCGTGTACAATCAAGACAATAACCTCTAAATGGCGCCTTTCAGGAGGCTAGCGAGGCATACCTGGTGGGTCTGTTCGAAGACACCAACCTGTGTGCCATCCACGACAAGAGGGTCACCATCATGCCCAAGGATTTATCCAGCTGGCTAGCAGGATAAGGGGCGAGAGGGCCTAAACCCGCCAGCCAGCCTCTGGGCCCTCTACGGAGGATTCTGCATATTTATCATATTTTACACGATTGTGGACATTTTTATTTCTTGTACCTATTTTCTTTTCCTTCCTTCCTATGTTTAATTGTATTTTATTTTAAAATTTGTGTAAAGCACATTGAACTGCATTTATGTATGAAATGCGCTATACAAATAAATTTGACTTGACTTGACTTGACTAAAAGCACAGCAAGTACTGTAAAACTGTATCCACATGTGTTTCCAACACATGCTTGGCTGTATGACACCAGTGTGTAATCATACAGCCTGAGATGAAGAACACATGCAAGTCACTTAAAAATTATCAACAGGAACACATTGGCATTACTGCAGTTATGGGTAAGCTTTAAATTAATTGGCTGAATATACTACATCGCTCTGAACACCAACCACTCTTCTTTGTATCAGGAACAGACAGAGATGGATCATATGGGTGTATCTCCCAAAAGTCATGAACACATTGAATCACCATTATTTGGCATTGTGAGGAATACAGTACCAGATGCATTACACACTTCATCTATTGGTCCCTAGATTAGATCTATGTCATTGAAGGTTTTCTTCTGTAAAATGTAGAAACAGCTGTTGATCAAACACAAAGCAAAGCAGGTTCACTACCAAGTAAGCATTTGACATTTACAGTTTATTCCTGTTTTATCTCCGTTAGCATAACCTATTGCTTACCTTCTTACAGAATAGTTTACTGTGCAGATTAAGAAGCATTAGTACTGAGGGAAGCTGAACATATCCAGATAAAACAGATCTTCAGCATTTTTCTCTGTGTGCAGGGATGGTCACCCACATGATCATCGGAGACCTCATTTATAACCGTTGCATACACGTGAAAAAATACGTATGCCACTTTCCACGCAGACTTGCATGATTTATAAAAAGTAAACTTAACAGGACAATGTGCGCACCTTCATGCAAGCTCTGTCCCATGTGTACGCACATAAAAAAGGAGAATGTGTGACTTCAGAAGCAAACATGAGGAACGAGGCAAAGTTGTTTCAGAGATTTAAAGTAAATGAAAAAAAAAAACATTGCATATCTTGTGATGACATTGTCCGGCTAAAATGTATAAAATGTATATGTATACTTTATAATATACTTAAACTTGGTTGCTTGCTACAAATGTGATGGCCATTGACAGGCCACACCAACTTTGGATTGGGAGGCCTGCCAACAGCATTGTGGACCAGGGATGGGGGTGTAGCAAGCAGGGAGCACCAACAGCTACTAACAAGCTTGCCAAGTTACTATTTTTTCACTATGCATTATGTCCTGGTCTTGGTCTACATATGGTGGTATTTGTCTCCTCTGTTGTCATTTATGTGTATTTGATCTGTTGTGGTGTGGTTATGTGTTTATGAATACCAGACTGCCTCTTATTTTTCCCCAGCGGGATAAGACATTTAACTTGACTAGACTTCACTTTGCTTTTGTAGAATGCATTGTATTCATCAATGCTACCTATACATTATTTTAGACCCTTGAAGCTATGCTATCAGCACTTTCCTGAAAAGGGAATCCTGGTTATTCCTTCCCTGCCATTACATGAGCACTCTGTTCATTTGTTTTGATTTGATACATTTACAAATAACCAAAACAATATAACAATAACGTTTGTGTATGGTTTGTGCTGGTCTCCGTGTGGATAAATGAGCAAAGCATGAGGTTTTAAATATGTTGCAGCAATGAGGGTGAAAATAGTGATAGGGTGATACTAAAATAGATGTTAATTTATGGGTGCTCACAATGAATCATTAATTTGATCTCAAATAGCTGACTTCCCACAATAAGCAACAAAAGCATCATGTCCCTACGGCAGTTTCTGCGGCCTATTTATAGCCTTCTGTGTTATGTGACAGGAAAATATTGGTGCAAAACCCCAGTCAGCCCAGCAGGTCAGAACAACATGACCAAGTAGCACTGAAAAGGCACTATATTATATGTGCCATTTATACAGTAAATAATAATAATAATAATAATAATAATAATAATAATAATAATAATAATAATAATAAACTGTATTTGTATAGGACAATTCATGCAAGATGTAGCTCAAAGTGCTTCAACAGTTTGGCAAATAAATTAAAAGAACAATCTGGCTAATGACTGATATTAATGATCTATGTTCCTGAGGCAACGTAATCAGAATCGCATCGGACATCGCACATCCTTTGTTGGTTTACCATTACCAGCACTCTAGTTTGTAGAGGTGTAGGCCTATGTAAACATGGACTGGTCTTCACAAAACATGTGACTGTATGAAGCCAGGTCATACATCAGGTCAATAACAATTCATTTAAATCATTTAAATAATGTATGATTGTGACTGTACACACACAAATATAAAGTGGAATCTACAGTGGATTTGTCTGTGGTGGCAGAGGTGTAAAAAGAGTGACACAAGTCATTGTACATGTGACAGTTTCAAAACATTTCTACAGTTGGACTGAAGCTGAATATCCACAGTTGGATCTAATTGTAGTTGTCTTCAAAGGTTTTCAAACGCTTTCAAACCGGTTTTCAAAGGTTTTTTTCCGTGGTGTAATTTCTGGTTGGCCAATATCTGCATGAGTAATGGACAATTTAAGATGAATCACAGAATGTAAGTAAAATATAATTGAAATTGCAGATTGTCTGGCTTAGCCAGTAGGGAGGTCACACGGGCATAGTCAAGTCAGACACATAGTGAGCTGTGGTGCCTCTCACTCCCCGCTTACTGTCGGAGGATGACCTTTGAACCCTCCAATACATTCCAGCTCAGCAAACTCAGCAAAGTTCCCATCTCACATTCCCAGAGGCTACGCAAGTGGACACTTTATTTTCACACTCTGGGCAAGTTACCATAGAGACCCCTTTTAGGAGCTTCATCCATGCATATGACATTAATTAGAAACAGATTTTTTTTGTGTGTGTGTGTTTGTTTTTTAAGCATTTATCAGTTCTTAGAGGAACTGAAAGAGGAAACGATGGCTGATGTTGAGGTCAGGGGGATTTGAACACTCAGCTCCTGCAGCAGAGATAATCAGTGTAGTATCACGTTTGCCACCTTGAGCACACCCGCCTAATCTCGGTATCTTCTAATCTCAGACTGCTATTACAGCTACTTAATCAGCACAGCATCTTGGCGGGACACACAAAAGAAGCCCCTGGGGCCCAAAAGGCAGTCGCGAGGCAGGGATTACCCTAGTGAGGCACGGGGCGTGGCGGTGGTGGCAGGGTGGCGGGGGAGAATCTGAATGCACGCTGGGTGAGGGAGAGATTAAATGCAGGCTGATTGATGGTGACAACTTGAAACCCTGCATGAACTTAAACATCCCCTCATTACTGTTACCCTCCAGCTGTGCATGTGTATGTGTGTGTGTGTGTGTGTGTGTGTGTGTGTGTGTGTGTGTGTGTGTGTGTGTGTGTGTGTGTTAGAGTGTTGGTGTGCGTGTGTGCACGTGTGTTGAAGCAGGTGGTCGTGCCGGTATATGTGTATGTGTGTGCGTGTGTGTGTGTGTGTGTGGGTGTGCGCGAGAGGGGTGCTAAGCAAGTATTTTAGCCATACCCCTCTGAGTGGCGATGAGTAAGCTAATCAACTTCACCTCCACCCGTCCACCCCTTTTGTCCACTCCAGTCAACCTCTCATCCTGTTTATGGTCATACTTAAAAAGCACACAGCCCTATGGGCACGTGCTTCTTTTAACAAAGAAGGTCTGGTCTTAAAGTTTTAACAAAGCTGTCCCCACAATTTTAAGTGACTTATACTTCAATCTTTATACGATTTAACTAACTTCACAGCAGCTTGGAGTGCTTGGAGAAGGCAGGACCAGGATTAAAAGGGAAAAAAAATGTTTCAGAGAACAGGCAAAAATAGGTGATGTGGCCTTAGAAGGAAAATGCCATGTGTCTATTTTTGCTTTGCATACTATGGCTGGGTGGAGGATGATTTGCATTTGTCAACTGAGGACTTTCCCGCTGTCTGAGCACTGCTCACTTGCATACTGTTCCTGTGTGCACCTGTGCACAGTGTTATAGTGGAGGGACAACGCATATCAACGTCGCTTACGCTCTTAAAAATCCTAATCTGTTTGCACATTGTTGTGTACAGGCAAGTATTTCTTGTGATCAGGTGCTGTTATGTTGCAGGG
Source organism: Setipinna tenuifilis (assembly GCA_030347295.1). Lineage (NCBI taxonomy): Eukaryota > Metazoa > Chordata > Actinopteri > Clupeiformes > Engraulidae > Setipinna > Setipinna tenuifilis. Next base: position 14,313,272 of record CM059274.1, read on the forward strand.
ATACAAACTGCAAACTCCACACTGAAACACAGTGAAAAAAAAAACCTTTACAGATTTTTTAATTAACATATTCCTGATTAAAAAAAACAGTGAAACTTACACCAGTGTGAGGTGGTTACTACTGACTTACACACCTTTTAAAATTTCTATAACAAAATATATATTTACCAGTGTTTTTGTGATCACTAAATGTTGACAATATGCATAGTTTCCCCATTCATCATTTTACAGCTGTACATATAGTTTACCCACCTTTCTCTTCGCCAATACACCACTGCCAGTGCACACAGAACTGGTGTTCTAAGACCTACAAACCTTTGTAAGGTGCCTACAGACCAGTATCTGTACACATCTTGACTGTTCCATGGGTGCCAGCCTCTCCTGCTTTGTCCTCCTCATCCAGAGGAATATTTCTAAGCCAAAGAGTGTGTTGGATAGTGACAGGATTGCACTGTAAAAACAAAAGATTGCATTCCAAATATGTCAGTTGTTGATGTATGGTTGTTTTGTTTTATTTGGAGTCTGTGGGTGGGGGATGACTGTGTTCTGCTATCAGTTCGGCGGATTTTCAATCCTTGAGTGGTTTCAGCGAAGAAATCTCCCGCTTGTCTTATGAAACCTGGCCTATAAAACACAGCAGGCCTGTTCAGCAGTGATAATGCCAGCCAAAGCCATAATGGAGCCTTCAAGTGGGCCTTAAACCACTGATTTAGTGGTGATAGTGGTGGTCATTTCAGAAGACCTGTGCATTTTCAAATGGCACAGTCAATCTCCTGAGCTTGCCACTTTTCAAACGTCAAGATTCCACGTGCCAAAGGGAAGGTACGGTGGCCCATTTGCAACAAGCGCAACAACCATGGGAAAACCAAAAAAAAAAAAGAACTTCAAGACCACTACATAAATGTGAAAACAGCCAAAACAAATTTCAAAAGAAACAACAAAAGAAATACGAAAAGCTACAAAAGGAATACAAAAACCACAAAATAAATGTAAAAGCCACAATGGATAGGCACAATCCATACTGCGAATGGAAAAGGCACAACAAAAGTGCACAATGCTCTCTCCTGCATCTGGGCTGTTGCAGATTTACTGAACAAAGTAGGTTGCAATTGATTGCAACGACAGTATTATGAGTATTTAGCTTGTCAGTCATTTCTCATTTGTCTATGGATGGGGGTGTTAGACTGCTGTGGTGTTTAGTACGGCTTGCATCCTCACAAGCAGAAACACAAGCAAGGTTCCTGTCACAGCTGCCTCCTCCATCAAACCCCGTCAGCCACAGAGCAACGCCTCGCCTAATGGCTCCCATAGCAACTCTGCTAAGACCCAAAAATGACATCAAAGTTCTCACCCAGTCCAAAAAAAAAATCCCTCTTCCCCTCTCCCCCATTGCCCTCTTCCCACGTTCCTCCACCGCCTACCCCCCATCCCCCATTCCTCTGGTGTCATTGTTCTCAATCACTGCATCGCTTGACTTGCCACCGACGCATCTCCGTTTGCGGTGAACGCCGATTTGTCTCCCTGCTGAGGAAGCCCGCTGATGGTGTCTCGCCCCCCTCTAACCGTTTGTGAAATATTCATCTCGTTTTATGTGCTTCATTTTTATTTTCGGTCGTGGAGCGGGAGCCGGGGCCGAGGCTATGCGAGGCGAGGCGAAGCGAGGCAAGGGAGCGCTGGGATGGGCGATGTGAGTACAGTAAAGGGAACGGCCTTGAGAGGCGGACCATTAGCGTTGGGTCTTACCAAAAAAAAAAGAGAGAAGAAAAGAAAGAAGAAAAAAAAGGGATGGGGATTCCGCTGCTGAGGCTGAGAGTAAAGATGGCGAAGTAGGACACACAAGGGGGACACAGAAGACGACAGAGGAGGACGGTGGATCTCCAGCAGACCTCCAGGTCACTAATTTCAACAAGTCCCCTTTCCACTACAGGTGTCTGAGGCATTATATTAAGCAAATATGCTCTCTCTCTTTCTCCCCCCCTCTCTTACACACACACACACACACACACACGTGCACACACACACACACACACAGAAAGAGAGAAAAAAAGAGAAGGGAAGGAAGAGAAAAGGTGAGCAGATTTTAAAAGTTAAGCACAGTGTTTCATCATCTATTCCAGACAAATTAATTTCTATAGGTCATGTGTACAGGACCACTACAAAAGGTTTATTGCTGTTCAAAATCATCAAAATCATTCCACTAAATACTCACTGAACACCACCTTACCAAACCCTAATCCTGACTTTCATCAGATTTCAGATTTCTTTATATAATCTGAGCCACTGTAAATAGTCTATAGGGGACTATACAAGTAGAGTGTGAATGATGTAGCTCTACCATTTATATTAATTAACACATATATCTTAACTTAACATATTTGCCCACTCCAGGGGCCATATGACTCGCCTGGGGCCCTTTGAGCTGGGAGTGAGTCCCAGTTCATCTTAATGAGAGCAGCGGGGCAGGGCAGCACAAATAATACAAGAGGGCCAAGAGCAGAGGGATGAGCAGTAAAGACCATTAATCAACTGACCTGTCTGTAATGACCTGTGAGAGCGCACCCCCAGTCAGAGACTCCCAGACTTATTGTTGCGTCTGTGTCTCAAGGCACAGGTTGCCATTAATATGTGGGTCAGTCCGCACTATGGGGGAGCAAAAAGGTTGCCACATTGATCTCTGTCAGTGTGGCAGTGAGGCAGTTTGGCTGGGAGCTTTGCTATTGTTTTCAGCTTTTAGCTTGTTAAAATACATAACATAAGAGTGGACAGCTGCTCCTAGCTTTGCATCTAGCCAATGCTTTTGCCCCTTAGCTAGAGAGGGTAATTAGCAGCGTTAGAACAAATGTGAGGTACACTAACACGCCAGACACTTTTGTTGTTTGGTAAAGTGTTGTTATGCTAGGAGTTTTTTTTTTTAAAAAGGAATTTAAATAACCTTTAAATTCTGGCAGGTGAAACACACACACACGCATGCACACACACGCACGCACATAGCCGCACATGCATGCAGACACACACACACACAAACTATGCACACCAACACACACACACACAAACACATACACACACACAGCTGAGGATCTTGAGTTTTTGCCAGTCTCTGCGGCAGTACATTCATTAGAGTGGTGTATCTGAACTCCGGAAGCACAACAGGGGGAATGTTTCACCAAGAAATAATTTATGAACACCAGCCATGTGCCTTTACTGCCATAACGGAGCAAAACTGTGAAGGCTACAAGATGGAATATGTGTGTAAGTACTGTTATAGGCTCTGTGCCACTCATAAATACTAAGAGTGGTGCTGTGAATGCTATTTAATAAAGCAACAGTGTCTGATTTTAAACACAAAAACATCACAGTACAAGATGGTTTATTTGATGTTATGTGCAGTGATGAAAACTGCACAAAACTGTGTTCCCTGCTTCACATGAATTATGTAACTGAAGAGATTTAGTTTTTTAATGAATCTTAGCATATTTGACCGTGGCTAAATGAAGACATAAGTGATTAGTAAAGTAAACAGGCATTGGAGACCCAGAGAAGTTGGGCTGTTTTCTGGCACAGTCACAAATCATGAGGAAAACCTTCAAACAAATGTGACAGTTGTCGGCCCCGTCATGTCATCTGGAGCTAAGACATTATGCTAGTTGTCACCTGAGGGCAAAACTGTTCTCTCTACAGTGGGACGAATTGCTATTAATTTTCATACGCATTTGCTGATGTAAAATGCCAAGAGTTCAATTCCACTTGGGTTTTTCAAAGGAGGATTTTCTTTTTTCTTTTATTTTTTTAAAAAAAGGGAACATAGGACAACCCTCGATTGAGCATCCTATTAAAGTCAGTGGCCAAGTTATTTCTACTTTGGGCATATTTGAGAGAAAAAAAGAGAGTTGAATTCTTTTCCTGCTTCTCTAAGATCTACATGTACGCCCTCTAGCCCTTACCTGGTACTTCAGGGGCGTTCCTGAGTTCCTTTACTCACCCAGATAAATATAAACTGTTGCCTGCTCCCCCTTTATAATGTATGCTCTCTACCTCTGTGTCTCTGAATGTTCATAAAGCATGTCAAATAAATTATTCTATGTTAAACTGGTGTCCTTCAGTCTATTAACCATAGGAAATGCTATTTTTTTTATTTATCTTTTAACCTGAACCCTTAAAGTTGCTACATTAAACATCACAAGTCCACATCTTAAATGTTAAATGAAAATAATTTATTAATAAAGAATTGTAAGTTTTTAACCGATACAAAATAAAGTATTAATTATTTATATTTTCAATACAAGATACAAAAGTTGCATTCAGTGAAAACCTTTTATGATTAAATGAACCAAAACTCACTAAACTTAGTTACAGCCACAATCAAACACAATTAACTTTTCCAGTTTTTGGCCCAACTTAGCCTCCATAGGGGTAGGCTACATTAAACCTGTTGGCATAAACTTATTAATACACATCGTTATTGTAACCTATTTGCACAAAATAAAACTTGTGGGCCCACACACACACACACACACACCATTTCCCTACAATCTAGAAGTAGCAGGCCTGGAGCGATGCTCGGGTTCGAGGTGGCCCAAAACAACTGGCCGCTTCACTCATGAATGAGTCAAGAAAATAAAAGATGGTACCTTCGATCCAAAGCGCTCTTGTAATGAGAAGGTCACCTAATGACGCGTCAGTCTCTGTAGTGTTGGTAAGCGTTAAATCCTTGTGGATACGACACCTTTATTCCCGCGACTGTAACTGAAATGGTACCAGCTTGCTAGTGCTCGCGCACTCAAGTGTTCAGTAAACAGGTAGGCATGTCAGATGGCATGTCACACTGGCTGTGTTTGTGAACCCTCCATACAGCGACTATTCACTCTGGCGTTACAATAAACAGTAAGTGGTTATATTTTTATCCTCTGGGTATTGCTGTATATTGCCCACGCATCGCCTGTCACAAAAAAAACACTTTATTAAAAAGTGAGGGGACGCACGTGAAGGTCCATTTTGGTCACGTCTGCCTTTTCAATGTTCGCCAGGTAGCTGATGAGCGTATTAGGCTTAAACTTCTGTAACTGTTCAGCAGCTCATTTATAAATATTACAAATGGCAGCATCACCGACGACAGAATGCAATCTTCTTAATGGTTCCGTTTCAACATTCGCGTTTTAGAGGGTGATTGTGACTCTAAGCTAGTTAGCCAGGTCATATTGATTGTAATGAGCCAAGCCATACGTTGCCATATATAGCTCTGTCAATTTAGCTATAATATTAGTTACATTTACGGCCCTGATTTCTGTAATCCTGGGGAAGAGGAGTAAAGAAGGACAGCTCTGAAGATATAAAGTGCACAAGTAGGCCAGTTCCGTTAAGGTGCTTATTTATGATGCAGATTCAGAAATTAACACCATCGGATTCTACACTTTGGGTACTATTTATTATGTTTTTTTATGATGAAAAAGTGTTAAAAAAAATTTGATCTGTGCCCCTGCTGTGCCCCAGTACTCTATTCAGTCTAGTGACGCCTCTGCATGAGAGTAAATGTTAGGTTACTTTATCGCCCCCAGAACAAAAGAAAAGAAAAAATGCCTTCTTCTTCCCTCTCGCGCCACCAGTTGACATTTCAACCTGACAGTAATTCCACACACTTACATACATAATAAAATAAACACATTTTATGTTTCATTCAATGGTGAAAATAATGAGCTTAGCATTTTACTTATCAAATAAAATGTACATCTTGGGAATATCCCAAAGGGAATTCAAACATGTAGGCCAATTCTTATACACTATACTCCATTACCCAAATTTCCTCTCTCCATCCTATGACAATTTCACCAAGATAACCTAAAATTCTAATTAATTTCTAAATGTCTTCTATTTATTTATCTGGTAAACTTAAGCATTTTAGCCCAAATGGGTAACTATGAACTACATGAAATACTACTATTTAAAAACCAATTTATTTAAATGATTTTTGGTTTTAGCACTTTGTTACATACACAAAATAACTTCAAGACAAACAAACCTGAAAGAATTTAAAGGAGAACTCCAGTGTAAATGAACTTTGGATATGTGAAAACATGCTAAGTTGGTTTGTTTGCTGAGGAGCAAAACTATGCTAGCCCATTGAATTTTGAGCTATTTTTACAGTTTGTGTCAAAAAGGCTCATAACGCTAGTAATCGGAGCAGAATCGAAATTGGATTTCAATCCATTAAAAAAGCTCAAAGTAGCTCCACACATTCTTGGTAGTATAACAAGGGTCCTGACATTCAAAATGAAGCATTGAGGACTTTGTAGGTTTGCAAATTGTTTATAAAAAAAGAATGATTTTACAGCGAGTAGCCTACTGTGGATGCCAGCTACAGCAGTAGCCTAAAACATAGAGTGCAGCTTGAAGATGTTTTTAAAAATAGCCATATCTTCAAGCTGCGCTCTGTGTTTTAGGCTACTGCTGTAGCTGGCATGCGATCATTCTGTTTCATAAACAACTTGCTCCTCAGCTAACATACCAACTTATTATCATATTTTAACATACCCAAAGTTCATTTTACACCGGAGTTCTCCTTTAGATACTATATGTAGGAAATGTTCTGCGAGTAACAATAAAATATTTCTTATATGTCAGTCACCAGAGATTAAGGAAACATTATTACATTTTAAAACTTCATTTACAGCCTGTGAATTCGGTTCATGTAATGGATGTGTGGTTTGGCTCTTGCATCTAGAGGTGGAACAGCACTTTTTTGATGTTTGGAATATTAATGTATGAATTTGATTGCAGTGCCAGTCTTGGCCATAATCCTACATACGGCACCTTACAGTAAAAGGCCTTGCACTAACATACAGCAATTGAGCAGTTGGCATGTGGGTTCTGGACCTTGTTCTCAGCTTTTAACCGACTGCTACATTTGTGTTTTGACCTTTCTACCTGGCCCTTGCTGACTGATGGGTCATATCAGCCTGGCCAGTCATTTCAGCCCCCTGATCCTTCCGTCAGGAGGAGAAAAAAAAAGTCCCAGATCTAAAAATGCTCACAGAGGAAGATGTACAAAACTTAACGGGTGAATAGGTCTAATCACCTAACCACATAATTCAATTTGGCTCGCCATCTGGTCGAGCCATTCGTATGTACCTGAGGGCAGATTGGTCTTTCACCCGCTTTCATGACACCGAGGACCAAAAGCTGTATCCTCATTAAAAGTCCATCCGAAGAGTGTGCGAGTGACACTCAGGCCCTGGCATTTCACAGGCTGTGCCGTGCTGCCGTAAAGCCTCAGACAGGTCCAATGGCTAGCGTTAGCTATAAGTGAGCTGCCATCAGGCCACTTTGGAAATGGCTCTCAAAGCGAGAGCTGTCCCTCCTTATTTTATGCCATTAGATAAAAACGTCTTGCCCTTGCTAGGAAGATTTTAGATGTGTAAAAAAAAATAAAAAAATAAAATTGCACCGAACAATTTTGCTTCTCTACCTTTTCCTAACCACAAGTCATTAAAATAATAGCAGCATGCTTTTAAAGCATAATATCCCATACCTGATATGTGGACTGAAGAGAGCAAGGATACAAACCCAGTGGGGTTTTAAGACATCAGTGTCGTGTCATTTTTTTCCTCCAGGAACCAACTCTTTCTATCAGGTATGTACCTTTCATGTTTTGTTCATCACTACTTTAATGTACTTAGGGCAGAGTTCAATGACCTAGTTATAAGTGGCATCACATTCTGAATTAATGAATGACTTAGGTTAATTAAACCTAAGACCAGTTAAATTGAAGTGGAGCTTGCAGGTTTTCTATTAACATTTATGGTAGATGAGAGTGCTGTTGGATGAGTGTGTGCAGAGACTTATTTGAATGCTGCTGTTTGCTGATTAATCTTGTTGGCTTGGCTTTGCTCCCCTCTGGGTCAAGGTAAAGGTCGTATATGCATTCATATCAGCAAACTCTTTTCAGGTGTCGATTTTCCCCCCGCTGATGACCTGAATTACAGGAAGGACATCTCAGCTCTGCAGCACCACAGCTCTGCTCTGCACCATACCACTCTGACAGGGTTGATGTCTGCTTTCCCCCAATTGATCCTAAGAGACCCATTCCTCTCTGGCTCACAGTCCTTCGCTCTTTGGTCTCGGGCTTGAAAGAGTCGTATTCCAACACGGCCCGCAGTGGCGTGGGGGTGTGGTGGGGGGTGGGGTGGAGGGCGGTTAGGGGGGAGGAGATTAGAATCAATATGCCGCATATCGCCCGAAGGTCAAAAAAATGAAGTTTCCATAGCAGCTGAATGCCTTTGAGCTTTAGCCCTCTCTCAGAGAGAGAGAGAGAGAGAGAGAGAGATGGAGAGAGAGAGAGAAATGCAGTAATAAACTTACACCTGTTTTCCTCACAGAAACAAATTGAAGAGCATGATTTTGCCATATTGCCCTTTTTCACTGACAACAACCTAACAGTAATTCATTACCACTTCTTACAAAAATTAGGCTACAAAAAATTATATTGTTTGTATTTTTTATCATACTGATTGTATTTTGTTTGTATTTATGTGTATATTTGTTTATGCCAAACAAATCCACATTAGTTCAGAACCACGTCAGTCGATGCCTCTGAATGACACAGCTTGTCTTCAGTGCTCCTGCACAGATGACAAGTCACCTCGGAGGCCAATCAGATTCCCTACGTGCACCTCGCCCTCCTACAGAGCCAAGAGGGGAAAAAGATCCTCTCATGCCTCCATTATTAAGAGGCATAACAGTTCACAGCCCGACACGGTCCAATGACAAATCACAGTTTCAACTCTGCTGTCAGACTGTGGTGTTGGATTCAAATGACTGCAATTTTAAATGGGATTATACATCAATTTCACATGGTTATTAGGCTGCCATGACATTAAAATCACTGCAACTCAAGGCGGCGAATCTCATTACAGTCGTGCCTCTGACATGGCGTGCAGAAATTAATTTGTCTGGAATAGAGGCCTTTGATGAAACACAATGCACTCAACTTTTTAAATCTACTCACCATTTCTCTATCACTCTCTCTTTCTTTCTCTCTTTCAATTTTTTTTCATTCTCTTCCCCTCTCTCTCTCTGTATATGTGTGTGTGTGTGTGTGTGTGTGTGTGTGAGTGTAGATGTGCGTGTGCATTTGTGTGTGTAGATGTGTGCGTGTGTTTGTGTGTGTGGTGTCTCTGTGTCTCTGTCTGCTTCTCTGCCCTCTCTATTATAGTGTTGTGAGCAGAGCAGACATTCCAGCCCCTGCCAAAGAATTCTTCATTTCTAAAAGTGCCAAATGCAATGCCATCATCCCCTTTTAGCCTTGAGGAAATATACATCTCTTTCAATTGCAGTGCCTGTTTATAGGGCTCTATATGGTCTGCCTGCAAAGAGAAAGAAAATATGATCTAGCTTCTGTAAGTATACTTAAGAGTGAAAATGAAACTGTAGATGAATGATAGCCACAAGTCACATTAAAATCTTACTACAGCCCCCTATTTTCCCCACTCAAGACCAACATGTGCTCAGTCTTGAAGTTGTGACTGCAGTAAAAAAGACTTCATGTCCATTCATGTCTTTAAAAAGGCAAGCTATTTTGTGCATAAACCAGGAACCGAAATCCTTATAGGCAGATAAGGAATGACTATGCTCATACTATAACATTAGCTAAACGTAACATACAGAGAGCAGCTTGCTGCTCACTCAATGACAGGATTGAGTTTGACATGTCTAGCTTATCTTTTCAACCCCTTATCTGTTACACACACACTCTTTCTGTTTCTCTTTCTTTCTCTCTCTCTCTCTGTCTCTCTCTCTCTCTCTCTCTCTCCCTCTCTATGTGCTACAAAAAGTGAGATGGGCTTCTTATTTACTCTTCCATCTCCCAGAGATCCATGCCTTCACTGGTGTCTGGATCCCAACTCCTTGTTGTTCCCTCTCTTCTGCTGTCAAAATGTTAGCATGATGTTATGTGATTTTTAAACCCTCATGGCATATCTGCTGCCTTGAATGGACAGCTGCGTTAGCTATCAATAGTAATGAATGGAATATGCCATGTTTATGATGTTTTTTTTGTGTTGTTTCTGTTTTTTGTTCTTGAAGGCAAATAGCAGGCATGTTGTGCTGTCATAAATTATATGTAATCAAAGTAAAGGCGAATGTTTTCTCCTCAAAAAATAAATAAATAAATAAATAAATAAAATGCTGCCATAAAAGACAGACAAAGCCAGTTCAATAGCAGTCACAAATAACAGGCAAACTTTTCTTCCCCGTTTTTTTTCCCCCCAACGTTTCACTCTTCACTCAAACAAAGAATATTAATATCCTGTACGTGTCTCTCGCCTCTCGTCGCTGGCAGGAAACAGGAAGAAGCAAGCAGCAGTGTGGATCGCGCTCCCTTGCACACACAAAAGCGCCGTTTCGCTGTTTACACGGCGCACTATATTCCCGCGTGGCCTCCACCATAATTAGTGTGGATGAAGCTCGGCTGCCTTCTCCTCTCGAGGAGCTCTCTGCCGTGGCGATGACTGACAGGTGTGGCATTTTTGACAGCGTGCGGCGTCCCAGGTGTGGTGTTTTGCTAAACGCTTTGGAAGGCACTCATATGTTCAGTGTCTCATTTAAAGTGGAGGGATCGGTGAGGCTGGAGGTGGAGGTGCGGTGTGGTGGGGGGGAAGCCAGGCAAGTGTGACTAGGAATGGCAATGACAATGCATGTGTACACTGTCACATACACATAGACACATAGACACACAGACACACACACACACACACACACACAAACACACACACACACACACACACACACACACACACACACACACACACACAAACATGGGTGCACACACACATACACATGGGTGCACACACAGACAGACAGACATATACACAAACACACAATCACACACACACACACACAAACACACAAATAGAAACTATACTGTAAAATTGACAACTGAGATGTTTTTTTTTCATACACCCATTTTTAAGCCAGCCATAAATCTCTCCTATTTCTTACCTCTGGCCTTTGAAACTAAGGTCAGCCAGGCACATTCCACAGTAGTCAGCTCAGCTGTCTTGTTTTTCTGTTTTTTTTTTTTTAAATGCTATTCCTCTGAGACTCACAGGTAACATAATTCAGCTGCACAGCAGGCATACTGTACCTAGACACACTCACAATGCAACCACATTTTTATCCACAGCCTAGAAGCTTGTAGATTAAACCGGTTTCCATGATGGTCCTCCGGGACTTCCTGCTTTGGGGCAGCCGCCACACACAACAACAGTGCACTTAAGGTGACAGAGTAGAGTAGTAAGGAATGAATTTTTTACTCTGTCCAGAGTCATGGTGAAGAATAACTAATAACAGAAAAAAAAAATCTGCTTCTGCTCTAGACTTAAGAGTGACAGCATCGCCTTATCTCAATCTCTTCCTTATCTTCCGACTCTAACGGTCAGTGTTTGTTTACCTTTTTGGTCACACTTTCTTTGGAAGATGGTGCTATAAACGGTATATGGTACTACCGGCCGTCTACACTTACTGGGACTATTTATAAACCATCTGTTGCAACTGTCTGCATTGTTAAGGTTAAGGTTGAGATTAGAGGTTAAGTTTGGGCAGAGATCAACAAACAAAATTAAACTGAATTTCATCAAAACATTTAATGTAATGTTTATGTGGGCAGACTATCCAAACAAAGTGTTACCATCCTGTTTTTGTAACACTTTACAATATAGGTTCAAGAGTATACATTTATTAATGTTTTAACTTTATTTAGTTAATAATTAATTAAATAATTAATTACGTTCTGGTATACCATTGGAAATAGATCGACAATGGCAGACTCTAACCTACCATGTAATTAACATCTCAATTTCTGGCATTAATTATGTGTGTATGACTCAGCATATGTGCATTAGGTAGTTTTTAATGATTCATATATTTACTAATCATTAACTTTTTGTGCTTTATACAAAAGTAGTATAGTTCATTAATAGTACATTACAGTAATAAATGTATATATTTTTTACCCTTATTGTAAAGTGTTACCCTCTTTAATTCACAGAAAAGAAGCAAAGTGACAACTAGTGAAAGAGAGACACTGATAAATCAGTGTATGTCTCCATCAGTCAGTGTAGTGTTCTCTACTAGGTTGCAAAAGTAATGTGCACATATTCTCACTGACACTGACACTCACTGATACAAAGATCAAGGTCAGTGTGCTAGTATCAGATCTGGTGCCGTAGCAACCCCAAACTGTGTAGCGCCTTTAGTTCTGTAGAAATGAGCGTATGGCAAAGGAAAATGAGAAAGGGGGTGAGAGAGAGAGAAAGAGAGAGAGAGAACGACAAACAGACAGATAGACAGACAGACAGGCAGACAGACAGGCAGACAAACAGGCAGACAGAGGGAAGATGGGGGGAAGGCTAACTCCCTGCTATCTCAGATAGCAGGTCTTGATGGAATTTAGTCTCCCCTCAATCATGCCCCAGCCACCAGTAATTGAATTAGCTGTCGGCGGATAATGAGGATTAGCATTACCCTCCTCTTCAGAGGTGGCCTTGTCTCCTGGGTTTCTGATGAATGCCCAGTGCTAGCCGTGAGCTATGCTGCTCACTATATAATTCACTGACATTTGGCAGCCCCATTTTGTGTCATTCATTTCCTATTATTGACTCAAAGTCCTTCTGATAACACCTCAATAGGCACACTTTTTATCCAAGAAGCTCTAAAGACCTTTTAAAAAAAAAAAATATATATATATATATATATATTTGTTTATTTTTAGAGCCAATTATTTATGACTCAGCCGAATATGAACTGCTGGGAGCAGATGAGCTTTTTCCTGGACAAAAACACAGACAAAGCACACTTTGGAATAAACATCAGCCAAGGCCTGCACTTGAATCAATCTAGCTAGGGGGGAAAAAAGGGCTTCGGTGGAACTCATTACACCTTACCTCCTTTAGGGTGATCGATTTCGGGCTCCCAGGTGACAAAAGGCAGGAAGCTGACGAAGTCCACTTCCTTTCTAGTCCACTTACTTTTCTAGTTCCTGCTCTGTTCAGTGGTGTGTTCAGATGTTTGGGAACATCAATATTGGGCTGTCCTGCCCAGAAAACTGTGTAAGTCTTATACTATTTACACTGTTCGCTCTGTGTGTGTGTGTGTGTGTGTGTTTGTGTGTGTGTGTCTGGATATTTTAACACATTTTGCATTAAAAAAACATGGAACAATATATCTGAATATTGTATAAATCCACAGGAAAAATTCAATCAAAGTCAAATGTAGAAAAATGTATGAATGTCTGTGTGTGTGTGTGTGTGTGTGTGTGAGTAAGTGAGTGAATGTGTGTAAGTGAGTAAGAGAGAGAGAGAGAGAGAGAGAGAGAGAAAGACAGAGAGAAGGACAGAGAGAGAGAGAGAGAGAGAGTGTGTGTGTGTGTGTGTGTGTGTGTGTGTGTGTGTGTGTGTGATTGTGTGTGTGATTGTGTGTGTGTGTGTGTGAGTGTGAGTGTGTGCATGTGTGTTAAAGATTCATGGCTTTTGGCATAAGCTGCTGCAGACTTAATGTTTACATTTGGACAGCCAGGACAAAAAAACATTGAAAAGTGTACTGCAATAACTAAATATGAGAACAAGAAGACAAGACAGCTATTGATCCTTATGAACCATGGCTTCTGGTCAGGTTGCTTTTTGGGGCTTTTTCAAAGACACATCGAACAACGCTAAACATTTGCAAAACATTCCTTTATTATAAATAAATCATTTGTATA
>CM059274.1:14332018-14334518 GCA_030347295.1 Setipinna tenuifilis
TTCATCAACAATAACAATGATGAACAGCAAATGTGTGTGTGTGTGTGCGTGCGTGTGTGTGTGCGTGTGTGTGCTTGTGTGTGTGTGTGTGCGTGCATGTGTGTGTGTACGTGTGTGTGTGTATGAGTGTGTGCGTGCGTGTGTGCAGGGGACATGTATGCATACAGTATATAAATGCTTATTACTGTAAAACAGCTAGTACCATGAGTGAGTGTACTGTCTACTAATGCGCAAATGTTTATACAACATGCAAACAGTTTTCCACGTAAGTCAAATTGGAGCTCACTTAAGGCCACCGCACACCGGTTCCGACAAAGTGCAGAGCACTGCTCTGCCAACATTCCATTCCATTGGTTTCAATACAACCCCGCACACCAGCACCGAACTCTTTCTAAACAACACCAATGTTAAGGTTATGATATAATCTGACAACTTCTGATAGATTTATTGTCAAAATTAATCTGAAACCCATACAGACTCGAAAACATAGTGACCGTTGATAATCCTTGGAAGACGGTGATTTGAAAAAGACTACTATGACGCCTGCGGCTATACAGCGCGCCGCCAGTGTGCGGGGGGAACCGAAATTGTCGAATTCGAAAGTGCTCCGCAATGCTGTCGGAACCGGTGTGCGGAGGCCTTTATACATGCTTTTAGGTAATGTCCTCTTAGGACACATGTTTAATCGGTGAGATTAGCACAAACATCTTCCAGTTAAACCTCCTCATGGGAGGTACATCTATGGATTAGGTAACATCAAATGAAGAAAAGGGCTTCAGGATGAATTTCAATCAGGTCACCATTTTCACAGTTGTACGGGCCTATGCATGTGTGTGTTTGTGTGTGTGTAAACATGTGTATGTGTAAATCCTTTCCTTTTTAAAGTCTTCTCCCACACACACACACACACCATGAAAATCACATTATAAACCATGTCTGAGAATTTCTATCTTGGACACTCAGAGCACCAGTGACATACTCAAACAGGGAACTTCAGACGAAGCTCTCCTGTGACGTAGGAAATAAGAGAAACCACTCCTTGGACTGTACAGCCCACTACAAGTCCAATCTTAAATTCAAATTATCGTTTTAACATGATCTTACACTGTTCTTTTTTCTCCTTAGGGGGGTTTTGGAGAAACAAATAAAACGCTAATAAGATGTTATTTAGTTATAAGAGATAAAGTCATAAGAGTAAAGTTGTTAGAAGTAATACTGTCCTCTGGGACTCCTTTCAGTTTTACAAGATGGGGGTTTCCAATCATGAGCATGTCAGACAAACACACACACTAACACACACAAACACACACACACACACACACCTTTTCGTATAGCACATGGGGTCTGTTCCAGGAGGATGGCAGAAACGTGCTCTGTTTTTAATTGCAAGTCTGTAAAAATGAAATTAGCATATTTATAGATCCCTGCATGTTAAATGAGGCAAAGGGGTGAGGAAGTACGTTTAAGCCATTTTATACTCACGACAGGCCTTTTTCATGAGAAAAAAAAAAAAAACCTCATGAATATATTAGTTCAAAGGACACGGAAGAGTTCATGTTTTGATAATGACCAGAGACCAGACTTAGAACAGATCATCCTCTATTACCGCTTATCTTGCAAAAAAACGACTTGGTCAGTTATGCTGATTACAATGCGAAAACCTGGCACTGCGCGGCTGTATAGCACAATTTACACTTACTCGGTTCTCCTCGCTGCTAAATATACCTTGACGACGTCAACCCACGTGGTCCCTTGCCATAGAGATTTGTATGCAAGCTATGTTGGGTGTTTAGTCACGTCAGTATTAGCACCCAACACAACACAATTAACAACACGTGCATGACAAATTTCCATTCCGCAGCACTGCGCGGACCGTTTAACCTAAATGTTTCACCGTGTTTCAGCTCAACCTGGGCTTGCGTATCTGAAAAATACTAATACTTCACGTTGGCGACCTCTAGATCATGTACAGAGATAAGCATGTTTTTCCAGTGAGTATCTTGTCGTAAATATCACTTTTTATGTGTAGCATGTGCAGTGTAAGGTGCGGTGTAGCGTAGTTATGATTTAGTTTATATGCATCATTGATATACTGTGTGTGGCTGCTGGAGTGCATTTGTCGGAAAGCGTATGTGCTCACTGAGTTGATGTGTGTGTGTGTGTGCGTGCGTGTGTTCATGTCTGTAAAATATGGCATGTCACACTTGTTTATATGTGTAAAATATAATTATTACTGAGAGTTAATATGCACCTCTTGGGTACTATGTGTGTCTGATTGTGGCTGTTTGTGCTTTCTGTGTGTGTGTCTATGTTGTAATGCATGTGCGTGTGTGACTGTTGGCATGTGTGGTGCATGGGTGTGTGTGTTAGTGTGTATGT
Source organism: Setipinna tenuifilis (assembly GCA_030347295.1). NCBI lineage: Eukaryota > Metazoa > Chordata > Actinopteri > Clupeiformes > Engraulidae > Setipinna > Setipinna tenuifilis. The sequence goes on from CM059274.1 coordinate 14,334,398, forward strand.
GTCTGTATGTGTGTGAGTGTGCTCGTGTGTATCTTGTAGTGTGCATCTGCGTGTGTGACTGTGGGCATGTTTGTCTATGTGTGGGCATGTGTGTCTATGTGTGTGTGTGTGCGTGTGTGTG
>CM059274.1:14337018-14342018 GCA_030347295.1 Setipinna tenuifilis
TGAGTAAGAGAGAGAGAGAGAGAGAGTGTGTGTGTGTGTGTTTGCGCACGTATGTATGTGTGTGTGCATGTGTGCGTGCATGTGTGTGTATTTGTATGTATGTGTTGGGGGGTGTAAGTTCAGTGTGAGAGCGCGGACACCATCAAAGAGGATCTCTGTAGCCAAACTGGGCCAGCGCACATCGAGGGAATCAAAGGCGTACCACGAAAGTGCTTGAGCGCTCGAAGAACAAGGGCAATCTGTATGGATGGCCAAGCCGAACGCCTTGAGCCTGACAGCGCAATATGAGAGGCCTTTTAATGATAAATCAGATGCACTACTGCGCATGTACACAATATGAACTCACTCTGATAGCTCCATCTACCCATGGCTGAACCAAGATTGATATCGGAGAAAACACAAGCACAAGTGACCATCGGCGTATCTGTGTGTGTGTGTGTGTGTGTGTGTGTGTGTGAGAGAGAGAGAGCAAGAGAGAAAGAGTGTGTGTGTGTGTGTCTGTGTGTGTCTGTGTGTGAGTATCTGTGTGATGATTCATTTATTTCAGAGCAAAGAGCTTTAGCAGTTAAATGAACCTTTAAAACAAGGGATAAAAAATACAAAGGACATAGTCCGAATGCCTTTTAAACGTAAATTCCGTTAGAATAGAGATGGAGAAGGGCGTGATTAGGATGAGGGTGGAGGTATTAAAAGTGCCTTGTATCTTATTTAATTAACAGATGTGTGCTACAATATAGCCATATGGTCCACCAACTCTTTCATCCTAAGCATTTCTTTTTCTTTCTTTCTGTCTTTCTTTTCTTTTTTTTCCCTTTCCCTTTTTTTTGCAGCCTCCACTACGAGTCACAGAGAATAGCCGATTAGCTGTGCTCGGCTGCCCTCTCTCTCTCTCTCTCTCTCTCTCTCTCTCGCCGCTCCGCACAAACTTGTCTGCGGAAAAAAAGTCAATATGGAGCATTTTCCCATTACCACCATCCATAACTATCACTTAAAGCTCGCACTTAATTCCCCCTGGGCAGACAGTTCGCCTCGGGACAACCCTGGCGGAAGAGCAGCCTCCCTAATACGGCCATTACTCCCTGGTACACAGAGGTGGATGGTAACAGCTCGCAGCTATTCCGTCATTATCCCAACAGAAACACAAATAGGACACCGAAAGCAGCGTGATTCCGCTTTTGATTCAAAACTGTGCGTAACAAAGATATCATTTGTGCATATGGTAGAATAACGCTGGTGGGCTGCTTGTAGAAATTCCCTTGTCGATTATTGTTTATTTGCTGCTTGTTTAAAAACTATTTCAGGTTTAACTATTTGAAAGTGTTGTTTTTTTGTGTGTGTCTTTGGTCCCACTTGTCTGTTGCAGTGCTTGTCAATCTTACTGAAAATTTAAAATTGTAATGTCGCAGCCTGTTTTTCTACTTCACTTCCAGAGCTGTCAATGCCAGTTTCAGAAAGTAAAAACCCTTTAACACATATTTCATCCATCCATCCATTTTGCTAAGCAGTTGATCCTGTCTGTGCACACAAATTATCAGACAGGCAGATCAGCTAATCAGTGAAATCACCTGTGTTAGGTGCACAGAGAGAGAGAAGAAATACTTGGCAGGGTTTTTACTTTCTGAAGAAGGTACTGACAACCCTGCTCAGTTTAAAAAATATGGCTGAAATTCAACACAGGATTAAAGTTCAAGAGCCAGTCTCGGTTCAGTTATAAATTGTGCAGAGCCTTGATGAATGTTAATAACCAGAACCCAGTTGTGGTTAAAAGTGACTGTGTGTGTGTGTATGTGTGTGTGTGTGTGTGTGTGTATATGTGTGTGTTTGTGTGTGTGTGTGTGTGTGTATATATGTGTGTGTCCGTGTGTGTGTGTGTGTGTGTGTGTGTGCGTGCGCTGATGAGTGTTTGCATCAGTGTGTCGTGTGTGTGTGTGTGTGTGTGTGTGTGTGTGTGTGTGTGTGTATGTGGTGGAGGGGTTGGCTATCTAATCCTCGGATCCTATGACTTTATCTTTGTGGGAATGCTGTACATGGACACCCCCCTTGGGCTAAAGTGCTACTCCATCACACGGCCATTACCGCAACGTTTCCGGGCCAGGAGCAGACACACAAGGAGCAGCCTTCCTCCTCCAGAGCCCTCCACCGACCCCCCCCCCCGGTTATTGAGCACAGGATCGCTGTCTTGGGGGGCCACTCGGCCTTGACGATCCATTCACTTTCTCACCGCACCGCACCCCCCCACTGCCCTCCCACTGCCCCTCCCCTCTGCGGTGCACCCAAGCAAGCTCTCCTAGACATCCAAGACATCCACACTCTCCAAAACAAACTCATATTACACCCACTCTGCTTATCATCTCGCCCCCACTACCACCATTGCACATACACACACAAACACACACACACACACACACACTCACTCTGATTCTCACTACCCAACCCCAATGTCCCAACCACACACCTACACAAACACACAAACACACACACACACACTCACTCTGATTCTCACTACCCGACCCCAATGTCCCAACCACACACCTACACACACACACACACACACACACTGACACACACACACACACACACATGTATGTACACACACATAAACTATACTTACACACTCACACTACTACTCACACAGTGTACACTACAATTCCACACACATACACATGCATTCACACACATACACATGCATTCACACAAAAGACAATGGTGTAATCAACTCGATAGCACAGCAGGAAAATAGCAATTTGCACTATGTGTAGAAACACCCACTGACTCGCCTTTACAAATGCTCCTGCATGCTTGAATCAAAGACTGCTGAAACTTAATGTGCACTCACACATTTCCATTTCCTCTCTCTCTCTTTCTCTCCACCTCATGCTCCCTCTCCCTCCCTCTTTATCACTCCCTTTCTCTCTCTCACGTACACACATATACACAAACACTCTCCCTAACTTCCCTCTCTTTCTCTCTCTCTTTCTCTCTACCTCTCGCTCCCTCTCCCTCCCTCTGTCTTTCTCTCTCCCTTTCTGTCTCTCACATACACACACATACACAAACACACCTCTTACTTCCTATTCCTCCCTCTATCTTTCTCTCTTTCACATCCACATCCACACACATACACAAACACACTCCCTAACCTGCCTCTCTCATTTCTCTCTCTTTCTGTCTGTCTCACATACACACACATAAAGTACACAAACACTCTCCCTAACCTCCATCTCTCTCTTTTCTTCACACACACTCACAAACACTCTCTCTTGCTCAAAAATATGTATGCCCATCGTGAAGCATCCACTACTATGGTGGCTGAAAGTGTTTGTTTTTCTTCAACAGGGGGGTGCGAAGAAAAGCGTCCAATTCCTCATCGCCTCCAGCGATCTCTGGGAGATATTGCTCTGCGCTGAGCCTGAGCAGATGCGACGCTTCCCTAAATTATACATGCCGCCTAACCTGGGTGAAGGCATGCACAGCACAGCACAGCACAGATCAGCACAGCGATGGACGGGGCATCGGCGCCACAACCGTAGAGTAATGGGCTTTAATAAAATCTCCAGTTCTCTTGCTCAATATTGCATTACTACATCACACTGCCTGCCGCCCGCTGCCACCACCGCCACCACTGCCACCACCGCTGCTGCTGCTGCACTGTGCTGGCAGGGAGAATGCGACAGCGGCACAAATGTGTGGGTGGGCGACAAAAGAAAAGCATGTATCACGCACATGGGAGCAAAGGCAAACACACACACAAACATGCGTGCATGCACGTGCGTGCACACATACATACACACAAGCACCCGCAAGCACGCAGACGCACAATGCACAGGGACAAACACACACACACATGTGCATGTGCACGCGCACGCGCTGCACACACAAACACACACAGAAACACACACATACACACACACATACACACACACACACACACACACACACACACACACACACACACACACACACACACACACATACACACGACCACACACACAGGTGTACATGACACACAGGGATACGGCACATTAGGACGCGCTCCAGTTCCAAAAAACCCACAAGCTGTAATCCGACATGTGAGCCCCGCTGTGTTTACCCCCCCCCCGCCCAAACCCCCGATCCTCGAGTCCCACCCCAGTCATTTGCCATTCTACCGCTCGTGTGCCTCAGCTAATTAGTTTTAAAGTCCTTGAAAAGAAATTGAGGAGAAAAAAAATGCATATCTTTTTTTTCTCTCCCCCCCCCCCCAGATTGTGTATTTATGGTGTCGTCTCTTCCTTCTTCCTTCTCCTTCTTCCTTCTCTTTCTCCCCTCCCTCTTTTTCGTCTCATTTTCTCTCTCTGTTCTCTCTCGCTCTCATTTTCTCTCTTTCAACACCTGCAGACCTCCTGCCGGCCATGGTTTAGCTTCACCTTATAGGAAGGAAATGGTGGGAGGTAATCCCTCACGTCATTTTCTTAGGGGGGGTGGGGGGTGGGGGGGGATGGTATGGACCCTGCTGGCACCCCACTGGGCGCGCTGTACTCATCTCGCTCGGTTTCCCTTACTTTGCATTGTCACAGCTCCCCCACTGCTGCAGCCCAGCACAATGATGTATAGTGTGTATATCAGGAATGGAAATTGGGCATCAGCCACAAAGCCAAAATGCTGGTAAAAAATCTAAAAGTAGCTGGTAGATTTCGGACACAAAAATAATTTACTATTGAGTGGCTGGCTGGTGAATGTTGATCACGGGGCATTGCGTTGTTGTGACTAATGCTGTTTTGTTTGTGACCTTGCCAAACTGTAAAGCACTTTGAGCTGCATCCTGTATGTATGAACTGTGCTATACAAGTAAAGGTTATTATTATTATTATTATTATTATTTATTTGTCAGAGGCTGGTAAAGGTTTATATTTTTGTAAAGTTAATTTTCCCATCCCCTGGTAGGCGCACTCCCCAACCCACAGCACCTCCACTGCTACAACCTAAGAGAATGATCTACAGAGTACATACAAAATTTAGTG
>CM059274.1:14352018-14357018 GCA_030347295.1 Setipinna tenuifilis
CAGCTCGCTGGCCTGGTAGTGGTAGCCCTCGCACAGCTCACAGTGCCAGCAGCACGGCACGCCTTTCACAATCTTCTTACGCTCTCCTGTCCTACAGGGGGCGCTGCAGATGGACAGGGGCAGAGAGGGGTCACGCGTCCGCCAGCGCATGGCGTCCATCTGGGTGTAGAGACAGCAGAAAGAGAAGGAAAAGGAGAGAGAGAGAGAAGAAGAAGAAGAAGAAGAAGAAGAAGAAGAAGAAGAAGAAGAAGAAGAAGACATCAAGATATGGAAAAGACAAACTAGAACAGTCATGGCAAACTGAATTCAGAAGTAATACAAGTTATATATTCCATATTACCCAGTTCTACCTGTACACTTAATACAGGTACTTTCCAATACCTGGCTGAAGAGTTCTGCTAATTACAATCAGTTAGTGAATGGCTAGAACAAATACATGATACCGGATAATAGCTTCTGAAGACAAGTTGCCCATCACTGAAGTAGAGTGACAGGCGATATAAGCCAAACAGATGCAGCTCAATATCAAGTGTATAAAAAAAGTGTATAAAATTCAGACATTGTTAGAAAGGCTGAAAGAGAGGGATGTGGAAAGAGAGCGAGAAGGGGGGTAGACAGGACTGTCAAAAACACCTGTAAAAAAAAAAAAAAAGGAAAACCGATACTTCCCAGCACTGAGAGACGAAGCCAGGAAGAAAATGGCACATCCACTCTCCCAGCACAATTACTACTGACACAGAGACCCTGGTAGGCCCTGGTAGGCTGGCAGTGAGAACAGGAAGTTGTTACCTGCAAGAAAGCCAGCTGAGGGAAATCTCTTCAAACATTTGGCTGAGCCAGCACTCTGGGCTCGCCTGTCCAAGTGCTTACAGGCATATCTCAAATGGAGTTTGGACGGCTGGCTGGACGAAATCATTTCTGACACAAATAGGGCAGCTTGCAATGTGCGCGTGCCATAACACCAGTTTTGACATTTTGAAAGATGTTGGAGATGCATTTTTTTCCCTAGCTTTCCCATGAAAACAATAATAAAACATAATTAAAAAATATTGGCAGACTTTTTCCTGATGGAGTAATAATTTTGAGAAACACTGTGAGGCAGGGAGATACATTTGTTTTTCAGACGGAGAAAGCTTTATGGGTGGGCAGTAAATTGTAATTTACTTCATCACAATATATTTAATAGCAATTACTCAAAAAGATCTACCCCTAATCCAACACTGTTCTCTCTTGGGTGGGCCTGTTAAATAAAAATGCCCTTGTTGCAATATGGGGAAAACAGACTAAATTATGAGGCTAAATAGATCTTTTTTTAATTACGAATTAGGAAAAAAAAACACAGAAAAACTTCAGAGTGAACAGCTAGTCTAGTGCGACTCATCATATTAACTATTATCTGCAAATGAGCAAAAGAAAGTGCTGCCCAATATCAGCCTAATCCTCAGGGAATGGATGTGTTTTTTTTTTTTTTTCTAATTTCATAGCCATATTCTAGAGTGAACAACGAATTAAAAAAAAAAAAAAAACATTGGCTGACCAAGCGTAATTAATTAGGCTTTATTTATGTCACTCCTCATCCCACACAAACACTTGTAACACGACCGAACAACTGAAGGGGAGGATAGGGGAGGGGAGGAAAGAGGAGAGGAGAGGAGAGGAGAGGAGAGGAGAGGAGAGGAGAGGAAGGGAGAGGAGAGGAGGCACAAGATAAACTGTCTTCAGCACTGAGCCAACGCTTATGCTAGTCTTCCTTCCTTCTCTTTCTCCACACTTAACAGACACATAAACCACCCTCCGGACAGCCAGAAAACACTGCTAGACACTGCTAGCATTTGCCCTTGTGTGTAAAGGGTTTTTTTTCCAGTTCTTTTAAAGTTCAGAGTTTGGTACATGCAATGGGTTTTTGAGAGTACTGCTGCACTTGACCTCTATACTTAACTTCTCAGGTGGCATCTAAGGGTTGTGATTGCCTATTTTTTTCCCTCACACCTGTGAGATGACCACTGGGGAGCAACAACACAGCTTGTCTGCTCAGTGCTGTCTAGGAAAAGAGTGGAACAGCGTCCCTCCTAATGGACAAACCGCCCCCTTCCTGCCCATCCCCCCAACATGCACACACACATAGACACACACACATAGATACACAGACACATACACACACACACATACACAGACACATACAAACACACACACACACACACACACACACACACACACACACACACACACACACACACACACACACACACACACACACACACACAAGCTTCTTATTTTGTTGGTTTTGTTGGTTTCTCTCCCACAAAGGTAATTTCTCTGCCTCTCTCTTTTATCCCTGCCTATCCTTCTGTATCTCATTTCTATCTCCCTTCTTTCATTCTCCCACTGTCCTCTCCCTCCCTCCCTCTCTCTATTTATCTCTCTTACTCACTCACTCACTCACTCCCTCACCCGTTGCGTCTACACTGAGCATTTTGGCCATGGAAATTTTTGCTCATTTAGGAATCCATTAGTTTTTTGTTTTTCAGTCAGGCATAAAAGCATTAAGCTCCTATTAGTGTGCTCATCTTTCATCCTGCACCCAGCTAATGAAGCCCTCTGTGTATTTCCCATCGGCGTAATTGCCAGAGCAAGGTGGGTATCCTCGGCAGGAAAACTCCAAATGCCGGCACAATATTCACCTGCATTTACTGTATATACAGATGGCGGTGGGGGTGAGGGGGTGGGGGTGGGGGCGCTGGGAGCCCATAATGATTCATGTCACGAGAAATAAAAGAAGAATGAGGTTTTTTTTATTATTATTATTATTGTGTGAATATTCTCGCTGCTGGCCTCTTACGTTCAAGTGCAGCTTGTTGGACCAGTGGCCGATGACTTTGTACTCGGCGGTCGACTTGTTCATCTGGTACTGGAAGATGTCGTAGCGTCCAGGCGCATCTCCGTTTTCGTTAAAAACCACAGGAGTCCCAGCAGTCCCTGCAATGAGGAGAGAGAGCGAGAGAGAGGGAGAGACAAAAAGGGGGGGGGGGGGGGGGGGGTGGCAGGTAGAGAGAGAGGGAGGAGGGGGAAGAAGGAAAGAGGTGAGGTGAATTAGTGAAAGACATTTTGTGACACTCACTCTGAATTTACCAGCTAGAGGTGTTAACTATTTGAAACTCTAATTGTGCATCATGGCCATTGCTATTTTCAGGTACACTATTCACAGTGTTGCATTGACGCAGGCAGTTCTCAAGGTAATCACGATGAAAGGGGAAAAGAAACAGCCTATTTTCCCATCAGGTATGCCAGTGTGAGCAGGTGTTACTTACAGTTTATGTATGTGTATATGTGTGTGAGAGAAAGACTGTGAGTGTGTGTGTGTGTGTGTGTGTGTGTGTGTGTGTGTGTATGTGTGTGTGTGTGTGTGTGTGTGTGTGTGTGTGTGTGTATGTGTATGTGTATGTGTATATGTGTGTGAGAGAAAGACTGTGAGAGTGTGTGTGTGTGTGTGTGAGAGAGAGAGAGAAAGACTGTGTGTGTGTGTATATGTGTGTGTGTGTGTGTGTAAACCTTGAGCCTCAAGCTCTCAGATGCTCAATCCACACTTCTCAGCCCTACCTGTCGCCGGAACCTGAAAGGCAGCTCAGGTGTCACTGGTATAAATAATGCATTTGCGCAGCTGGCTCAGAAGAGTGCATAGAGGGAGAGAGAGAGAGAAAGAGAGAAAGAGAGGGGGAGAGAGAGAGAGGAGAGAGAGAGAGAGAGAGAGAGAAAGAGACGAGACAGCGAGAGAAATAGAGAGACAGACAGAGAGAAAAAGAGGAGAGAGAACAAAAGAGAGGAGAGAGCGAGAGCAAGAGAGAGAGAGAGAGAGAGAGAAAGAGAGGAGAGAAAGAGAGGAGACAGCGAGAGAAAGAAAGAGAGAAAGAGACAGAGAAAAAGAGAGGAGAGAGCAAAAGAGAGAGAGAAAGAGAGAGACAGAGAGAGAAAGACAGAGAGAGACAGAGAGAAAAAGACAAGAGAGAGAAAGAGAGAGAAAGAGGAGAGAGGGGAAGAAAGACAGAGTGAGAAAAAGAGAGGAGAGAGAGAGACAAAGAGAAAGAGAGGAGAGAGGGGAAGAAAGAGAGAGTGAGGAAAAAGAGAGGAGAGAGAGAGAGAGAAAGAGAGGAGAGAGCAAGAGAAATAAAGAGAGAGAGAGAAATAAAGAGAGAGAGAGAGAAAGAGAGGAGAGAGGGAGAGATGCTGCATTGTCAGTGTAATCTACACAGCCTCCGCAGGCAGCATGAGCCTCACAGATGGCTCTCTCTATTTATCTCTCTTATTATTTCTTTCTTTTTCCTCTCTCTATCTTTCTCCTTCTGTCTTTCTCTTTCTCTCTCTCTCTCACACACACACACCCTCTTTCTCTTTCTCACATTCTCTATCCCCCCGCTGATTATGCTAAACGTACTGTGGCCTCTTCTGCTGCCTCCCACTTACACTGTACTCCTACTGGATATTATAGGCTAGACGTATGTGTGTGTGTGTGTGTGTGTGTGTGTGTGTGTGTGTGTGTGTGTGTGTGTGTGTGTGTGCTCGTTTGTGTGTTTATTTATGTGTGTGTGTGTGTGTGTGTGTGTGTGTGTGTGTGTTTATGTCTGTGTATGTATGTGTGTTTCTGTATGTGTGTGTGTCTGTGTGTGTGTGTGTGTGTGTCTGTGTGTGAGTGGTGAGTGTTGGACACATCAAAGGAAAGAGAGCGATTACAAAATATGCATTTTAAAGAGAAGGGCACGGGTGCGGCACGTGACTTAAATTCCAGCGAAAGCCCTCATTCGTCACCGAGGCAGTGCTGGGCCCCTGCCACACACACATCAGATGGCGAGGATAAGGGGGAGACGCTGAGAGGGAGGAAGGGAAGGGGAGGGAAGAAGAGACAAAAACGAAAGTGACAAGAGCGAAGAGAAGATGGGAGATGAGATGGGTGTGGAAGCATGGGATGTGAGGATGAAAGAGAGTGAGAGTGGAGAGAGACAGATAGA
>CM059274.1:14367018-14387018 GCA_030347295.1 Setipinna tenuifilis
GTGCACCTTTTAAAAAAAAAAAAAACGAAAATATAATTCCCGTGGTCAGCGTGGCAAATGGCACTGGTTTCCGGAGCGTTATTATATTACTCATGACGCTATTGTGGCAAGTGATTTTTTTTTTTTTATGTCAAGACGGAGAGGCTGAAGTAGATCTCCTGCAGTGTAGCGATGGGCCTAAGCCTACTGCTTCATGCAACACAAAGAGGGCTCTTAAGTGGATGGGTTGTTTTTCCACTGAGAAATGTAGTTGAACTGATTGAAGGAGTTTGCATCTCATGCCTATAATGATGCACGTTTTTATATGGCTTAAAAACATGGGTCTGAATCAGAATGAAACTATCTGCGTTTCGGTTTTGACCTGGGCCAATATTATTATTTAAAAATATTTTATTTTCCTTTTCTTTTTTTTACAGCTTTTGTTGATTTCAACATATTTGTTTTATTTATGTATATTACATGGTTTTTAGTCTACATGATGTGCTTTTTTAAGCACTTTTTTAGGGCTGGTGTTTTACATGAATACTGTATTATCTGATGTTCATGTTGATTTAACTTTCCTTTCTTTTTGCTCTTTTGTGTTTACATTTCTACTGTTGTACTGTATGAGCAGCCCTCGGCAAAAATGTACCTTTCATTTTTGCTTTCTGGTCTATCTTCTGTTTGTTTATTTGTTTAAGCACATTGAGTTGCTTTGAGTATGAAACGTGCTGCACAAATAAATTGCCTTGGCTTTTTGTTCCCCCACATGTAGACCTATACAACAGTCAGACTGTTTCAATTTAAATGTATTTTCCTTCTTTCCTTCCTTCTTTCCACAGCTTATATTTTATCACTGTGATTTTCTAAATCTTTCTGTGTGAGGTCTGCATTGCGGCAGTCTAATATCTGAACCTTGTGTACGGAATGCATTTTAAGCCTACATTAAACAAATTAATAAGCCTATGAAATAAATCCTGCAATAATTAAACGTGGTAATATAAATGAGTTTGAAATGAATCCAAAAATAATTGAGCCAATGAATATATAAATATATAATTACATTCAGATATTATTATATAAATGAGGCAATGTAGTTAAATAAATAAATAAACATGTTTTTGTATCAAAATTAAAAACTTTCAAAGGCCAAGTTTAATTTCTTTTCAATTACCTTTATCTTATAATTCCACTTTTTATTTATTTCATGAGACATATTTCTGAAGGACACATTAATTTCTCAGCTCTTTATAACTTCCATCTGCTATGTCTAAACATGGGGCCATGGTGGTCTTATTGATTCAGATCAAAGCAAGATTGCTACAGCAACACTGAATCACAGACCACTGTTTGATCAGATTTGGTCAACAGCAGTGCAGTGCCATCTATGCTGCTGTAACCGAGGTCAAGGAAGACACACGACAGTACCAAGCGAGCTTAAGTGGGGCTGCACTGTTATCTCGGTCAGTAGCATATCCCCTTGACTTCCTCACTGTTATTTGGTGTGTGTCCCTTGACACTGTGTGTGTGTGTTTGTGTGTGTTTGTGTGTGTGTGTCTGTGTGTGTGTGTGTGTGTGTGTGTGTGTGTGTGTGTGTGTTTGTGTGTGTGTGTGTGTGTGTGTGTGTGTGTCCGTGTCTGTGTGTGTGTGTGTGTGTGTCTGTGTGTGTGTGTCTGTGTGTGTGTGTCCGTGTGTGTGTGTGTGTGTGCTCCATCAGTAGTAGTTTCTGCTTGGTTAGGCTCTGGGTCGATAGCGGGCCGAGTGTTGGGGTCAGGCCCAGAAACACACTGGGTCCTGCTGGGTCCTGCTGGGGATTTCCCCAGAGCGCTTCTGAGGCCAGGGCCAAATTAACAGCAACACAGGGAAGCTTCGTCCTCCGTTATGGTTAGACTGAAGGCATCTAATTGATTTTGTTCCCATCAGTAAGAGCATGAAGAGTCTCTTTCTGCTACTTAAATGGTCAGTTTGTTATGATTATGGAACCTGCATATCTTCCACTTCACTCAAACACAATTTACACACCTATTTATACACAGAGCAGTTGCTAATAGGCAGAATGGTGTTATGTAATCAGAAGAGTTCTGTGCTTTTGGCCCACTGCAGAGAGGCAGTACAGACCGAGAAGCTTTCATTTCATTTGACTTTTGCTCTCCCTTTTTTGCTATGTCACATTCTCTTTTTCTGTCTGTGTCTGTGAAGTGCAAAGAACAGGCCTGCGGAAGTATTGAACACATGCTGAATCACAAGTCCCTGAATGCTGTTTTCGTTTTTTTTTGTTTTATGACGATCAAGCCGAAGTCACTGGGCCAAAATCGATAGGAACATAACGCGCAGTCTATAAAGTGATCGTCTCGGAGAGACTTCGCCGCGGGGAGAAGGCGAGTAGCCAAAGCTCAAACCTCATCAATTAAAAGACTGGCTCACCTGGATGACTGTTCTTATGCTCATCAATGAGTCTTAGTTGATGGAGTTTCCAATTTCTCTCTGGTGGATTGCAATATTGCAGGCTTTTCCTCACTGTCTCTTTGTCTCTCTCTGACTTCTTTTCCCTCTCTCTCTCTCCCTCCCTCTCTGACTTCCTTTCTCTCTCTTTCTCCCCCCCTCTCTCTCTGTTTGACTCTTGATCTTGCTCTCACTCTCTCTCTCTCTGCGCATGTAAAAATAGGTGAAAAGGTTGAGATGTCATTACTGTCTGACATGCTAAAGAGTTCAGATCAGTGTCAGAGTCAATATCAGATACCATGAAGTGTGAGCAGACAATTGCCCTACAATTACCAGCCAAAAAAGCTACACGAACAGGTGCACCAAGACGGCAGCCACACCATTGTTTTTCCATCATTTGAAAAACGGCACAGAAAGCTGGCAGGCTGCTACAGTCTCTCAATGTTTTTTCGAACAAGATGGAGAAGAACACAACCGGTGTCTCTGGCTCAAAGAGGAGGAAGAAAACAGACAACGTGAATTAATGTGTTTTTAATAGCTTGGCATGCCATGTCTTCCTTCTCCAAGACAGACGTAATCGTTCAACGGCAATTATGCAAATCACAGAACTCCGAGGCAAATATAATCAGCCAATAATAAATGAGTAGACTGGAGCATCAATTAAATAAATAAAGGAGGGGACAAGGAGTAACGTGGAGTTAATAATGAAATGAAAATGTCTTCTGTGGTTTCAGAGAGCCCTAAAATAAATTGTTCCTCATCATCAGAACCTTTCGTGGGGCGGATGAGGAATGACAGTCCTTTTCTTGGAAGTCTTAAAAAACCCAAAAGAAATGTCAAAACAAACAGAATATAAAAGGAATCTCCCCTTGGAGAATTTTTGGGTAAACTAGGCATACAAAGCGCATCCACAGTGCTACAGAAAGCACACAGCAGGTTTCTTTGTGAAACTGATTAGCATTGCATTTCCTTGACACCCTCGAATGGCTGCTGCATTTGCTTGGATTACATAAAATTGTTATTTCACCACTTTTGGTATTCTGGTGGGAAATGACCTGCTCCAAAATACAGTCTTCAAAACCAGAAACCAGGTGTCTCTAAATGGAGGCTCTAAATGGATTGAGCCATTTAGTTTCTCACCGTTCGGAAGAATCATGCAGACATCTGCCCCGCTTTTACTTTCGGAGAAAGCACCTACAGCACCAGCTAGCAAGTAAGTAGAGTTTGACTTTATAGCACAGTGCAATATAAGAATGAATATGTATGTAATGCAATTGTTATACATGGTAATATCTAAGGTACTGCCATATTCACCTGGAGAATATATTAAAGTGCAGGCAGGTCAAAGGAGTCTGTTCGACCCTTTCTGAGAGGATGCGGATGTGATAATGGTGGGGAATGCTTAGTCTAGGCCCCAAATAAACAACTAAAATAAATTACTTCTATTTGACACGATAGGCAACGGCTAAAAAATGGAAATTCATCATAACACATGAAGCCTAATGGTCAATGGTCAGTGGTGGTGCTGTTTGTGTCTATCACTGTCATCTGTGAATGAAAATGTGTATACTGTATAGAGAAGGGAGAAGATCAACATGAAGATGAAGGTATGATTCAATATTGCTGCATTTTTACCTTTCCAGGAAATCCAGCAGAAGGGCCAAGTTTTAGGTCTTAGTAACAAATGGTTAGAAGAATCAGTTCTACTGCACTCTAATTTGTCCTAATATGGGTTTATTCAGCATGTTTAAAAAATGAGCTACGAGACTATTGTGATTTTACATCCTGAAATAAAATACAACTGACCCACGGGAGTTATAAATCCCTAATTTTACCGACTTGCTCTGTTTCCACCACAATTTCACTGGCTGGATATTGCCAGCGTTAAAAGTTGGCAATATTCACAGTAATTGTCTCTGGTGGTTGTGTTGTATGAAAGCAGCTCCCTGCATTATTGGACTGCTCTACTTCATTCAGTTTGTAAAATACATGGATAGGTGTCTGCAGCCCATGACTAATAAGATACTGTGGGCACATTGATGGATGCAGCGGCATGTTACGGATTGGGGGAAAAAACACCATTAATCAAAATGGCATTGTATTTAGGGAAAGTAAACACACACAAAAGGACCTGTTGCTGATCACCACAGCATTAAATATTACCCCACGGATAAATTAGGAGGTAATAGGTTGTATGAAATGTGACTTTACACATGCACATACACACACACAGCCTCACAAACACAAACACCAAGCACTGGCAAAGACACATCTACTGTCCACCCACAAAGCTACTCACACTGGGCTACCCAAATTTAAAATGCCCATAACTTTGCATAAACCAGACAATGACACTTTCGGACACGGATGAATGCCACTGACTGCCACTGAATTAGTGTGTACTCTGAATTAGTGTGTGGTGTAATGCAGTGACCCAGTGTGTGTATGTGTGTGGGCGTAGGTGTGTGTGTATGTGTTTGTGTGTAGTTGTGTATCTGTATGTGTGTGTGTGCGTTTAGTGTGACCGAACACCGCTGACTCACTGTTGAAGTTGACTGCGCGGATGTACCCCAGGACTGCCACTGAATTACTGTGTACTCTGAATTATTGTGTACTGTAATGCAGTGACCCAGCGTGTGTGTGTTCATGCATGGGGGTATGTGTGTGTGTAGTTGTGTATCTGTATGTGTATCTGTATGTGTGTGTGTGTGTGTGTGTTTATGTGTGTGTGAGTAGGTATGTGTGTGTTTGTGTGTGTGTAGTTGTTTATCTGTATGTGTGTGTGTGTGTGTTTAGTGTGACCGAACCCCCCCTGCTGACTCACCGTTGAAGTTGACGGCACGGATGTACCCCAGCAGCTCTTTGCCGTTGATGCTGCTCATGCGTGGGCACAGTCCCGGGTAGCCGAAGCACAGGTCCTTGTGCATGTGGTGCAGCGCGTGTGCCATGGCGTACACCGCGTCCATCACAAACTGCACCTTGCCCTCCTGCTCGTAGCTCGAGTCGCGGCCTACTTTCTCCAGGCCTGTGTAAGAGATAGGGAGAGGCAAAAAAAAAAATAAAAACATAAAATTTACTGACTTTGAAAAAAAAAAAGAGCCTCGCGTGTTGAGAGAGTTTTGCTCCTTTTTCAACTCGCTTGTTTGTTTGTTTTTTTCTTCTTTTTGCTTTCTTTTCTGTCTTCCCATCTGGGCCACTAGGGATTTTGGCAATCCAAACTGCTAATTTTAGAGGTTTTTTTTTTCCCTCCACTGATGGAGCACTCGAATGCACAAGTATGCACAGACAGACACACACTCACTTACCAAAGCATGCAGGCACACACACAGACACACATACACACAGCTACACACACAGACACACACACACACACACATTGGTATGTTGAAGATTCCCTTCAGAATTTAGAGCTGCTTCATATGGGAGCAGGCAGCGTGTAGCCGATCATTAGCTTAATTAGCTAATTAGGCCATTGAAGATCTACCCAGAATGCAGACACCGTGAGAGAGGAGAGAAACTCGACAGACGCCCCTTGACAGCCCTGCATTAGTCAGTGTTAACACAAATGTCACTAAGAGCCACAAGGACACAGTGGCACCATGACAGACCCCTCAAGTGTTAAAAACAGACCACACACTTAATACATGCATTAGATAACATGATGTTACACGTAAGATTACTCATGCAGACTATATTACTTTACTTACTGATTTACAGACAACAGACACTTGTTTGTCTTGTTTATTTGTCTTGTTTATTTGTCTAGTTTGTCTGTCGGCTAATTTGTGTATCTGTTACTTCAGTTTCTCTCTCTCTCTCTCTCTTTTTCTCTCTCTCTCTTTTTCTCTCTCTCCCCTCCATGACATTCCTTCACACACTCAGGGTCTCCAGAGTCTGCTCACTCTCTCTCTCTCTCTCTCTCTCAGACAGCCACCCTGTTCACATTTGTACTCTTGTCCATCATCGTTGTCATTGTCTAAGGAAAGGTGCCCACACATTTGCCAATGACTCCACCGGCCAGTCAGGCTTTGCCTAGGCAACCGCCACGGCAACAATAGATAAATAAAAACATGTCGCGACACAGTGAATTAACAGTACCTGCGAGGCCTCAATCAATACGCGTGTCAGCGCTGAATTAATAGGCTCCGGCAAATGAAATTCAATTCGCTTTTATGGCGGGGTGGGGTTTGGGGAGTGGAGTGGGTGGGGGGTGATGGAGGTGGGCGGGTGGGGGGGGGGGGGGGGGTGGTGCACGGGCGGGGGTGAGGGGGGTGGGGGGTTGCTAGTCTGTGCATGGCGTGCACCCCCCAACCCTCCACCCCCTGTGTGAAAGTGATGCATTTGTTCCAGAGACAAGAGACAGATTACTCGCCTCCTCCCCAGTGATGGATAAGATCCTGGGTGTAGTTGTGAGTTGAGGTGGGTGTGGGTGGGGGTGGGGGTGTGGGTATCGGTGTGGGTGTTGCTGGACGGTGAGGGAAAACAGGGAAACAAGCGCAGAGTCAACGTGATTTGTAATCCTCAGTGTCTTGGCTGCCCGACAGGCGTCCTCTGCCACCACCTCTGTAACCCAGCACGTGTTTCAAAGGTTAGCCTGGGCTGATGAGAAGGCTGTTTATGAGGTGTGTGCGTGTGTGCGTGTGTGTGCGTGTGTGTGCGTGTGTGTGCGTGTGTGTGTGTGTGTCTGTGTGTGTCTGTGTGTGTCTGTGTGTGTATGTCCATGTTTATGCATTTATGTGCACCTGCATAGTGCATGTGTTTTGTGTGTATTTGTATGGAAGTGTGTCTTTGTCTCTGCTGGACTGTGGACTTTGTCACCCCCCACCACCACCATCCCTATACACACACACCTACACATACACACACACACACACACACATAGACAGATACACACAGACACAGACACAGACACACACACACACACATGTAAACACACGCGAATCCGTCACCATGCATAGCATGTCAAGTCTGTCATTCAAAGAGCACCGTCTACATACACACACACACATGGATGTACAATGTCTACATACACACACACACACACACACATCTGTCACCCTGCATAACACGTCAAGTCTGTCATTCAACGAGCACCATCCGCAAAAAAAACAAAAAAAAAACACTGTCGTCTGTCTGGTGCCTGTCTTTTTGTTTTGGAGCCAGCCAATGTAATCATCTCTCACAAGTTTCTCACGAGTCGTCGTCGTAAGGGGAGGAGGAGGACTTGAGCAGAGCAGATTGGGTTTATCTAGTGGCGGCGGTCCCGTGGCGGGCGGGTTGTGAGCGCGTAAAGCTTAATGGAGCACTGGAAGAGCTGCTGAGCTGAGCCACTATTACCTTCCACCAGCCCATGGCAGCCAATTCCCAGGGTGACAGTCGCGTGTGTCTGTGTGTGTCTGGGGCCTCTGAAGGCGGCGTGGCGCGGCACGGCAAGTGGAGGGAGACACGGTTGCGCTGTTTGTACGCCTATTTCTTTACATTGCATCATTTGTTTTAGTCGTACCTCCCGGTTGGAAAAAGGGAAATATGTATGTCCTGTTGTGTGTGTGTGTGTGTGTTATGTTTTATTTGTGTGTACTTCGTGTGTATGTGTGTTTGAATGTGTGTCATTGTGTGTTTGTGTGTGTGTTAGTGTCTGTGTGTGAGTGTGTATGTGTGTGTGAGAGAGAGAGTGTGTGTGTCAGTGTCTGTGTGTCAGTGTGTGTGAGAGAGTGTGTGTCAGTGTGTCAGTGTGTGTGTGCATGTGTGTGTGTGTCAGTGTGTGTCAGTGTGTGTGTGTGTGTCAGCGTGTGTAGGAGTGTAAATCCCACACTAGTGCCTATTCCTTCAGCTCTGTGAACAACACAGTCCTCACGCCTCCACCTCGTGTCCCCAGACGGAAAGGGACTGTCATGTCTGCCTCTCTGATCACGGTGACTGATAGCATTCACAACGTGAGGGTGTAGCGGTCGCGGCTGCTTTTGGTGTCCCTTCTGCTCTTTGTTCCTCCCCTGCCATTGGTTCATTTCCTCTATTCTGTTTGTCTCTTGTCTGTCTATCTGTTTGTCTTTTGTTCTCTTTTTTACTTTGTAGACACACACGCAGGCACACGCATACACACACACACACACGCACACATGCGCACACACGCACGCACACACACACACACACACCCACACACACACACACACAGTGGACACCTGAGTGTGTGTGAAGCACATGGGAAGGCAGGCAGTGTGGTGGCGTGTCATCACTGCGATAGAGAATGTGCTGTGACTGCCATTTCAATAAGCTTGGCTCTTTGGCACTGTGGTCATAGTGCTTGTTTGGTACCCTAGAGACCTGGGTTCAAGGCCAGGTAAGGTTACTTCTCTCCCCTTTCGCTACACACACAAACAAAGACTGCCGCTCACGCATATTTATATAAACTTGAATATCCTGACAGTCATTCTCTGTGCGTTTTTATAATCTCTGGCAACACGGGTGGACAGGGCGAGTCAAGACTGTTTGCTCCGTTCATTTGGTTTCTGTGTCGGTCTCGGCGGAGGAGGAGGCTGATGTTACTCGGGCAAATCTTGGACAATTACATGTCTGTTAAAGCAGGTTGGAGGGATCAGAGAAACTCCCCAGAGTTCCCCCACCATGCTCAGTATTACAGGCGGGCAGTGGGCCAGAGAGAGACAGACACAGAGAGAGAGAGAGAGAGAGAGAGTGAAAAAGAGAGAGAGAGAGAGAGTGGGAGGGAGGAAGAGAGAGAGAAAGGAAGAAGGAAAAAAAGAAAGAGGGAGTGAAAGAAGAGGAAAAAAAGAGCAAGCAACAGAAAGAGAGAGGAAGAAAGAGAGAAGGAGAAGGAGGGAGGAAGAGGGAGACAGAGAAAAAAAGAGGGAAAAAAGGCGGATAACAAATGAGCAAATTGTGAAAGAAATTAAGAGCAATGGGAGGTGGAAAAAGAAAAGCCAGAGAAAAAAAAGCCAGAGCGAGAGAGAGGGAAGAAAACAAAGGCGAGAAAAACAGAGATGAGAAAAGAAAAAGGGTCGTAAATAGCCAAACAAAAGCAATTAGTTGGTTATCTGCGGCCGATCAGGGTTGATGTCTTCATATAGCAATGGCACAGTGCCGTAGGGCCCTTCTGCGCCGATGTGCACACGTGGCACTAGACAGACAGAGCAACCCCGTGATGCCCGCGTTGATGAGCCAGAAAGAGAAATAAAACAAGCCTGGGATGAGGGGGTGGGCTGCGTGTGTGTGTGTGTGTGTGGGTGTGTGTGTACGTGTTCATGTAATGGGCACATTGTTTACATTGTTATCTGTGACTGTGACTAACGGAGAACATATGCTTGTATGTGTGTGTGTGGGTGTGTGTGTGTGTGTGTGTGGGTGGGGGGGGGGGTCATTCTTTCTGCCTTATTGAGTGATGGATGGCAATGCGGTTGACAGACAGCTTAATGATTTGTACGAGCGTCTCAATTAAATGTCAATTAGGAAAGCAAATTGAATTCCCCCCCTCGTTCCCCCCCACCCCCAACCCCCTACCACCATTCTCCAACACTGTGCCCGCCGTGATTTCTCTGGCTGATAATCAGACGGACACCTTTTTTTCATTTATAGATGTAAATGAGATGAATTACTGCACAATTAAAAGGGAAAAGTCTTTGCGGTTGTAAATTGCGTGTGGGGGGTGGTTTGGTTTTCGGCGAATAGAAGAATAGGCGATGTGTTGCTGACTGACGCGCGCGTTGCGTCCAGATGGCAGGAGACACATTCAAATTAACACATTAGCACATTAGCATATCCGCAATTCATCACGTATGCTGACGGACCGCGCTACCGACTGGCACAGAAAGCAGAGGGGACACAGGTGCGGGGGGGTTGGGGGGTGGGGGTGTTTACGGAGGGGAGGAGGTTGGGGGGGCATAGCTGATGGAGACACAGAATGCCAAAGGTCAGCAGTCATTCTGCCCGCCACACAACCCCCAAGAGAGGGGCAGCCACAGGTGAGAGGGCATATTTAAACACACGTGGGGGGTGGGTTGGAGAAAAGAGAGTGAATTAAAGAGAGAGGGAGGGGGACACAAGACAGAGGTGTGGCTGTAACCACATGGTCCAGCACTCGGTCAACTGGGACTTAAACCCGCAACTCTAATGCACCAAGGACTGCAAGGACGCCACACTACCAAGTAAGCTAAAAGCCAATTGGACTGAGAGGACGCCACACTACCATAAAAGCCAGTCTATCAGCTAGGTTAGTGACCCATCCCTTTAAGGTTACACATTTCACTGATGCTGTTATCTGGAGCAACAGAGTTTCCATTACAGTCCCTGGAGCAATGTGGGGTTAGATTTCTTGCTCAAGGGCACTTTAAGCATGGACTTTAGGCATGGATGAGGGTGCAGGAGAGCACTAGTTATTCAACCACCTCCAGTCGTCTTACTGTAACGATATTCAAACCTGTGACCCTCCGATCCAAAGACCAACACTCTAACCACCAGGCCACAGCTGCCACTTAGTGTGCAGCTACCAGCTGGCTACTGTTACATGCCCAAGAATAGCGGGCTCCACACACCGGCTTTGACAAAATGCTGTGCACGGCGTATCCGACATTCTATTCATTTAGATTTTATTGTTTTCAATGCAACCCTGCACACCAGCGTCAAACTTTGCTCCTGACGGCGTGTCGATTACTATTTGGGTCTAGTTTTGTTGGCTTGTATTGAAAACAATAGAATCCACACGAATAGGATGTCAGGAGCACCGGCGCCACACTTTGTCAAAGCTGATGTGTGTGTGTGCAGCCCTTCAGAAGTCCTCACAGAGCTGGGGCTAAGCTGTTTTAGACCACACAGCTGGGTGAGATCGAACACCGCCACCCAGACCGCTGTGAGTGGACTCAGTGGTGGATAAAAATATGATGCATTAAAATCAAAATAGCTGAAAATGGTAATTTCTTGCAAAAACATATAATAACTTAATACATTTATAATAATATATCTGTAGTTATACACTATAGTTATACATTATAGTTTATAGTAATATAGTAACTTTATTTTCTGTAAAAATTGAGACATTATACACTTGGTCTTTGGAAAAGTTGTTTGGGGAGAGTTGCATGATAACACCAAGCTACAATATTGTTTTTGTTAGGTATTCAATCAAAAAAGTAAATCATCATCAAACACATTCAAATGTGAATAATTAAACGATTTTTAAAGTCTGTTTTTTTAAATGAATACCAAGTGAGCATAACAGAATAGTTAAATCATTAATTTTATTTGATTTTCCTTACAGTTTCTAAGCAACAGTCAAAATACTCTTCATTTTAATTTTCCTATTTTATTTCAATTCTGATGTTTTTTCCACTTAATGATAAATAGCTGTTGATTTCTTGTAACTTAAAAAGAAGTTAAATAAAAAAATAAGCATAGTTTATCTTTTCTTGACAAACACAGGTAGAGAAAAGTCAAATTATTATGCTATCAGAGTCCAGGTTTTTTAAAAGCATAGTCTTTCATTATAATAAATGAAACTTTCATTTGCAAATTCAATAAAGCTAGCCTCAATATACAGTACATCTGCCTGGCCATCCAACAGAAGTGCTCAAAAAGCAAACAAACTCCAGTAATGATGTATGTCCTGGCTTAGTCAATAGGAAACAATGTGGGCTTGGACTGATCCATACCCTATGGCAGCTAATCCACAGTTTCATCAGGGGAACAAAATGGAGGTGTGCATTTGACAGGTTGTTTCACTCAAGGAAGAAGTACACAAAGACCACAAAGAGTAATGGGAGGATATAGGTTCAAAAGTGCTTAAGTTCTCCTTTAAATGTTACCAATTAGCATCAAGATCAAAGATCGCACAATTATTTGAAATTTACCTCACCATACTTATAAATTCTGAAACACCTCACATAATTTCTAGGCTGTAATTGCCTTGTCAGAGGCAAGAACTTGCGTACAGGTATATGCATGCAGGCTTCAAGCCACTTAACAGCTCACTTAATAACGGCTACTGACAAGCTGAAGGCTTACATTTGTTTAAGCTCACTTTAATTTTAGAAGTTGATTAGAGTTGTGTCAAGCCAAGACGTGTGGAGGGATATACGCAGATTCAGTCAAGTCTCTCCCCCCCCGTCCATGTTTATGATGGCGCTCAGCCTGTAAAGTTATTTCTTCAATTAGTTCCCGTGCTCCTTGGCTGAATAAATGAACGAAAGCAGCGGCATCTCTCTCCGCAGCCGTTTTTTTTTTCACGCACGACTCAAATTTATGGTGCAATCTGCCAAAACCAGAATGACTGATCAATAAGTCAGACTTGCAAATGAGAAGGAAGACTGCCAGCATATATATACGTATGTGTGCTGACAAGATGACTTTGAAAGCAACGCTTGGAATTATATCAATATTTGTCTAGTTCATCTATGTTGTTCTGCGTTGATGTTTCTCTCTCCTCTCACTTCCTACTTCTTGGCTGCTTGTCAGTGGTTGGCAGTAAACGTATATAGGTATTTGTGTTTTTTCTTTTTTTAGAGCTGTGTGTGTGTGAGTGTGTGTGTGTTTAAGTGGAAGAGAAAGTTCAGAGAGATAAGAATGTAGAGATTGATTATGTGTCTATGCCTGTGCTTGTGTGTGCATGAATGTGTGTGTGTGTGTGTGTGCGTGAGTGTGTGAGTGCGACTGTGGGAGGGTAGAAAAAAATGGGCTAGACAGTTTCCAGGTAGCGAGGTTTTTTTTTTTTGTGATAGAAGTTTTTTCATTGGAGGGTGGGAGAGGGCAAATATGCCTTCAGTCAATCAGACAATGCCCCCATGAAAACCATTGCAGGCCTGTCATGGTGTGAGTTCCTGAGTTCCAGAGATCCCTTTCCAAGTGCTGCCTGCCGGACCCACCTCCAGCGACCTGTCGTGGCCAAATTGCTCTGCGTCAGTGGGGAGGCGGCAGAGGTGTGTGCTGGGGGTGTCAGGGGGTGGGGTGGGAAAAAGGGAAACAGCACATATCAAGAGGTGCTGGCATTCACTTTAAGGCCTCTGTCAAAAAAGTTTCACCTGCCTCTCTCTTTCTCTCTCTCTTTCCCCCTCTCACTGTCACATCTTTCCCTTGCACTCTCTTTTGGCCCTCCACAGTGGGAGGGGGGGCGGGGGGGGGTTGCGGGAGGGCGGTGGGGGGTGTGCGGGGGTGCAGCCTTGCTTCACTTTGACCAGTCGTGTCAATGCAAACCAAAGCAACCGTGCCGAGCCACTGGGGTAAAGAGACAGCCAAACTTTCTTCAAACTGTGTCACAGTGTTTTTGTCCGTTCAATGCACGCACCACCCCCCCCCCCACACACACACACCTCCTTCAAAAAAAAGGAAAAAAAGAAAAGAAAAAACCTCTCCAGTCTATCTTATTCCATACTGTGTCCTGTTCCCTCTCCAACCACTGCTGACTGCCCACACAAGACTGTGTTTCGTGCTTCCTGTCAGCCCGTAAAGTGGTTGGGGAGAGCGGGAGAGCCACTCGGCAGTCAGCACTCAGCAGTGGGCGAGACAAGAGGAAGTGCACAGACAGACAGGCAGACAGACAGACAGACAGACAGGTGAGCGTTTGTGCCATCGTGGGACGTGGCCTATTGTTTAAAAATAATACTGCGTGAGAAATTGCATCAAGAGAGGTGAGTGCCATTTCCACTCCCCCCCCCCTGGGGGGAGGGTTCAGAGAGGGGATGGCGGGGGGGTGGGGATGGGGATGGGTGGTGGTGTTGGGGGGGTGAGGGGTGGGGCTTGGGAAATGTGGGGGGGGGGGGGGCTTCCAGTCGAAGAGGTGTTCAGCTGCTCCCGATGATGCTGCGGTCCACTGAGAGTGGCCGGCACCTACGCCTCTGACACCAATCTAACAGGTTCCTGTTCCTGTCGCCATCGCCATGGCCATCGCCGCTGCCAAGCAACGCCACATGTCCCCCCTCCCACTGAGAGGATGGGTGGATGGGTGGAGAACAAATCGCAGCACAATATCTGGCCACTCACCAGTGCACACACATAGATACACACACACACACAGAAAACTATACACACAAAAATACACACACGTCTTCCCTCCCACCGAGAGGATCGGCGGATGAGTGGAGAACAAATGGCTGCACAGTATCTAACCATTCACCAGTGCACACACACACACACACACACACACACACACACACACACACACACAGAAAAAAACTATACACACAAAAATACACACACAACCTTCTATAAACACTTACACACATACACACACGCACACACGCACACGCACACACACACACACACACGCATACACACACACACACACACACACACACACACATACACACACACAAAAATATGCTCACAAACCCATATGCACTCACACTCAATTTTCGCCACCCACTCACTTCACAAGCCTACACAAATCTGCCCTCCACAAGCTGACACAAAGCTGCTCAAACTGGCGCCCACAACCACACTTGCTAACACGCACTCTCTCTCTCACACACACACACAGACACACACAGCCACACATACACATACAGGCACTGCCAATGTGCTGTGGCAAGCAGCAGTGTGTGACCCACTGTGTGGCAAGGGCCTTTTTAATTAAGGCGGGTTCCAGGTAATGAGTTATTATAATGCACGTCTTGGCAAATGGGCCGGCCACTCACCTGCGAAGAATGGGTTCTTTTTCTTATTCTTTCCAAGCCACTTCTCTCTCTCTCTTTCTCTCTCTTTCTCTGTTTCATTCAACCTGGCTTGCTTTTCTTTCTGGCTTTCTTTCTTGGTTTCTTTCTTTCTCTCTCTTTCTTTCTTCCCCTCTCACTTTCAGCCTCTCCTCAGTCTGTTCCTTGCTGCTCAGTGCTTTTGAGGGAGGAGAGGAGAGGAGAGGAGAGGAGAGGAGAGGTAGGTAGTCTGTGAATGAACTGGCAGCATGGCTGGTAAGCCCTCCTCCCAAAGGACCCTTGCAGTGGCGATGCCAACCATGGTGCTGATTAATGGTAAGAGGTTGGGCCAACACAGATCTGATTTTGAATAGTCTTTACATAAAAGAGCCATTCGGCTCGGTGACAGTGTGTGTGTGTGTGTGTGTATGCATACGTGTGTGGGTATATGTGTCAGTGTATCTGTGCGTGTGTGTGTGCACGTGTGCATGTGCATGTGCATGTGCATGTGCATGTGTGCATGCATGTGTGTGCATGTGCATATGTGTGTGTGTGTAAGGTGGAGGAAGGCATCTCATCTCATCAGACATAATCAACACAGTGCAAGCTCCTCAGACAAGGACGACTAAAGGGGTAGTGAGCCAAGAAATGAGATTTTCATTTCAGTTCCTACCCATCACCACCTCCCACACACACAGACACACACACACACACACACACACACATATCCCCCTCCCCACCCTCGTCCCAAAAAATGCCAGACAAGTGTGTAAAGAGATGCCGAAGTCACCTGCGGAGTCATGGCACGCCGCCAGGAATCCCCATCGCAACTCTCCCAGGAAAAGCCCTCTCGAGGGGTGTACGCAAGAGAGAACTTCCACCGGTATACTCCAGGGGAGGGAAGTAACCCTTATCAACTCTGACAGAGTTTCGAGCTGCACTGCACTGCACTGCACTTCCACAGCTCGGCATTTTCAAGTGAACTTGGCTCACATTCGCAAGGTGCCAAGTTTTTTTAATGATGGAGCAAGGAATACAGAATCGGGCAAAAGGGTCCAGTGTGGCCATTTTTACGGCTAAATTGTGACAGTTAGACAGCTTAATAAGAATCTAAAAAAACGGGTCCAAAGTTGGTCGGTAAAAGTGCTCCTGAAGTTTAAAAGCCGCGTCACTGAGCTGAGACCAAATAAAAACTGCTGCTTTGCAACTTACGAGTTTGTCGGTTGATTACCGCAGCTCAGTTTTAATGCACTTTGAGGGGGAAGCAATCAAGTCACTCGCCTCAAATAAAAAACGATCTTTGCTTTTGTTGTAGCCAGACTTCTGTGGTGAAGGTACCACTGCCCTCATTCTGAGCTGAAACGTGCTCAGACTCGAGCATCTTATCACCATAAAAGCGCGTTGATGACCTGCGATGGATTTCTAGACCTGCCTTTGTGAAGCTCGTAGCAAAGCTTCAGAAGCCCAAACCTGGCCCAAACCCAGGATGTAAACCCTTTGATGGAAACCTTTGAAGAAACACTCTGCAGGACTTTAAAATATTTTGAGGAAAGTTTTTTTTAAAAGACAACTAGTCATGGTGTCATATTCAATTTCATTTTTAAGGTGATGTGAGGGATGATAAAAATATGTCTGCCATTCATGCAAGTAGCCTAGGCCACATGTTCTACCTAAGCCTGTGGTTCAGAAAGGACTACCCAGCAAAGAATAAAAAACGCCTTTTACAAAACATCATAAACTTTATCACCAAAAGACACCTGCATGCTAGCAAACTGTTATCAGCACCAAGTGTGCAGCGGTTTAGGTTTCCAATGTTTTGCATAGCCTTTAAGTAGTTAGCGGCTTAGCTTTGCATCAAAACACCTCAGTACTTCTTTAAGTCTTCCCCAAGACTTTCACCTTGCTTCACAGTCTCTGTAACATGGTCACCGATAGCAGCTCGTGATTCAGCCTCCTTTTTTTAATCATTGTAGGGGATTAAATATTTAGACAACAATACGTGGGCACATTATGCCAACGTGTAATTACACGTTCATATAATGGCATCCCTTTCTGAGGAAACGCTAGCGGGAGGAAGTTGATTTGTAGTTTGTCTTTTCTCTCTCTTTCTCTCACTCTCTCTCTCTCTGTTTTTTTTCATCACAGCTGCTTCCCCTTTTTCAAGTTAAATGAAAATGGTAATGAGACGAGGCATTTGCATGAGGCTGCGGCGTCACCTGGTCTCTGGCGCTGAAGGCAAATATATCCCCAGAGACACGTTTATGCATTCGGCGTTAACTTGCTTTATCAACGCAAAGAATAAGAATGTCCCACTTTTAGAAGCACATCAAAAAGTGTCTGAGGAGGAACTTTATAGCAATAAAACAACTTTTAAAAGATTCCCCAACCACTGGAAAAAAACAACTTCTAATTGGTTTTCAGATTTTTTTTCTTTCTTTTAAGAAATTGTCTGCTTTTAAGCATTTAACTTTCTTTTTTTGGCATGTCAGTGTGAAATACATGAGCTACCTTGATTGGCAAAAAGACACAATAATGTTGACAGCTAAGATCTCCATCTACACTGATCTAGCTCTTCTATCAGCGAGATGTGTTTTATCTCCTCTAACCAGACTGTTAAATGGAGCACAGACTGGGAATGAAGAAGAAGAAGAAGAAAGAAAGAAAAAAAAAAAACATGGCTGGGCACCCGGTAAGTGGCCTCTAAACTGACGTCTGACGGGGGACCTCCCATTTTATTGCCCCTGTCAGAACCCATTGCCGTTTACAGCTGCAGTGGATTGGTTTAAAATGGTGTTTGGAAATCACCAGTGGCTTGAGCAAGGCAGTGATAAATTGGAGGATCAACCAGGGTTTAGCCTCCAGGCTGCCTGACAGCCCCATGCCTCTGAACCCTCTTACTCCACTTAAACTAGGGGCCCCACAGAGGGGGGAGAGGGGAGGGGGACTCATACTACTGATCCTGAGAAAGAGCAAAAATGGGGTCAGGGGCCCCTTTTCACCCACCTAGTTATTTATTTATTACATTCAGAATGCCAGAATTGCCATTGTACAAGTACAGCAAAGTACAAGTACAGCTGTTGTTTGGTGCACTAACAGCATTTATTCGTGTACCGTATGGATGTATTTATTCTTTTTTTTTTATTTAACAAAACAGCTGTGATGTAGGATGCTTCTGTCCCCACAGTGATGCTATGTTAGCTGCCGAAGTGGTATGCTAGGCTGTGTTGCTCAGCCACTGCATTCCAGTGCTTCCAGAGCACTTACGTTCTGAGGGATTTGAGACGATGGTCTTCTGTTTAAACCAACTGGGTCCACTTGAGTGCAGAAATTGGAAAGGAGAGGGAGAGTAAAGGAAAGAAAGAAAATGACAGAAGATAGGGGCTGTTTTGAGGTCTTTCTAGCCATTAGGGTGTCTGAGGAAGCCAAACTCTTCTCTCTGACTCATGCTCACACACTCAGACACACTCAGATGCTCAGACACAGACTTACAAATACACACACACACACACACACACACACACACACACACACACACACACACACACACACACACACACACACACACACACACACACACACACACAATGTGAGTCAGTCTGCCAGAGACATGGCGGAAAGCCAGCCAGAAGAGAGGAAAAGACAACAAACCAAATAAATAGTCTGATGTGAAGATGTTGACGATCAAATGCCAAGAGAGGCAGAATCTGTTTGTGACAAATGAGAGGACCTCAATTCACAGATTCACAACAACACCATCTGCACTCTAAAAAAAACACCACAGCAATAGGAATTAGTCTAACTGAAAAAAAAAAACAAAAAAAAACGAAAAAATGATTTTTTTTTTACTGTCTGCTTTTTAAAGCAATTTCACCAGGGGGAGACATGTGGTCAACCACCACAGGCTGTGCCCCCCCACCCCACCGCTACTTTCACTCCCCCCCCCCACACACCCCCCATCCCTCTCACTCTGTCCCCCAAAAATGGACCTTTCAGCTCCAGGGCTCCACACAAGGCTGGGAGCAGTCATGCGAAGTTGTCCCGTCAAATATTTATAGGGCCTGTTTCACCCGCTGTCGCAGACCCCAAGCGCCACTACACTCTACAGGGGAAGCATGTGTGTGTGTGTGTGTGTGTGTGTGTGTGTGTGTGTGTGTGTGTGTGTGTGTGTGTGTGTGTGTGTGTGTGTGCGTCTGTGTGTGTGCGTGTGTGCTGGGAGGGTAAAGGTGTACGGTGTGCAGTGGGAAAGAGGTGGAGTGGTGGCTGGAGCAGTGGTGTGTGTGTGTGTATGTTTGTGTGTGTGTGTGTGTGTGTGGTGGGAGGGTAAAGGTGTACTGTGTGCAGCAAGAAAAAGGTGCAGTGCTGGTGGCGGTGGTGTGTGTGTGTGTGTGTGTGTGTGTGTGTGTGTGTGTGTGTGCGTGTGCGCGTGTGTGTGTGTGGTGGGAGGATAAAGGTGTACTGTGTGCAGCAAGAAAGAGGTGCAGTGGTGGTGGCGGTGGTGTGTGTGTGTGTGTGTGTGTGTGTGTGTGTGTGTGTGTGTGTGTGTGTGTGTGTGTGTGTGTGTGGTGGGAGGGTAAAGGTGTACTGTGTGCAGCAAGAAAGAGGTGCAGTGGTGGTGGCGGTGGTGTGTGTGTGTGTGTGTGTGTGTGTGTGTGTGTGTGTGTGGTGGGAGGGTAAAGGTGTACTGTGTGCAGCAAGAAAGAGGTGCAGTGGTGGTGGCGGCGGCGGTGTGTGTGTATGTGTGCGCGTGTGTGTGTGTGGTGGGAGGGTAAAGGTGCACGGTATGCAGCAAGAAAGAGGTGGAGTGGTGGTGGCTGCAGTGGTGCGTGTGTGTGTGTCAGAGAGAGCGAGAAAAGGGGGGGTGAGTTGGGGGGGGAGGGGGGCTACAAGCCTTCTGTCTGGCCGAGGCCATGGAGAAGTCACTGGATCGTGACGGCACTGCTGTTCCCCTGGTTG
>CM059274.1:14399518-14422018 GCA_030347295.1 Setipinna tenuifilis
GGAAAGGCCACAGCCACACAGTGAGCAGCAGCACTCTGGAAGAATACCAATGAGAGAAGACTACAGAAGACCACTCTCTCTCCCCCTCTCTCTCTCTCTCTCTCTCTCTCTCTCTCACTCTGTCTCACCCTCGCTCTCTCTCGCTCTCTCTCTCTCTCTCACTCCCTCTCTCTTTCTCTCTCCCTCGCTCCCTCTCTCACTTTCTGTTTTTCTTCTCCTTTCTCTCTCCCTTGCTCTCTCTCTTCCTCTCTCATTCTCTCCCTCTCTTTCTGTCATGCTCTCTCCCACTCTTTCTCCCTCTTTTATTCATCCACTCTATGCTCTTTCTCAGTCCACTCTCCTTTCCGTTCTCGCTCCCTCTCTTTCTCACTCATACTCACCCACTCTCTCTCCCTTTGTCTATGCTGCCCCCCCACCACACTCACCCACTGTACCTCTCTCAGGTACTCTCCAAAGGGAATCCCACAAGAGACCTCTCTCATGTCCATGCACCCTTGTTCCCTCTCTTTTATTCTCTTTCATTCTCTCTCTTTCCCCTCTCTCGCTTTTCCCAGTTTTAAATTCTCTCTCTCTCTCTCTCTCTCTCTCTCTCTCTCTCTCTCCGTCTCTCTCTCTTTCTCTCTTTTTCTCTGTCATCCCCTTTCTCTCCATCTCTCCATGCCCTCTAGAGTTGGACTTCTCCAGTAATGTGATAAAACCTATCTGAAGCTAACACCCAATGGGTCATGGAGGTGCTGTTTTCTCTCCACCCCCACCCGAACCTGGTAACCCCTCTCACTGTCAACGGAAGTGATGTTTTCTCCAACCCCACTCACCACCCACAACCCACACCACCCTCCCACCTCCCACTGGATGGGTGTGTGTGCGTGTGTGTGTGTGTGGGGGGGGGGGGGGGGGATGGGTACTCACCCTCCACGGAGGCCCGCTTGGGCAGGATGGTGATGGCGCCCTCGGCTACGTCCTCCTGCCCCACCACCGGGGAGATCTTGGAGCCCCAGCTGTCCGAGCCCACCCACAGGAAGTGACCCGTGTGGTTCCTGCGCCTGGCCGCATCCAGGACTCGTCTGTGTGGAGGAGAGAAGGAGAAAAGGACAGAAGGGATGATGGCAGGATGAAAAAAAAGAAGACAGAAGAGGTCTGTACACTGAAAAATATAACAAGGCAGTGTTTTGACTACTAGGTCTTTGATAGGCAATTAAGAACATTAGAGGCAGGGTTAGATAAATCGAAGATGGAAAAAAAACATCATAAGAACAGGTAAGAAAGAAGTAGTTACAATTATTATTGGATGATTTGGTTGAATTATTATAACTGCCAAAACATCCTCACTAAATGAAATAGTGCAAGAGGTTGCACTGACTAATTTACTGGTCATGTGATATAATAAAAGCTAACAATCGTCACCTCTAAAAATATTCTGCACCTTTTTAAATCGTGTAAGCTTATCAGCTCTAAGTGTTTAGAGAAAACACAAAATACTTGTGCAACTAGAAAAGAGTACCTTTGGGAGAGGAGATTTAAGCCTTCCTGACAAGAAACCTTATTCTAACATACTACTGTTTGGGAGGGAACACTTAGCCACAGCACTTTAGGTTTTATTATTATTACTATTTCGATACTATTATTTCCTGAGTCAATTGTCCCATTGTTGGGTTTGTTTGCTAAATCGCATGGTCCAGTTGGTCTACAAAATGTCCAGGGCACCTCATTAGTAATGCACCTCAGGTGTTTTTTAAGAACTGTTTGGCAGTAGATAACTAAACAAAACCTGGAGAATTTAAATACACACAAGCACACAAGCATTACCTGGAAGCCAAGGCCAGACTGATCCTTTACATTTTTCAGAAGCAACACATAAAAATAGATGTGTTTTTTTAAGACACCACATTGGTCTCTTTTTCCTTTTCAAACTACTCTATATTCCTTTTTTTGCCAACTTCATAATGTGCTTGAAAGAAAAGCATATTCCAAGTTAAAGTCCAAAATAAGCAGCCATGCAACCTATTTATTTTGTTGATGCCATATATAGGCTCTCCATGAGAAAATAACCAACACCCATTCACCATGACTTCTGTCTCCTGCCAATCCATAGGGTCCCCTATCACATATATATCCATTTAAAAGTGCACAGAAATATCTTCAAGTGTGCACATCCACACACATCCACCATGGTGCCATCAACCATGGTCACACTTTTGACTTTCCATTAAGGGCTGAGGCAAAACCCTTGGTGCCTTGGTTTGGACCCCTTTCCATCCCTGCATTCCTCCATCTCTCTACCTCTTTTCATCTCTCTCTCATTCTTTTTCTCTCTCACCCTCCCCCGCTTTCTTTTTTCATCTTTCTTTCTCTCCATCTAACACTGTGGATCTTTCTCTCTCCGTTCCTTCATCTCTCTCTCCCTCTTTTCATCTCTCTTTCACTCTTTCTCCCCCGTTTTCTTTTTCCATCTCTCTCTCTCTCTCCCTCTCTCTCTCTCTCTCTCTCTCTCTCTTTCTCTCTCTCGCTGTCCCTCTTTCTATCTATTTCCATGTGCTCTGCTCCCGACAGAGGCAGTAGCCAAGCGAGCTGATCAGAGAGCTGGTCCTGAGGGGCCGGCTTACATAAGAGGCTCAGCCAAAGCTCTGTGGGCCTAATCAGAGCCGTGTGCGCTTCCTCGCCACAGCTCAGCCGGATGCGGAAACGGGAGCATCCCCCTCCCCCCCCCCCCCCCCCCCTCCTTCAGGCGCCGGAAACACCTGCTTTACCGCCATCCTCCATTTAGCCACTTGTCCTTTTTTTTTCTTCTGCTTCCTCTCCTTTTTGCCTCTTTTTTTATCCCCATCCATCCTGTTTTCTGTTGCTGCTGCATCATTTTTTTGGGGAGAGGAACAGTGTGTGTATTTGCGTTCTTCTGTGGTTAAGAGGGTCCATTATTGTTCAGAGGAAGTGCTTAAGTAAAGGGTTTGGTTAATGGAGACGCGGACAAACGGAGTCTGTCATGGTGGACCCAGGAAATCTCTCTCTCACTCTCTCTCTCTCTCTGTCTCTCTCTAGGTACCTGTCTCTTTTTCTCTCTCTTACCCTCTCTCACTCTCTCTCTTTCTCTTTCTTCTTTCCTTTTCATAACCACTCTCTTCCTGTCACACACTCCTCCCTTCCTCATTCTCAGTTTATCTGCCTTGGTCTTTGGATTGCTTATGTGCAGTTAACAGCACTAAGTTTATTTCTGTTCTATGTTCCCTGTCAACAACTCCCACTCAGTCTGTCTTTATTTTTTGTTGTCTCTCTTTCTCTCTCTGTCTGTCTTTGTCTTTTTCTCTGTACATGTTTTCTACCTTTGCTGTCAGTCAATGCTGTATCTCTCCCTTTATTTCCCATCCCTGTGGCCAAACAAACTGATGGAACTGACAGGTGGGGTCGGAGGTCGTGTTTGGCAGGCCTCACCTGATGTCGTCCTCATTTGCAAACATGATGATGGCTCGGGCATTGGGGGTCTCCATCAGCCGGTCGATAATCTTGAAAAACTCCCCAGATTTCGGCTCGCGGGGGATCTTCAAAGACTGTGCGATGCACACACCACCTGAGAATGAAAGAAAGACAGGAAGAAAGACAGGGAGAGGTGGACAGAGAGAGAGAGAGAAAAAAAGGAGTGTAACCATGAATTCAGACCCTGGTCGTTTCCACTGCGAATAAAAATTAAGTGCTCTCCTCTTATCGCTCGACAGAGAAAACCCCTCGGAAGTTGGCGGGGAGAGAAACAACACAAAACAGGATATGACAGGCCGTATTGCCGTGGACAAAGTGCTCATTCATATATTTAATGCCAGTCGTAATACCTCTTCATCATCCTCAGCAAGATCCATTTTGTCATTAGCAGCTCATATGGGAATGAGTGATGGACTCTTCCCCCCTTCCCTCAACACAATCCCTGCCGTTACAGTTCATTTAACGAGCATCTGGGCCATGCTCAGCTCCTTCTATTACTGTACTTAATCAGCCCAGCGCGCGCTCACAAACGCCATGTTCTCAAGACAAATAGCAAATTATCCCAAATTATACTACCCCTTTCGGGTGTCATTCTCAGTCTGCTGTGACTTGCCTGCCACCCCCCCCCCATACAACCACCACCACCACTACCACCGACACCGACCTTCTGAGTTTTAACCTCGTGTTTTAATTAAAAAAGACTGAAAACATCAGCAGGTTTGCTGCCAGATTTAAACATTGCATGGCTGCTTCTTTTTTTAAAGATATTGTGGGCCTTTTTTGCCTTTATTTCTAGACAGGAAGTGAGTGAGAGAAAGATCGATCAGGAAATGTCCTTGGGTCGGATTCAAACCAGGGTCCCGGAAAAAAACATAGCATGGCAACATGCAGCGCCTTAAGTCAACTGCACCATGCCAACCCCACCCTCCCTTTTGTATGACTCCTTCTAGTGCCAACCCTTATGTTTATGTCTATGTACAGTATGCCCTAAACAACCTGTTTAACAAGCCACAGAAAAATCAATCAGCAGGCAGCGAACCACCACACACACAAACACAAACACACACACACACAAACACTCCAGACACAACATCCCAATGCAGTGAATCACAAGGGCTGCGGAGGTAACCTTCAAGCAGCGAGTCAGAGGTGGGAGAGGAGAGAATAAGTGTGTGTGTGTATGTGTGTCTGTGTCTGAGTATGTGTCTGAGTGTGTGTGTGTTTGTAAGTGTGTGTGTGTGTGTGTCTGACTGTGTGTGTGCATGTGTGTGTTTATAACTATATGTGTGTGTGTGTGTGTGTGTGTGTGTGTGTGTGTGTGTGTGTGTGTGTGTATCAGTGTCTGTGCATGTGTGTGTGTATGTTTGTGTGTGCATGTGTGTGTGTGCATGTGTGTGTGTGTGTGTATTTGTGTACAGACACACCTGGCTCCAGTGAGGACCTCCTACTCTCCCCACTGACAAGTTTTATCTTTTCTTCCAGCCCCAAACTGAAATGTATCCTCTCATTAAAAAAGGGAAGGCTATCAAAGAAGACAAATTAGCATTCAAAGCTTTGGTGATTTTCAAAGCAGCACACCCTACCCTACCCTCTTTCTTCCCTTCTACTCCTCTTTTGAACAGGTGGTGGCATAAGGGGGGTGTTGGGGGAGGGGTGGAGTGTGGGTGGGAGGAGGGTTGGTTGGGTGTAATGGAATCCCTGGCAAAACTGCACACATCCACCTAACGGTCCTCCTTCTAAAACGATTTCCTGTTGTGATCCTGGCGTGTGGGATGTGTGCACAGATATCAGCACTGCAGCATTTCGAGGCGGGTCTATTCTCCCAGCCTATGCTGTTGCCTTCCTCCGTTTTTTTTTTCCTTCCTTCACTTGCCTCTGACAAGTAAATGGTGCTTTAGGAGAAACAGTGTCATCTGGTGGTGCCACTGTTGCATGCCGATGCCTACTCTTGTGTGTGTGTGTGTGTGTGTGTGTGTGTGTTCATGTGTATGTGCATGTGTTTGTGTATATATGTGTGTGTGTGTGTGTGTGTGTGTGTGTGTGCGCGTGTGCGCGCGTGCGTGTGTGTGTGTGTGTTTTCGCGTGTGTGTGTGTGCGCCTCCTCAATACATTCTCCACTCAGGCTCGTTCTAATCTCTTCAAACAACCATCTCTCTGATCCCAGATTATGCAACTCAAAGTTAAGGGGGCAATCCCTCCTAAAAAGCCCCTTTCCATTCTGTGTGTGTGTGTGTGTGTGTGTAATTGTGTGCACACATGTGTTTATGTGTGTGTGTTCTATGTGTGTGTGTGTGTGTGTGTGTGTGTGTGTGTGTGTGTGTGTAATTGTGTGCACACATGTGTTTATGTGTGTGTGTTCTATGTGTGTGTGTGTGTGTGTGTGTGTGTGTGTGTGTGTGTGTGTGTGTGTGTGTGTGTGTGTGTGTGTGTGTATGTGTGTGTACATGCCCACTTCTATGGAGGCAAATTATATCCCCATCTGCAGATATCATGCAGTGAGTCACCCCTACCTTCCCCCACTGACTTGGACTTTAAGCCGTCACTGCATTCAGCCACACTGACTGTGTGTGGTCCGTCCAACAGCGAAGAGAAGAGATAATTGAATAGCTTCCAATGTAACAGTGACAGGAAACGGTGAGCTCTCAATTAATTCCTAATGATTTGATTATCGTGCCTTCATGAAATGTGACTTATCTAATCGGATCTGCCCTCGCATGCCCGCTCAGACATACATACTGTATGGGAAGACGGATGAGAGGAACCATTAATCTCTGCTGGGCTAGATATGGAAATGCTTGCAATTATTTTTTTTCTTCTATTCCTTCTTCGTATCTTCTTCTCTCTACTCTCCCCCCTCCCTTTCTTAGTTTCAAAAGTTAAAAGGCCCCTACAGAATTATTCACTGACTAAAGACATTCATTGTGCTCATTTAGATATATTCAGTACCTCTGTGTGATTCATCATGATTTAAAAAAAGATTGATTTACCTTTTATTTAACTGACTGATGATCGATTTGTTTGTCCAGTCAGTTAAATAGTTAACAAGCTTCTTGGTTAGCTCATTAACTATCAATCATTTACACTTAATTTCACTTACACACTCCTGAACTACTTCACTAGTGATGGAGGTGATATATCATAACCTATTTCAAAGACAACAACTGATTGATTCTTTAATTGATCAACTGGATAATCGAGTTAGCATTGCCTCTGTTTCTACTTAATCAGTTGCTATGTTACCTGTCGAGTTATCCATCAGGATCCGTTATCCACAGTTCTTTTGCCCTTCCAGCCTGCCTGTCTGCAGTTGCTGGTTTCTTTTCTAGTTAGTATGTTACCTGACAAATCATACAAAGTACCCTACCCCAGTAAGCTAGTAGCTCTTTTAGTTGATTATGTAGTTATATACTATGTTAACCTAGCATAGTCATCCATCAAACATTTGAACTGATGCTGATTCCCGGGCTGATTTCAGGGCTGGTAAACTACTCTAGTAGTCCCTTGTGAGGGTAAACACAAACAAAGTGGGTTAAAAAAAAGTAACCTAGTAGTTATTTTTGTTGATTATGTAGTTAGATACTATGCTAACTTAGCCAGTCATCCATCAAGCATTTGAACTGATGCTGCTTTCAGGGCTGGTACACTACTCTAGTAGCCCCTTGTGAGGGTAAACAAAAACAAGGTGAGCTAATAAAAGTAACCTAGTAGCTCTTTTTGTTGATTATGCAGTTAGATACTGTGTTAACCTAGCCAGTCATCCATTACGCATTTGAACTGATGCCGATTTCAGGGCTGATTTCAGGGCTGGTAAACTACTCTAGTAGCCCCAGAGCTCCCATGTGGTCCTGCTTATGCTGTCCGCCGGCCTTGAGTAAATGCCCCCACTAAAGGCTCTGTGGGAGGGAGGGAGGTAGGGAGGGAGGGGAGACAGGTGCTCCATGGAGCATGCAGTAAAAGCACTCCAATCAAGCTCATGTTTAATGCAGTTTTTCTTGTTCTCTCTCTCCCTCGCTCTTGCTTTCTTTATCTCTCTCTCTCTCCCTCTCTTTCTGTCTCTCTCTCTCTCATTTTCCTTTTCTCTCTCTCCCTCTGCCTCTCTCTGTGTTTCCCTATCCCCTTCTCTGTCTACCTCTGTCTCTCTCCCTTCTCTCTTCTCTCACTCTATCAGTCCCCCCTCCTCTGCTGTTTCGTTCTGCAAGCACGGATGCATGATTAAGCAGCATGGCTTCAGAGCACTGCAAGAGGTGCAGGACTCGGAAAAAAAAAAGAAAAGAAAAAGAGACTGTGCCATTATTGCAGCAGGTTATTATATTCATCCATTATGCTGCAGATGTTTGCCTCGCGCCTCATCTCTCTCCTTTTCCGGTCTTCACCAACCCCCCGCCTCCTCAACCCCCCCCCCCCCCAGTCTTCTCTGCATTTATTCTGTGTTTGTTTGTTTGTGTGTGTGTGTGTGTGTGGTTGTCGCTGTGTGTGTGTGTGTGTGTGTGTGTGTGTGTGTTTGTGTGTGTGTGTGTGTGGCTGTGTGTGTCTGTGGCTGTGTGTGTGTGTGTGTGTGTGTGTGTCTCAGTGTGTGTCTGTGTCCGTGTATGTTTGTGAATGGGATTGTGAAGGTAAGCACAAACAAAGTGGGTTTAAAAAAAGTGATGGTTATTCATAAACCATTTATAAGACCATTTATAGCCTTATTTTAAAATGGTACCAGGAGAGAAGGCACTAGCTGGGTTTTGCCACACATGCCCCCTTCAACCCCGACCCACCCAAAAAAAAAACACAAGGTGGTGGGTAAAACGACAGAGTCAAGGGCAACCCCAACCACTGGGAAAGGGGCAAGAGGTAATTTCAAACAGGTTTCTGCAGTTAGCAAGCATAAGGCCTCCCGTGTGAATAAGGAGCAGTTTTCACCAGAAGTGCTAATGGATCACAAGCATAGAAAGAGCAGAAGGGAGAGAGAGAAAGAGAGAGAGAGAGAGAGAGAGAGAGAGAGAGAGAGAGAGAGACAGGAGGTAAAAGAAAGAATCTGGTTCTATAGTGCATTGCAGTTTATATGAAGCCTTTCGCTGTGGTGCCTTATAGACACAGCCTGAAGGCTTATTTCCTTTGGCAAAACAACACCTCCTCACTCAGTACGGATCCTGTATGCCACAAGCGGTTTCAGACTGTCACAATTGTGAATGTGTGTGTGTGGGTTTGTGTGTGTTTGTTTATGTGTGTATATATGTCTCTGTATGTATGTATGTGTGTGTGTGTATATGTCTCTGTATGTACGTGTGTGTGTGTATGTGTGTATAAGCGTGTATGTATTTTTTTTCACCCTCACACCAGGACACACGCCGACACACGCACAGCTACTGTTTATTCAACACGCCGCTACACAAACGCCCACA
Source organism: Setipinna tenuifilis (assembly GCA_030347295.1). Lineage (NCBI taxonomy): Eukaryota > Metazoa > Chordata > Actinopteri > Clupeiformes > Engraulidae > Setipinna > Setipinna tenuifilis. The sequence goes on from CM059274.1 coordinate 14,408,374, forward strand.
CACAGGCCCAGGCACGTGGTGACAAAAAAAAAAAAAGAAAAAACACATTCGCCAAACCACATGCTAAAGCGTGCACAATGGAAGCGAGAAATCTTGCTCGTGTCCTCCTACACACAGCCAAATGGCACCCTGTTCCCTGCAAAACATTCACTGGCACACTCTACAGGCACTGGAGAACAAACAGGCAGTGGCTGGCTTCCAATGCAAAAGGGGATTACTTCAAGCCCCTGGATCCAGCCTAAAGTTTGCAATGAGAAATCTTAATTTCACATAAATGACTTCTTAATCTATGAAGTGGCTTAAAAGTCAATGCCAACCAGACGAAAAAATGTGCCGTAGCACAAACAGTCTCTTTAGGGATACATTTATGTGAAAGTGAAAAGTAAATATTTGCTTATATTCCTCCAATATGCTTTTTTTGTGGAAATGGTGATGTCCTCCTCTCAGAGGAGTGTGAAGGGACTGCAGCAAAAGTGACACCACCAGCAAAAAAAAAAAAAAAAAAAAAAAAAAAAACTTTGGTGGAAATACATAGCACATAGAGCACTGCTGGAGTCCACTCTGAAATGTGTGTGTGTTTGCGAAAAAAAAAGAAAAAGTGGAGATAAAAAGTTCACTTCCATGCTAAAAACTGTGGCGTAATGAGGACTGCGAGGCAATAGGCCCCTTTGAAGTGTGTGGCTAGTGTACAGTACGCCTGGAACCACACACAGCACAGCACAGCACAGTACAGACACAGCACACAGCACACAGCACACTACAGACACAGGTTTCTTTTCATCACAGCCCACCAGTACTGGTCTAATTGGTGTGTGGAGCGGCTGTATTTTCTGCTGACCCATTTGAACACGACTCCACTCAAACAACAAACGGCACTCACCGTCACCAAAAGAGCGATGCTCAAGATCAGAACATCGACCAGTGAAGGTGCGGCGGGCAAGTTTCTTTTTTCTGGGGGGGGGCTATGGTTAGCAATAGCTTGGTGGTGGCACACCCCCCACCCCCCCTCCCCTTTCGCTAAAATGAGACTGAGAGCAAGGAGTTACACACATGCAAAGCACAGTGACCACAGAGTCAAGCCCCCCTCCTCCCCTTTCGCTACAATGAGACTGACAGCAAGAAGTTACACACATGTGGAAAGCACGGTGACCGCAGAGTCAAGGGCTGACTGACCCCAGATCTGTGCAAGATGTCATCTCTCTGATCTGTCTCGCTCTCTGATCTTTGGCTACATCTTAAAGGAATGGCCCAATAAATGAGACCCAGCTATCAGGGAGATGGTTTGGTTAACACACAGGAGGGTAGGGGAGGGGAGGGGCCTGGGGGTGGAGGCATTTCGAAATCAGGTCACGCAGGCCGGCCTGAAGGTCAAAGAGGAAGCTCGAGAGCGAAAGCTCTTTACATCACCACTGCGCCGTCCTGTGCACCTTTTCCTCCGGCTGATGGATTTATCCTCGAGAGAATCTTTGGGGGATATGATTTCTCTCTTTTTCTTGTACTTTTTTTCACCCCTCTTCCTCCCTCTCGCTGTTCATCGCTGCCAGGAGATTTGGACCAATTCCCCCTCACCTCTCCAATCTCCCGCCAAGCCATCATAAAGCAGCTCTCTCTCTCTTGCCTAGGCATTGTGCTACCTGTAAAAATGCAAATCGAAACTCAGTGTCACGCCACCGACTCAACCTAAAGGGTATGTGGAATGAAATCACACTGTGTTCTCTCTCTCTCTCTCGCTCTCTTGCTCTCTCTCTCTCTCACACACACATACATATACACAATACACACACACACTTTTCTCTCTCTTTCTTGCTCTCTCTTTCACACATACATTTTCTCTCTCTCTTTCACACACATACACACACACTCTCTTCCTTTCTCTTTCTTAGACACACACAAACTTTCTCTCTCTCTCTTCCTTTCTCTCTCTCTCTCTTTCTCTCTCACACACACACACACACACAAACCCTCTCTCTCTCTCTCTCTCTTTCCCTCTCTCTTCCATGGTGAAACTTATTCTGCTGCAGCCGAGCCGAGGTGGTGTACGGGAGCCCGGAGGGGTCAGCAGGGAACAAAGGGAGTCACTTACTAGCGAGGGAAATGACAGGGTTTGAACAATGCAGCCTGCGAGCCATGTATGATTAGTGTTTATGTCAGTGGGCGGCGAGCAGAGAGAGTAAAAGAAAAAAAACGCTGAGGAAAAATCCAGGTGTAAGAAGATGTAGGTGGGAAAACAATGGGTAGAGAAGCGCACAAGGCACATTAATTCAGACAATCTTTCTCATTACCCTTTCTCCTGTCATGTAAGGGGAGGGAGAGATTAAGGGCATCTGAAAGAGCCAGCCACCCTTGGGGACAGGTAAAGGGTCTCGGGGTGAGATGTGACTACTGACCTAGAATGACTGGAGTGGAGAGAGAGGGTGACGTCACAGTTCGCTTACAATAGTTTCGAAGACCAGGAAGTTTTGTCCATGAGGGCTGGACCACATGGTGCTAACAACTGTTTTTCTTCCATTGCTATGAATAGAGTGAATGGAACCAGAGAGGAGGTGGCTTACTCCAGATAGGTGGAATTTTGGATGGATACACAACATCCCTAGACCTTTTTTTTTTAATGCAGAACCTTTCACTACAGAACCGCCATTTTATAGTTATAGCAAGATTCAGCACAGAACAACACAGAGCAAGCCGGAGACCGCTGAGATGGAATACTGCTGTGCACACAGTGAAATACAATAACCGTCTCCAGCAGCTCGGTCCCAGTATGGCTCCAAATGTAATTCATCTCCATTAAAAAAAGCCCCTTTCTGAAGAATCCCCATATCGCCCCTACAAACAGTGCCTAGCACTCACATATGGAGAACGTCAACACGAGAGCATCGATAAAATCACTACAGTGCAGTGTACTCCGATCCCGCCCCCCCCCCCCCCCCCCCAACACGGTGGCAGTCAAGGAGTCTCCCGTCAAATTATTACAGATGGCGCAATTACTCTCCCCACCCTCATGTGGATGTTTACCCCAGCCCGGTATGACTGATGCAACCCACTTAACATGCATAGTTAACAATGATGAGGCCCCTTCGCATATGTGCACACACATGCCGCAGTGGAACCCGCACCTCTGTTGTGTCGTTTTGTTTCGAAAAATCGTCTTTGTGACCTAGTGCATTCAGTGAGTCGCTTGCTCGAAATGAGACAAAGTCGAGCAAGGGTGTGGGGGTAAGGGGGTGGTGGTGAGAAGGGGGTTGAAGGACGTGAGAAGGGGGAGGAAACCACTTAGATATGGGTATCGCGTAATTCCCCCTGGCCCCTCTTTTCCGACTGAAAGTGCAAGGGGGGAAGGCAACTAAGCGTGTGGCGTCTCGCTCTCCTCGCTCTCGCTCTCGCTCTCCTGCGGAGCCTTTCAACAAGGTCGGCAGGGAGCCAGTCACGTCGTCACACCACACGTTCGTTCCGGGCGCAACCTGCAGCGTCAGCACCTTGCCGTCTGTCTTGCCGGCTCTCCTCCTGGCCTGGATGTACTGTATAAGAGGGCTGAGCACCTGTTGGCCTTGTGTAAAAACGAAGGTGGTCGAGGTCGGTCGGTCGGTCGGCTGCCGATCGGGACACGAGTGTTGCTACAAAACAAAATGTGTGTGTGAGCCAGGAGACAGTGTGAGCGTGAGGCAGATGGAGTGGACAAGGTCAGATTAATTTTGAACTATCATGCATGTGCAAACACTAAGAGACAGATACACACACACACACACACACACACACACAAACACAGACAGACACACACACACACATACATACACGCATACACACACACACACACACACAGCCCACACACACACACACACACACACACACACACACACAGACACACACTTGTTCAATTTCATATATACTTGTCCACACACACTCGCTTTGACACAAAAGTTCAACTCCAAACATCTAGCGTAAGCAAGTTTATTATCAGCCGGGTGGTGAGAGACATTTGAATGCAAAATCGATTTAAAATAACCATTAAAAGTTCACTTACTCAAACCAAAGGTTTACAAGACTTGAGTCTTGACTATTTTCACGGGGATAACTTCTTTTTCACCAGCTAAAGCCTCATTCTAAACTGAACAGAAGTGGCTGATAATAGACACTATGCTGATAATACAATGACTTCTGCTACACAATAAATATTCCCTTACACCAGCAAGATGCAAAGGATAACCTAGCCTGGGCACGCCCATACTTCCTGTGCCGCTGCATTTGAATTTCGCTTGCAAAGTCAGTCTGGCCAAGCTCCCATTCTACACCGTTTTTACATTAACAGAGAAACTGGGACCAATGAAAATCTAGCATTTCAAAAAGGCAATGACGCGGTAGTTTAGCGACTGGAAATCTACCTCAGTCACTGTCAACATGGCGAACATGGAGCAACGGCAAGATTTCAATGCAGCTGTAGCTGCTGTTTTGGAAGATGGATGAACATGTTAGCCAACGAAGTCTACAAAGAAAATCTCCTTGGCATTGTTGTCGATGAGGTTCATCTGACTTATAAATGGTAGCCTAAGTGTTGCCAAGTCAACCCAGTTTACAGTATGTAAATAGCAGAACAACACAGTAATATCTTGCAAAGTTGTGGATAACCCACTGACGGACATAAACACAAGTGTGGAGAACATAAGAAAACACACCTCCTGTCATGCATGCATCCACTGACACACACACCTCCTGTCACATCTACACACATGTATCTCGCTCTCTTCCTCTCCCTGTTTCTCTCTCTCTCTTTCTCTTCCAGTACAGTCCTATAGGAGCCCCATCACGGAGCCTTTCTCCTAATGGTTGTGACACAGATGCCCAAGGGGTGACGTTTTTCTTGCTTTTTTTTGTCACCTACCACACCACACCACTGACAACAGCAATGGACGAGACAGAGGTCAAGACCCCTGGAGGTCGGTAAAACATATGCTTCAAATCTCCCAGACTCCAGTCACTCCTTTCCCTCCCTCCTCCTCCTCCTCCTCTTCTTCTTCCTCTTCCTTTTCGTCGTCCTCTTCATCTTTGCAGTGGCACTCTGCCTGCGGGGCCCCTCGCACCATGCTTGCACGGCTCAGCGATGGCCCATTAAACAAATGGACGGGCCGCAGTGCGTCTGCCTGCCTGGCTTCGCTGGTTTCCCTTCAGAAAAGGGAGGACTGATACGCCACATCGGTAAGATCAATGTGTGGGGAGCCTGCAGAGAGTTTTTTTTTGTTTTTCTTTTTGTTTTGTTTTTTTTAGGCGTCCACACGCCACTAGCTCTTTGCATGCCTAGAGAGAGGGGGGTAAAAAAACACTGTGTGACAGTACTGCACTGTGCTTTTTGCTCAATGTTGAGGTTTTTTAGATTCCTGCAGTGAATGCTTCTGTCTTTTTTTTTTGGTTCTTTCTTTCTTGGTCTTGCTCACTCAGTTGTTCCGTTTCTTTTAGTCTTTCCATTTCTCTCTGTCTTTCTCTTTGCTTTCTGCGCTTGACCTGTTTCTCTCTGTTGAAATGTAATGTCCGGCTGTTCTAACACCCATGCCTGATACTTTTTTTTTTTTTTTTTTACTTTTTTTGCTTTCTCTCTCTGTCTGTCTCTCTCTCTATCCTTTGCTCTCTATCCCTCTTTCCCCAACTCTCACTGTCTGATCCTTTTTTTATTCCTGCCTTGTGGACTTGGTGGGTCCACACTGTCCTAAGGATACAGACTGTCTCTGTATATCTAATGTCTTTCCACAGCCCCTTGAGTTTTTTTCCCCACAATTTGCCTTTTTCTTAGAGCGAGAGAGGGAGCGAGAGAGAGAGAGAGAGAGAGGAGGGAGAGAGAGAGAGAGAGAGAGAAAGAGAGAGAGAGAGAGAGCGAGAGAGAGAGAGAGAGAGAGTGGCGGGTAAAGTCTCCTTGCCACTATTGGCCAATTTGCTTTTGCTTTGCTAGCACACAACCACTTTTTTCAGCGAGTGATTTTTATACTGGGATCGTGGAGCAGCTCGTGTAGACTGACTAGCTTCTCCTTAATTGGCTTGTGGCTAGCACTTTAAGAGAGCTTTGAAGCACAGAATAACTGTGCCCAAAGCAACAGTTATTGTGCCTGTTATCGTGAGCTGATAGTATCTAAAATGAATTGTTTGGATGTATTAATATCAAATTGAATGTAAAAAAACAAATCAATGCTGTGAATGCTACACTCGCCCTTGGCCTTCTATCAGGGCACTGTAGGCTTTCGCCAAGTGGCTCTGAGGTAAACACCACCACATTGATTTCTCTGACACTGCTGACCTCAAGTGACAGGTAGCAGAAGATCAAACGCTTTTCTGTTATTTTGACTGTAGAGGGGTTAACTCCCCCATGACTGCAGTTCATACATTTTAATTGGCTGATCTGGAAAGTCTTCACCACTGTTGGTTTTTAATGACTTTTGAAGAGGGGCACATCTGGAAAAAATGAACTGGAGTAACTTACTGATATGAGGTTTCATAAGGAGTCAATTATGTTATGTTAATTATGCCATGCTAATTAGGCCAACAATTCCCCTGCACACACAACCACACAACTACAAGCCATTTATGGCTGTATCCTAAATTAATAAGTCATATAAACTGGTGCACTTGAGTGATATAAACTATTTTCATCCTTCCCTACAAAGCTTGCACCAGGGAAAAATAGTAACTTAAAAGGCCTTCCGTGCAAAAGCATTAAAAACAAGTTGAATTGAGACAGATAATGGCCATTGAAAAGTACTGGGGGACATGTAAGGACATGTAATCCACCATATATAACAATGTAATACATGTGTAATAACACTTCATACAAGAAGACCGCAGAGGCACTTTCATTCCCTGCAGCAGCTGCTGCATGTTCGATCCCCTCCTCTTAGGCAGAATCCCCCAGATCCCACCTTTCCAGAGTCACATTTGAGAGACGAGCCTTAATCCCACCATCAGCTCAGCTCAGCCTCGCCAGATGCAAGTCATTAGCCACCAGTTTGTCAGCAGCAAAACGCTAAGCCATAAAACACATACTGATTCCCTTGGATGTGGAGCCACGCCATGTTTACTTGAAGAAATCTGAACAAACACATTCACATTCACTCTCACCCACCCACCCATACACACACGCACGCACATACACACGCACACGCACACACACACACATACACACACACACCATTTACACCGCTTATGGCTCCCTCCTACAGCGTGCTCTGTTTAAAAAACTGTGTGTGTGTGGACACAGTTGCATGCCATGGCCAAGCTAAAGGCTCAAAAAGGGTCACCCAGACACAGACACAGACACAGACACCGACCCAGACCCAGACCCAGGGACAGGTATTGGCAGTTGCTTTCGTTTGATAAGGTCACAGACGTCAAGTGGCGTCAGTCGGATCATGGCAGCAGACAATCCCCTGGCTCTGCACCCTGAGTGTATTAGTCACAGCCTCTGGGGGCTCCCTTAGCAATCCCCCCCCCCCCCCTCTTAGCTGTAGCCCCCCCCAGGCTGACCCGCCAGTCTGCCTTGCCTCCGTTCCGCCCGTAGGCAGACGCGGCGAAATCCTCTGACAGGATTTGCACAGCGAAAGGTGAACATCTAGCTAGATTGCTTCTTTTTTTTCCTCTGTGTGTGTGTGTGCGTGGGTTTGTGTGTGTGTGTGTGTGTGTGTGTGTGTGTGAGTGTGTGTGTGCGCACTGGCTGAGAATACAGTGTAGAGAGTGGAATGGCTCAGCAGGATACTATGAGGAATTGACGCATATGTGATATGGGCTGTGTTTTATGTGGGATTGTGTGTGTGTGTGTGTGTGTGTGTGTGTGTGTGTGTGTGTGTGTGTGTGTAAGTGTGTGTGTGTGTGTGTGTAAGTGTGTGTGTGTGTGTGTGTTGTGTGTGTGTGTGCGTGTGTGTGTGCACTTTTTGACAGTATTACAATGTTCCTTTTGTCTTTGTCTGTGTTGTGTCTGAACGGTAGCTGGCCCATTTACTTACACTGACTACACTTCCCATCATACACTGACGACATACACCTGCAGGCTAATTACATGCATTCCTGCCTGAATGACACAACGCCACAGCACACCACACCACAACACACAGTAATTTACTGTCAAGTTATGTTTATTTGTGCAACATCATTGCAAACAGCTCCATTACCCATTCCATAGCAGGCATAGAATTTTCTAGCAAACACACACACACACACACTAATCACACTTTCACCAGTGCTCTTCCTGGCCTGCCAGTGTAGAGTTTCACCAGGGAAAACAAACAAAACACACACACACACACACACACACACACACACACACACACACCCAATCACCCAGGGGATTTTTTTCCTCTGCCAGTCATGAAGTGTGACTTTGTCTGGGCCTGACCTTTGCTCCGGCGGTCATGCTGTGTGTATTGAAGGAGTGTCTCTCCTGTGTGTAGCTCTGCGTGATCGGTGTGTGTGAATCAGACGAGCATATAAAAGCCAGCTGCCCCCCCCTCCCCCACCCCCCACCCCCCATCCCCTCCGCCCTTCCTGCCCCCCTCCAGCAACCCCCTCCCCCCCAACCACTGCCCCCCGAGGGGACACACAGTCAGACACTAATGAAATCGCACACAGCCTTATCTTGTTGATTAAACCTGTCAAAAAGACCTAGGATGTAAGGTATACAGGGAGGCGACATGATGCTCAAGGGTGCAAGCGAGAGCAATCTCTCTCTGCTGCGCGTGCGCGCTCACTCTGTCTTTCTCCTCTCAAGCTCTCTCTCTCTTCCTCTCTCTCTCTCTCTGTCTCTAACTCACTCACTTCTTCTTTCCTGCCTTTCGGTTAACCTTTCTTTTGTTATCTTATTTTGAGCATCTCTTTCTCTCTCTATCTATCTCTCTCTTTCTTTCTCTCTCTCTCTCTTTTTCACTTGTGCCCTCGCTCTTTGTCCTCTCTAGACATTTCTTTCCCTTACAGTGGAATCTTGCTCTTCATTTTTCCCCATTCAATACCTCCACAGTCCACACAAAAGCAGATAGAAAATGTAGCATCAAGATATCAGCACATTCATGCTATTCAAAACCCCATCTGTGCAGTTTGGAAGAGCAGCAAATGAAAACCCAGCACGGCTTCATGAAGCATTAATTCTAAGTAAGGCAAAATCGCGTCAACGTTGGGATTAATGCACGCTAGCTGGCAGAGACTCTGTTTGTACAAGGGGGTGAGACATTAATGTTAGCAAGTAAAACCTCATGAATAATTGATTTCCAAACATGTCGACACTCAGCGAGGCATTTACCCTGAATTACAATCAATAATTAAATTGATTCTTGAATTATGGAAACAATCTCACTGTCAGCAACAGCCCTAAACCATTTGGATGCATCTGATATTTCCAGGAGAGTAGAATTCTATTAAAACTGCATTAGCCCGACTGCGAGCCAACGTGGGCGGAAGAAGATATGTCAAAGGCACGGCGTATGCCACACGCATTGAGCGATTTCCTTATTCTATTATAATATTATGATTAGGACAAAATTGTTGGCAGCACATTGCCTTGGTCAGCTGCTGCGGGTCTATTATTTAGAGAGAGGGAGGGAGAGGGACCCAACGAAAAAAAAAGAGAAAAAAAACAAGATTGGAAATGTTCACATTTAAAGAGCAAGACAACTTGTGGTGAGTCAGAGATGGAGTGGCTGGACTTAACTGGAGCGAGCTCTTCCCCCTCTGCATTGCAGAGGCCCCCCCAGTTTCCCTGTGAGTCAGTGGACCAGCTATCCATCAGACATATCCCCCCTCTCGCTATATACTCTTATGGCCGTTCAGCACAGGACACATATAATTCAAGGGAAAGGTACTTGGGCGCAAACACATATACCAGACTGGCTCTTGCTGCAAAGTATTGAGTATATAAAGCATACACACACATGGATAAACACACACACACACACAGCAACACAGACACAAACACAAAAATGGACACATGGAAACAGATAAATATCCATACAGTATATGCACAGATGCATGCACACATGCAAACATACACACACACACATACCTACACTCCTACACCCATAGACACACACAAATGCCTGTGCACATCACATCCAGTGACAAAGAACGGAAAGCAAACACCCAATATTTTGCTGTTTCTTTTCAGGGGAAGTGCACTATGACGTGCACTCTCTAATAAACACATTTCCAATCAGCAGGTGATTCACAGATAAACGACCCCTGCTTAAAATTCTGTTGTTGGCAAGACCCCGGTGAAATTGTGGTGCTGGAGCACTAGCTGTGGGGGTGGATGGGGAACATAAAGACATGGCCACTTCTGGCACTCTCTCTCTCTCTCTCCCGCAGAAAACAATCGATGGGTCATTTATCTCGACCGAAGCCAGGTGTGGAACAAGGCTGATGCTCCAGGCAGTCTTGGGAGGCTGGAGTTGGGCGACTGGACAAACTGGCGAGTCACATTCACACACACACACACACACACACACACACACACACACACACACACACACACACACTCACACACACACACACACACACACTCACTCACAGACACACGTATATATACACACATACTCACACACACATATACACACACATACTCACACACACATATACACACTCATATACATGCACATTTATACAAACAAACACAAAAATGAACAGTCACTCACAGACGCAAACACAGACACCCACACAAACAATAAAAAACTGCCTTTCGAACACACACACACACACACACACACACACACACACACACACACACACACACACACATTCACCAGCACATTCAAATGCAAACACCCACACAGGCACAAACACATTCACATGCAAACATCTGAATACAATCACTAGCACATAATTCAGACTATGCAGGCACACACACACAATCACACACACACACAAACAGGTGCACCCACATACACATGCACACTCACACACAGACACATACAAACACACATACAGTACACACAAACATAAACAAACACAGACACACCCACACCTACACACACACACACAAACACACCCACACACAGACCTATTTTCTCATTCTCCCTCTCAAAATGTGGAGGATATTCTCTCCCATCAACCCCTCCCTCTCGGCGAAGCTTGTTGCTTGTTATCTGCTCGTTGAGATAATAAAGTGCTGAGCCTCATTAGGCATTCTGAGACGGTGCAGGAGGGAGGCACAGGAGGGTGGAAGGGGTAGAGAGGGAGGAAGAGAGAGAGAGAGAGAGAGAGAGAGAGAGAGAGAAATAGAGGGGGGCAAAGATGGGGGAGTGGGGAGAGAGAGAGATAGACAGAGAGAGAGAAAGAAAGAGAGAGATAAAAACAAGAGAGAAAGACAGAGAGAGGGAGAGAGAGAAAGAGATGGAGGGATATAGAAAGAGAGAGAGAGAGAGAGAGAGAGAGAGAGAGAGAGAGAGAGAAAGAGAGTGTGAGGGATCGTGACGCGGTGCTAAAAAATCTCTCCAGCTGCAGCGCTCATTAAGAGGGCCGTGTGTTTATGCTTCCTCTGAGCAAGTGCTGTCCCCTGAGCTGCCATCCCCAGTTATTAAAAAAAAACAGCCCCCATACACCAATATTCCCTCCAACCCGACCCTCCCCAACACACACACATACACACATACACACACACACACACGTAGCAACCCACAACTATACACACATACAGCGCCCACACCAAAACTCATGCCTGCGGATGTCTCATGGCCTAAGTGCTTTGGCATTTCTGAGCGAGAGTTGCAAGGGATTCTGGGAATCTGGAGGCAGCAGAAAGTTTAAAAAAAAAAAGACAAACCTTTAAAGGCCTACTTGTAAAAATCTTTCCCCCATCCCGGGCTGTACTTGTTGATGCGGGATTAATCTGTGCTCGCACGCCTTGTAAAGTTGCCCCATCTGCCGTCTCTCTTTGACCCTCACCTTCACTTTGGCGTCTCTATGGCAACCACTTGCAAAGGTAAGGGCCGAGAGGGAGAGAGGGAGAGAGAGAGAGACAGGCAGTGGAAAAAAACTAGCGAGATGACGGTTCATCTTTCAGTGTGTCCATTGGCACTGTGACTGGCACAGGGGAGCTTTTATCGACATTTCCCAAAGGACGGCTGGCTGTGCCGACGGTCGTTCTCTTTCTCCCTCTCTCTCTCTCCCTCTCTTATCTTAATAAGGTTTCCGCTCCCACCACTGTGATGGACCGCAACAACCGTCCTTAATGGAGTCTTGAACATCCAGTACGACGTCTCTACCCCTTTAATCGCAGGCAAATCAACGTCTCCCTCAAGCCAGCTTTCCTTTTTTAAGGGCAGCGTGGGGACAGACGTGCCTCACTCCGCCTCGCGTCACCTCTCGGTGTCAAAGGTCAGACGGTGCTCAGGCACGGTGATTGTGGAGTGGCGTCGTTACAGCCTAACTCGGGTCTCCTCACGTCACAGCCATTTATTTTCTAGTCTGCCATGCCAGACAGGAAGGCAGTCAGGCGGGGCAGGCAGGCGGGCAGGACCGCTCCACCTCAGGCTGACAAACAACAATTTTAATTTAACAACAGGAAATCAATCAAAGGCAAAATGGAGGACTAAGCCGATACCCTTTTGTCATCTTTCCCTGCAAGGCCTCTCTGCTGAGTGGATTTGCTTCTCTCATTTGGGGAGATGAGAGGGTGAAATACCTTAATTTGGGAGCAGGAGACCCAAATGGCATTTGTAGTTCAGTGGTGTCTAGTTTAATGATTTGGGGAAAGAAAGGGGGGAAATGGCAAACAGCAGTGATATATTACGCAACAATGCCCTTTTTTATTTACATTGTTCTCCCTGTGTGTTGCCATCTCCCTTCTTTTTTTTTCTTCTTCTTCAAAGTGTTGGCTGTCTATTTCACAGAGGCATGGGTGATTACAGTAATTCAATTTCCTGGAAGGCAGGTTTCCATTGAGAGGCACGGTTTGCTCGCCTCGGTCGAGATAAACAGAATTGTGGAGGGGAAAATAATAAGGGCCTCCTTTTCATAAATCTCTTCAAATGTCTGGATGAAATGACCTTTGCGCTGTGCTGACGGAGAAAAAGAGAGAAAGGGAGACACAGTGACAAAGAGAGGGAGGGAGATAGATAAAGAGAAGTAGGGAAATAGGAAAGAAGTAGAGGAGGTAGAGAGGGAACATAAAAGAACTCTTGTTCTGATGTTCCCCCTGAAGAACACACAAACAGAGACTTAGGCCCACCTAGCAACAAGGTGCCGTCAAGAATTGATTTCGCTCAAGTATTGATGGACAGACGCCGGCACATACGTAGATGAGGTCAAAGAGTCGCCGCCAGTTGTTTTGACTCAGTGTCACTCCAATCTGAGTCCATTAACAAGTTACGGTGCTGAAAGAAATGCTTTAGCCGGGAAGAAAAATAAAGTGGTCGGGAGTAAATGAGGTCTGTCGGCTGCTAATCAGGGTGGACGATGGAAGCGGTGAGCGACACTGTGACCTCAATCACAATCATTTCACCCCTGCATTTCAGACTGTATGCTGCTCAAGATCTGCCTATGGTCATGGCCACTGCACGATGGTGGCTTTCTAAAGCACCCCAACCTGACCTCTGTCCACTTCTTGCAGCCATCGTGCAGCATCACATCAGGCAAGGAGTGTGTGCGGGGCATTGTGGCTGTATGTGTGTGTGTGTGCATGTGTGTGTGTGTG
>CM059274.1:14424518-14427018 GCA_030347295.1 Setipinna tenuifilis
CCAGAGAGAGACAGACAGAGACAGAGAGAGAGAGAGAGAAAGAGGGGAGTGGGAAAGAGAGAGAGAAAGAGCGAGAGAATGGAAGCGGGTTGTTTGGAACAGAACGCTGAGAGGATGTTTTCTTTCCTCCTAGTCAAGTGCTGTTTTTTTTTTTTTTTTGCTTACCCCACCGCATGTTTATGTGGCTGTCAAATGGCTGACTAGGAGCACAAAAGAGAGAAAAAAAAAACAAGTCCGCACAATGGCCTCCTCATCCACTTGACATTTGGACGGCAGCTAATGAGTGCGATTTTATAAACTATCCTAATAATCGGCATCGATTTAATGCTTTCGCCTAATGGAGCACATCTTGGTCAGCGCATTTGGTTTGATTCATCGAAGCTGTTTTCCCTTGTTCCAGGCAGTCTGATTGCATGAGCTGGATTACAACACATAAACAAACACACAAACACAGACACGCAGACACACACACACACACACAGACACACAAACCGCACGCAGACACTCATGCACTCAGGCCATAATGAGATGCTGATTTATGCCATACAAACTCCATTTTAATGGCCCTCACGGTACATTCCTGCCAAATGTTAAACACCTCATCTCACTGTTAACCCTCAGCATTGGAAAGTTAGCCTCCAAACACCTGCAAGAGGTGGAAAAACCACAGAGAGGGGAGAGGACGCTGGGGGGGAGTGGGGGGGGGGGGGGGGGGGGGGGGGTGAGGGGGGGGTGCGGGGGTGGCTGCGTTGGGATGACACAGTGCATATTAAAAATGTCATAATTGTGGAAATTTCATTTCCAGCGTAGGAGTAACCTAGTCATTACGATGGCTGCGATGACTGCCTTGCTGATTCGCCTGGTGGCAAAGGGGTCCTGGAGTATTTTCGCTTTAATTGACAGAGCTCCTGGCCCTCATATTAATGAGTGTTGTGGTGGTGCGGGTTTCCTTATCCTAAAACTTGTGAGATGCTCTAACCCCAATTATAGAGGGACTTATTCTCTCCTTTTCAAAAGCGCTATTGTGGGAATGATTAGAAACAATCATCAATCCTCTTCTCCCGGGCCTCCTAGGCTTGCTCATTACCCTGTGAAACAGGGGTCCCCTTCCCATTGCAATGAAAGCAAAGAAACCACACATTGATTCACAAACAAATTTACCCAGTGGGTCCACACATTTGCACAGATGAAGAAAATGGTGATTCCTAAATACCCTTGATGAAAATACGGCAGATCCAGGGCAAGAATTAGGTTCTGAGTACAATTTGATGAAAGTTCAACCATTTGTGTGTGATTTTTGAGAACCTTTGGCCGGCTATTTATTGCAGCGGAACCAAAACAAAGCCCTTAAAATCAGGTAATGACAGCTGTTCACACCTCCACTAATGCCATCAGGCTGTTGATATCATTGAAGTGGCAAATCTGCACGCGTGTTCCATTCCAAAACTGTGATTAGTCGCAGTGAAAGATGGTGATGTTGTGGCGGGCGGGGGGTGGTGATAGGGGGGTTGATTTGGCCTGTTTTGCTATGACTAAATGATCCCCCCTCCACACACACACACACACACACACACACACATACACTTGTTATTTCCCATTTGATGTGTATCGCTTCGCAAAAAAAGTGGAGCGAGCAGATCGAATTACATTTACAGGATAACAGCGGTGCAAAAAATAATTGCTTTGATAATTTGACATCAAAGTCTCCTCTGAGCTCTCTTGAGTGAGAGACAGGAGAGGGGAGAGAAGAAAAAAAAAAAACGCTTTTTGCCCTACAGCAACCTATACCCAAACAACTCCTCTTTTCCTCACAAGACATCAAGAGCTGTGAGTGCCAGATCGACTTTGCTGGCATCCGTCACAAAGTGAGCATCATCATGTTTTTCTTAGGAGCAGCAGGAGGGGCTGGCCTATGCTCTATCCCGTTCCATTCCATTCCATTCCATTCCATTCCATTCCGCCCTTCTCCGCTCCGCTCCGCTCCCTCCAAGTCATCTCAGGGTTTTGAGTGACAGGTATTATTTAGCCTGGCACACGCTGACATGGCTGCTCTCCTCAGTTAAGGCTAGGTGGTGCGTGTGTCATGTGGTGTATGTGTGCGTGTGTGTGTGTGAGTGTGTGTGAGCGCGCACATGTGTGTGTGTTCGTGTGTGTGTCTGTTTATATTTTTGCAGACAAGCAACGCTGCTTGTGTGTTATGTACCGCGGTAGTGGGGATTGGGGTTGGGTGGCAGCGGTGGGATGGGATGGGATGGAGGGGTTGTACTGTATAGTGAGGCTGTGGATCATCCTGACATTTCTGCTGGCCTGTGAGGGGGACATCTGGGGCTAAAGCCTAAGGATGGGGGGGGAGTGTGTGGAGGAAGAGAAGATAGAGGAGGAGGAGGAGGAGGAGGAGGAGGATGAGAAGGAGGTGGTGTTGGCAGTAGCAAAGGAACTCTTCCCTGAGCCAGCTCTCAGTCGCCCGCTATTACAGTCAGCGAAGTGGGATCATCCCTCA
>CM059274.1:14437018-14444518 GCA_030347295.1 Setipinna tenuifilis
ACACCCACACACACACTCACAGCCGCACGCACAAACACATACACGAAAAAGAAACTGACTGGTTATAAAAAAAATCCTCAAACACCTTCAGTAGCAGAGCCTCATTTAGCCGCTGAGGTGTGGAAGATTCCCTCACCCTTGCTGACACACAGTGACATCACAGCTGACATGGTAAGCTGCAAACACACACACACACACATACACACACACATGGAAAGCTACAAACACACACATACAAACACACACATACAAACACACACATACACACACACACGGAAAGCTACAAACACACACACACACATACACACACATACACACACACACACACACACACCTACACACACACACACACACACACACACCTACACACACACACACACACACACACACAGAGGGAAATCGTGTGTTCTCTGATGGTTCCTGACACTTTTCAGGAGAGAAAAAAAAAGGGGAGCAGCAACTCAATCAGGGCTGGCTCTCCTGTGGGACAGAGGTGGTGATTTGCCATCTCCTGATTAGACATTCTCCTCGGCGGCATCACGCGCTCGGACAAGGTGATTGGATCAGGATGGTGTCACTTAAGGGGGGGGCCATGCTCCGCCGGCTAATCACACTTCCCCAATTTAGTCCCGCCAGGCAGGCCCCCACACAAACACACACCGTAACACAGCGTACGTACACCTGCAGACGTAATTAACGGCTATCGGATTGCAGGATTGTTTTTGCTGCAAGGAGACCATCCCGTCAAGCCTTCTGGACACCACCGAGGTGCTTCTCCTCTCCTCTCCTCTCAGTGGGGTTTTTTTTTTTTTTTTTCAGGCAGCAGCAGCCGTGCACATTGATAAATCTCTCTCACACACCGCGTATAAATCACCTCAGGGGCCAGAGAGGTACACTGCAGGGCTGAGGAGATACACTCCTTTCTCACCACCACCACACCACACACACGGGTTCCCTTTCCCTATTTTTTTCTTTCTCTCCCCCCACCCCCCCCCCCACTACCAGTCATAAAACAGCCAATTTATTTTTTTGAGGGGCTTCAGTGAGGTGGCACATAAAATCAAACTAGTGAGAGAATCTGAGGGAAGAAAAGCGGGGGAGAGAGCGAGAGAGAGAACGAGAGAGCAAGAAAGAGATAGATAGAGAGGGAGAGAGAGAGAGAGTGGGAGAGAAAAGAAGAGAGAGAGAGAGAGCAAGAGAGGGTTGAATATAAAGCCACGTCTGAACCTTGCATAAATTCTGATCCCTTGTCTGAATAATATAAGTTTTCAGAAGTGAGAAATGAGAAGCTTGGGAATGATGAAACTTTTAAATCCATGGTTTTACAACATTTGTTGGTGGGTGAAAAAATTACTTGTCAGGCACAGACTGGGGCAAAAATGACTTCATATATATATAAAAAAAACGAAGCAAGCGACAGCGGAAGAAAAAAAATGACTAACGTTACATTCCTCGTGGGTTTTTCTAACCCTTTCGTTTGCCTCTTAGGTAAGTCTGTGTGATTTAAAACAAAAATTGTTAATTTTACTCCATTTGTCAATTCCTGACAGAATTATATAATGGGTTTTTTTTTTTTTACGTCCAGCCTTGTCGACCACAGGGCATTCACATGTAATATGCAGGAAATCTCATTTAGAAGTTTTCAACAGAGGGAGGATAAAGTTTAAGTATCTTCCAATACACTAAGATATGATGTATAACGCTATACACCCCCCTGATTAGCACACACAGACACACACACAGACACACAGACACAGACACAGACACACACACACACACACACACACACACACACACGCACACACACACAAACACACAGATAGACACGCACACACACAAACACACACACACAGATACACATACACACACACAACACACAGATACACATACACACACACACACACACACACACTTCTCTGTATTTGCAGCACCCACGAAAATGCACCAAAAAGAGAAGAAAAGCTCTCCCCCTGACTGCTGTCATGTCGGCCTTGATCAGACACTGCCGATCCCGCTTTTACAGCCCAGCCAATTGAGCTGGCCATGGCCAATCTGGCCCAAATGAGAGGCGGTGTGCAGACTTGATGAAGAGCTTCAGGGTTCTTTAGAGCTGCATTCAGCTTTGCTGAGGTTGTGTGTGTCTGTCCTTTTGCATGTGTCTTTGTGTGTGTGTGTCTGTGTGTGAGTGTCTGTGTGTGTGCGCGAGTGTGTGTGTGTGAGTGTGTGTGCGTGCATGTGAGTGTGTGTTTGTGTGTTTGTGTGAGTTTGTGTGTGTCTGTGAGAGAGAGAGAGATCAGTGTGTGTGTGTCTGTTCGGAGGTAAGAGTGTGTGTGTGTGTCCTTCTATGTGTGGCTTTGTGTGTGTGTGTGTATGTGCATCAGTGAAACCTACAAATATTCCCCACTAAGATGGGGAGGTGGTTTGTGGGGAATAAATGGTGTTCCCCACTAGTCTAACAGAGTTTTCTTGGCTATGTTGTTATTACTGATAAAACGAAAAGTGTAAAAACATTGCTTTACTGACAGGTTCGGGTTAGAGATGGGTTTGGTGTAGGCACAGTTTAGCATTCTTTAGTTATATTATAATGGGAGTCAATGGGAGTACTCCATAAGAATAGAAATGAAAGGGTGTGTGTGTGTGTGTGTGTGAGAGAGGTGAGTGTGAGTGTGTGTGTGAGTGTGAAAGGTAAGTGTGTGTGTATGCGTGTGTGTCTTTGTGTGTGTGTGTGTGTGTGTGTGTCTGTCTGTCTTTGTGTGTGCATCTGAGTGTGTGAGTTGAGTGTGTGCACGCCTTTGTGTGTGTGTGTATGTCTTTGTGTCTGTGTGTGTGTGTGTGTATGTGTGTGTGTGTGTGTGTGTGTGTGTGTGTGTGTGTGTGTGTGTGTGTGTGTGTGTGTGTGTGTGTGTGTCTGGGGGAATAGCACAAAGCAAAAAAAAGAGAAGCTCGGGGAGAGATTGATGCAGACGCCGTAAAGCACTCCTCGCAACCTGCAGCTCTGTGGCGCCCGTGATGTATGGGCCCGGACCGCGCCGCCTCCGCACAACGCTGGGCAAACACTGATGATGTCAGCCATTTATCGGCTAATGTGTGAGACAGTCCAATCAGTCGCCCCCCTCTTCTCTTTTCACCACCGCGGCCCCTCAAACGCTGCCAACTGCGCCGATTCGCCCGCCTTCATTTGTCTTCATTTCCATTCGCTCTGAAGGATGTGGCGATGTGTACCATGTCGGCTGTGGGGAAGAGACTAGAGCATTGATCTGACAGTAACTGGCTTCAGAGCACTCTCTCCTCTCTCATCACCCCCACCCCCACCCCCACCAGCAGCAATTCCCCCCCACACACACACACACCCCACCGCCCCTTCTCTCTCTCTACCACTCTCTCTCCACTTTCTCTCCGTCTCTGTCTCTCACTCTCTTTGTTTTTTCATCATCAACAAACTCCCTCCCTTCACCCCCAAAGTACTCCCCAGAGGTTTTTTTTATTTTTTTTTTAGAAGAGGTTTTCTGACTGACGTACTGACCCAAGGTCAGATTGGCTAGTGTCTTCTGGTGTCCGAGACCACAGGGAGGTCCCAGTGGGGCCATCTGAGAGGAGGACATAAAGAGAATGGCCAACTGAAGGTTCCAGAACACGGATAAAAAGGAATTCTTCCAGCTGAGACACAATGGAGTGGAGTGGAGTGGAATGGAATAGAGTGGTTTGCTTCTATTTCAGTGCAGACCACCTTTATGATTCTTTTGCATCGTGACTCACGGTCAGTGGTGAGTCTGTAACAGACTTCAGCCAGTGCCAGTGTCTCGTCCTTATTAAGAATACATAAGTGCCATGAGGGTGGGAGTGCAGTGCCGCAGAGTAAGGCATTCATACTATATTCTGGAAACCTGGTTTTGAGTCTGGCCTGAGGTCATTTCGCCAAGCTCACCTCATCTCATCTCTCTCTCCCTCTCTCTCT
Source organism: Setipinna tenuifilis (assembly GCA_030347295.1). Classification (NCBI taxonomy): domain Eukaryota; kingdom Metazoa; phylum Chordata; class Actinopteri; order Clupeiformes; family Engraulidae; genus Setipinna; species Setipinna tenuifilis. Next base: position 14,440,974 of record CM059274.1, read on the forward strand.
CTCTGTCTGTCTCTTCCATCCATTTCCTGTCAATCTCGTCCACTGTCCTATCTGATTAGAGGCAAAAAGCCCCCCCAAAAAAAGTGCAGTGATGCACTAACTCATAAAGGGACTTAGATATATATCTAGATCAGACTGGCAGAAGTGCACTCCATTCCATACACCAAAAAAAAAAAAAAAAAATCTGGGATGGTACACTATATCCTGGCCAGAAATGGTGACAATTTAATGGGCACTTTTCCCCCTCTGCTCCATGAAGACGACACACCAGACTGAGCATCTTCAGCCATTTGGGGACTTAAGTTGTCAGGTCCGTTTAATGGGCACTTTTTAGTGGGCTGCTTCCCGAAAGACGGCTCATGACATCTGCATGAGGCTGACCCCCCCTGAGTGGCGGGGTGAGGGTGAGGTAAGAGGCCATAAAGAGCAAGGGGTTAGTGTAAAGGTCTCATTAGGACACACTTCAGCTCCCATCCTATGCCCTCCATCTGTCTGTCTGTCTGTCTGTCTGTGTCTCTCTTATTCCCTCTCTCTCATTATCTTTCTATACCTACACCTGTTTCTCTCTGTTTTTCTGTCTCTGTCTCTCTCTTTTTGTCTCTGTCTCTCTCTCTTAGTCTCTCTCTCTGTCTCTCTCTCATTCTTTCTCTCTCTCTCATTATCTTTGTCTTATTCTCTCTGTACCTGTTTCTCTGTTCCTGTGTCTCTGTCTCTGTCTCTCTCTCTCCCTCTGTCTCTCTCTATTATTCCCTCTCTCTCTCTTTGTCATTCTCTCTCTGCCCCTTTATCTCTCTTTCTCTTACGTTTTATTCCCTTTCTTGTTCTCTTTCTCCTTTTTCGATTCTTACACATCTCCCCCTCTCTCTATACTCTCCCTGTCTGGCTGTCATTTAAGTGCTTTTGGGGTGGGCTCCCTGAACACAGACAGAGTAAGAGTAAGAGTGAGTGAGTCTTTTTTTTTTCCCCCCCTAACAAAGATTTGAGACTCGTGCACTTTAGCTAACGAGCCGTCACTGGTGAGACAGCGGCACAACAAAAGGACACGTCTGCGCTTTCATTTGGGAACTTAAGCTTAGTGGCGAAGACATAAGGGGAAACACGGAGGAAAAGAGGAGAGAGAAAAGAGAGAGAGAAAAAGAAAGAGAGAAAGAGATAGAGAGAAAGAGAGGGAGAGAGAGAGAGAGAAACAAAGCAGCAGCAACACCACCTAAATTACCTCGACATGTCTTTAGGCTAGCGTTAAGATGCAGAGTGTTGTCACGCCGGCGACGACAGTGTAATCGCCGCGACGACAGGCCTGCATTTTTTTTTTCGGCTATTCAGCCCCGGCCCCAGCCCCCATCTATCACTCCGGAGGCCTGCGATTCATTACAGCCTCCCTAAGTGCCTGCTTTTGGGCTCGCCAAACCAGAGATCTGCAATCGAGTCGCAACCCTGGCAGATGAAAAGAGGACCCTCTTCTTCACCAACCCCCCCCCCCCACCCCTCCATAGCCTTAACACACACACACATACACACAGACACGTATACACACACATACACATACACCTACACAAACACAAACACACACACACACACAAAGACACACACAAACAGACACAACCACACACAAAAAGACACAGACAAACAGACATAACCACACACAGACACACACACACAGAAAGACACACACAGACACATACACACGCTCACACACACACCATCCTCCACACGAACCCGCCAGCCTGCCCCCACCTTTCTCAAGCACCATCACATTTGTCTCTTAAGGACACTGAAAGGAACAATAGCTGTGGTTTATGTAATGGGATAGCGGTAGATGGGCTTGGCTTTCTCCACGATCAATGTTTATACTCGGAGTACACTCATCAGTGGCGGCAAAGAATTATAGCCATCCCCAGACTTGCCAAGGAGGTCATTGACGATCCGGCTAGCCTGGTGGTTGGTTATGTCTACAGTTTGGGGTAGGAATATGATTGCATAATACAGTCTGTGCAGCTCCAGCAATGTGTAGTGACTTGGCGAATTGCACAGCCTTTTTACGGTATCTTCACAGCACATCCCCGTTGCTTAGGTACACGTGTCATAACCTATTCTGCACCGAAGGGTTACATATCGAGATGGATATTTATTTCTTTTCTATGCGAGGCACCGATAAAATAAAAAAAAAAAGAACAAAGATATGAGAATTTCTGAGAGTTATTTGTCTTTTTTAAGAGTTGTTTGGGTTTGCTGTGCCCAGACCTCATTTTTAAACTCAAACATAAAAAGAGATTTTCTCTCGTGGGAAAGAAGTTGACAGCTTAATGTATGGAAGACATTGACAGTTCTATATAAGCCTTTTCAATAGCCTTTCTTTCTGTCATACCATGCAGTCTTTACCAGCAAAAAAAAAAAAACGGCAAAATTGTTTCTTACTATTTATTTTGGCCCTGACATCTTTGACCTTAAAAAAAAAATCTGAAGATGCTTTCTATGGGGCCTTGAGTCAAGCAAGGTGCACTGAAGCAGAATATTACTGACGGTAAAGTGCTTTTAGGTTGTGGTGCAGGCAGATTCACACACTCACACAAACACCACCCATGTCTCGCTTGTGTTTCATTGTGAGAACAAAATTTTTTTTTTTTTTGGTGGGGGGGGGGGTGGATAGAAATAGGCTGAGCATGTTTTTCGACTCAGTGACTCTTGTGTCTGAAGAGCACTTTTGAGTCTACAGTTATAATGTACTGGCCACTTTTAGCAGCGGGAGATTTGAGGGGTTTTCTTTGGCTTGGAGGTTGGCGATTGGTTGGTGGGGTGGGGGGTTGTGGGGTTGTGGGGCAGGTAGAGGCTTGTATTATATCAAGTGTCTGACTTAACTTAACTTTAAGCTTCTGGGTTGTTTTTCCCAAGTTTTCTGAAATGGAACTAATACCCAAGGGAAAAGCTTTAGGGGAAGATTCTATCAGCTGTCTAAGCTTTGACGTTGAGATGTGATTCTGTGTTTTTCTTTTTGTAATGTCTATAGGCACCCTCTTAACAAGCACACAACACAAACACTGGCAAGACAATATACGCAAAGACTTGCAAGCTGCATTCTCTCTCTCACACACACACGCACAGTCACAAAAGCACAGACAAAGTCTCTTGCTTCTGTTGTTGTCTAACACGATTCGACGTAAAAGCATACATGGTGGAAAATCGTGAAATCGTGAGAGTTTCACCTTGAGACAAGCGTCGTGTCTCATTAATTGTTAACAAATGTACTGTTTGATGTGTTTTCCCGCCGCTCACACACACACACACACACACACACACACACACTCTTGCGCAAAAACGATTGATGAATAACGTCGCCATGTTCCCTTGATCCCGGTAGCACATAATCAAGGACGAAGATCTTTGCCGCTAAACCCACCCAGGGGAGGGTGCTGACAGTAAAGGATATGCTCCGCACTCTGCGGTGATAAGCTTTTGTGCTCCATCGCTCATAAATCAGAAAATTGCCTTTCCTTTCCCTATCGTAAAACAAAAAGGGGGAGGAGGGGAGGAGAGGGGAGGGGGGGGCA
>CM059274.1:14449518-14457018 GCA_030347295.1 Setipinna tenuifilis
GCGGGCCGGGTAGGTGTGCAATAAGGCTGGCGGGTGTTCACTGTTACTGACCAACCCCCCTACTTGTGTCTGTGGGCAGGCTACGGCTCGTGAATTTTAAAAGTGCACAATTAAACACCCGGCAACTAATGCTGCAAGGATGAATGGAAGCGAGAAGAGGAGCATTCCTGCGGGACTGTTGGAGCCTCAATAGTAACTGTTCATCGTCCTGTCGGATCGAATGGGAGAGTACGGCCGGCCTATCTTGGAGGAGAGGGGCGTTGCTCGGGCAGAGGCAGCCAGGCTCTACAGTGCCCATCATTATCCCCCCGCTTGATCGGCAATCGCCCAAATCTGCCGGTCCCCCTCTGCCCCCCCCCCCCCTGACTAACCGATGGCCATTTTTCACTCGCAAGCGCCCGAGGGATACCTGTGAGAAAGCAGTCGGCCGGCCAGCCCCTATCCCTCCCTCACGCACGCACACACACACACACACACACACACACACACACAAGCACGCTTAACATTCCGGCCATGCAAGCTCCAGTGCTCCACCCTGAAGGCCCCCACAGTCAGGCGCTGAATGACATATCACCATGGCGCTTGGCTCTTCAGAAGCACGCTCTGTCTGTCGCCCCACACCCCATCCCACCTCCCCCCCCCCGCCCCCCACCCTCTTTTTTTTCTGGTGTGTGCCTGATATCAGCTGATACCAAGTTATCTCTCTGTAGGATTGTTCGCCCTTTAACATGGCAAGGCGGACAACAACAAAATCGACATCAACAGAAACAAGCTTCTTGAAAGAAAAGGCAGACTATTTAGTTCAATTTTCTGAGGCTCATGGCTCATTTTCACTGTAGCAGGCTTTGTGCAGAGCTTGTCCCGAACAAAAAACAATAAAAGTTCTAAAGGGAGAAAGACAATGAACGCCCACCGAGGCCACTGGCTGGCTGTCGATACAAAGCTACTTCCACAAGACCACCAGTGCACTACTTCTGTTCAAAAACATTATTTAGAGAAGCTGTCAAACGGCGGGGATAGGAGGAGATTGACGATTTTCGTTAAAAGAGGCGTTTAATTAGACAGATTGATTTTCTTGCTCAGATGTGCTGGAAACACATCAGTCAAACGCCAACGCCCCCCACCCCCTCCAGGCGAGTAAGGCGACATGTTTTCCCACCCCCACCCAGCAGGGGATGCTGTCATGTAAACAAACAGGGCCAGGCTTGCACAAGTCAGTGACTCACCTATCTCCCTGGAGATCTGGACAAATGCCTCCACGCCGCTTTCGCCGTAGCTGCCCTCCGAAGCCAGCGTGGACACGTAGTTCCACCCCATCGCCGTGACGATGTCCAACATGGCCTGGGCCTGGTAGGAGTCCGGCGGCACCACCCGGGAGAAGAAGTCGTAGCGGGTATTGTCGCTAAGGTCTGGCGCCGTTGACGCATAGCTGATCTGAGGAATCTGTGAGGAGACAAAAAGCAGGGACAGGCAGCTTGAGTTATGAGCAGGGAGTATAAAAAATATATATATATATAAAGGCATTATTTTGCTGTCACATAACAGACGGGAAAGAGGAAACCCGAAAATAAAAAGGAAATAGGCCAGTAGCTAGCAAAAGATGTACTCCGTGACTGGAATGCTGGAAGGATAACAAAGTTCTAAAGGATGTTGGTTGTGCATAGAATTATAATGTGGAATTTCAGAATCTGACACCGTTATAGAACGTGTTCTTTTTTAAAACTATTCAAAAAACCTCACACCCTTAGAGGCTAAGACAAAGGATGAGGAAGAACCAGAGCACATTTCTACATCGGGACCAGGGTTACATCAGTACACGGCTGTTAGCCTAGAATCTAGGCCCTAGATCCTCATGGCCAAGCAGGCAGATGGGTCAGGGGGCTGTTGACAGAGAGGGGAGGCAGCAAAGGAGAGGCAGGCAGGCAGAGGCAGGCCCTGCATGGGCTCATCAGCAAAAGGTCTGGCTAATGGACTTTAGGGTAGAGGCAGCTGAGCTGACTGACAGATTGATTTCCTCAGAGAAAACAGAGAGATGGTGAGAGAAAGGAAGAAGACGGTGAGAGAAAGAGAAAGAGAGAAAGAGAGAGAGAGAAGGTGCACCCCCACCCTCCACCCCTGGTTTGAGTTATTTGTATGCAGTGGATGGTGCCAGAAATTCTCCACTCCAATCACGTCTCCTACACAGACGTCTGTAAGTCCAAACACTGCTGATGACTTCACGTTGCCAAATCATCAGCTAGACTGTGGTCTGACGAGGGAGGGGAGCGGAGGGGATGGGATCGCTCATATCTTCAATTTTTTTCTCTCTTCCTTATTCGACACTGACGTGCGCTGAGATAGAACTCCACTGTCAGCCTTTGCTTTTTTGCCAGCAGTGCTTTGACATACTGCCTGATTTCACCCCATTTCTTTATTTATTTCTATCGATTTAGCAGTAAAAAAAAAAAAAATCAGATTATTTTTTTTCTTTTTCTCACAGGGGCCTCGTCAAACACTCGGCAGCATTTGTGGGAAGTTCCTCGGCCGGAGCAATCACTTACAACTGCCAGCGCGCATCATACTGGCCAGATCTCCCATCTTGACCTGGCCCCTGCTTTTTGGCCTCAGAAATGTTACAGCTTGACTTTACGAGGTGTCAAAACCCTACGAATGCCAGGGATGTCGACTCCAACACTGGACTCTGTAGCCAGTGGGTGGTAGGTCTATTCTATTCAGAGTCTATTCTATTCAGAGTATCTCTGAAATTCCAGGTGAAGGGAAGGTTGGAGGGAAACTGCGCCTGTCTGTAAAATAACAGACACAGGCCTGTGGCGGTTAAGGAAATGGGACTTGTGATCAGAGGGTTACAGATTCAAATCCACCAACTAGCCAGAGGTGTCACTGACTGAGGCATGCTTGAGCAAGGTACTATCCCCAGACACTGTTGCCCCAGCACTGCTGCGTCAGCTGGACCCCTGCTCACATGTGTGATTGGGTTAAATGGCAGGGTGCAATTTTTGCTGTGTGCAGGGTAATCACAATGACAAATGGGAATCACATTCACATTGATTCACATTCACCATCAGCTGAGAGAATCCAACTCAAATCCTACTGGTGAATTCTGGTCACTCGTTTTTTTTTTTTTTCAGCTTTATTGTGCCCGGGGGCAATATCCCCCAGAAAGCCAGTCATCCATCTGGGTGCCGCAGTCACAGTTGTCATAAACAGATTCACCCGACTGGATATGACATTCACATATCCTGTGGTTTTTTCTCCACAGGATCAAGTCAAGGATGGGCATCACAGATACCGCTCCGCCTGCCACCAGCCCTGTAAGTCTTGACCCGGGGGCCATGATGGATATGTGCACTTTCACAGCGGCTCACAGTGTACTGTATTTTCCATCAACACGACAGTAGGCATTCAGGGTTAATGGAGGTTTATCTCTCTGTGTGTCTCTTTTGTTTCTGTATCTATTATTGTGCTCCTCCTTGGTTTCGTTCACTGCTGTGGGGGAAAAATATATAGCTCGCAAAGCTGCCATCAGCCATTTGTCATTGTCTAATGACTGTTTTTATGGCTGTTGTGATGACTGTGTCTCAACTGTGTGTCTGACCTCCTGTAGTTTGTCTCTTTTCACCCAGTAATTTGTGCCAGGCATCATGGCACATGTGACCTTCAAGATCAGTCAGGAAACTTCAGGAAGATGAGTAATCAGAGTGGTTTCAGCCTGTAGTGCCCTACATCAAGAGAACAAGTGAAGTACCCTCCTATTTACTAGCCTCGTAAAGACCTACATTCTGACAGACGGCTGCCAAGCCACTTAGGCTTACACTCCGTATGGCTAGTATGATTATATTGACTCTTACCAATGCCCTGGAAAGACAGTTTGTGTGTTTGTGTGTGTGTGTGTGTGTGTGTGTGTGTGTGTGTGTGTGTGTGTGTGTGACTGCGAACAATCACGAGTTTTCCACGAAAAGAAAAGAAAAGGACAACCCCCCCCTCCCAAAAAAAAAACAAACAAAAAAAAAAAAAAACAGGATATCTGTCCTTGGAGGAATTCATTCATTAATGTTAAAAGGCAGGTAGTTAAAGTCCACACTCCTTGGATACTTACTTTAATGCATACTGACTTTAAAAACTCAAAGTATACAACAGGAGCTCTCTTGACCCACCAGATCTGCATAAATATCACAGAAAAGGCCTTAGTCTGTTTTTGTCTGGGGCGCGAGTACAGGAGCAGCACAGTCTGGTATTAGCATTTAACAGAAAGGTCAACATTAAAATCAAGCAGCGGCTTAAGTGTGAATTTGCATATGAATTTCCATCACGTTTAAAGCTACATGATTCAACACTGCACCTGCCGAATAAGTGCTGCTTTCATTAGAGGGAATATGTTAGCGATGTTTTAGTTGATAATTATTTTATGGAGGTGTGGGATAACAGGTACCGTGTTCTACTTAAACTGATAATAACCATGAATTTAATAATAGTAATGAAGTACATTACTGCTTCGTTCATTTAATTGTATATTGAATGAACATTCTGGATAAAGAGAGAGAAAAGTTGTGTGGTGTTTGCTCTTCTTGACACACTTCACACCCTGTGTAACTCCCCACCTACATTCACAGACACGTCGATATTACCCCAACCCAGGGAAGCCTCCCACACACACACACACCAAATCTATGTCTCAGCCATCTCTATACTTTTTAAATCCCCCGTTCCTTTCTTAATCTGCCCTATTGGTACGGTGGATTTAACAAGTGGAAACAAGTGAAGCCACAGGTTTTTACCAGAGTCTGGCTGGTCACATCAATTTCAAAACAATGTTCTATTTACTGCCAATGTTCTAGTGTGGCTGCTTGCAGAGGTGAAAATATACAGAAAATAACTTTTTTCCCCAAAATACATAAAAATAAAATACAATGGAATAGTTCGACATTGGCATTGTGGTGATGTCTTTGCTTGCAATATAATGCATGCTACTCTACAGTATAATTACATTAGATATTGTTGCACTGAAACACTTTTCAGTCTGAAATACAGTAATGCCTTGCAATAGTTGGCAAAACAAGTCAAAAACATAAATGATGACATACACTGGCAAATCCCATTAAATCATTATTTCATAGTAACTAATCACATGAGTGCCCCTAATAAAGCAGTGCTGGGTGAACTGCCGGCACAACACAAAGGCAGAATGGCATAAATGCCCATGGCTGTGCTGTATCTAGCCTTAAGCCTACTGAATTTATAACTAGGCTCGCCAGACATTTATGAAATATTCAAGCGCATTTTCAACCAAAACATCTGCGCTCCCCATTCATGTCTTTGTTTGCTAAGCCGAGGCTTCCAGCTGGCCCACCGTAGCCAGTTGTTAGTTTCATCGACATCTTTCCCTCTCAGTAGCTGGCTGCTCAATCTAACCAGTGTTTCTCACTCACATTCGGAACGTCCTCATAAGTGCACCAGGTTCATAATAGACACAGAACAATGGGTAACTATGAGGTAATCAACCTGATTTTTGTTAGGGAGAGTTAGCGTAGAGGATAACACTTGATTTGGATAATCCGCCCACAAAGACATTACAGATGGTTTGTTGAAATAAAGTTTCATTTAGTTTTTGTTTTCTGATTTATTACCTTAATTAACATCAAACCCTTAACTTTAATCTTAACCTTAACAAGACACAGATTCTTCAGCAGATGGTGATAGTAGTAGTCTTAGCATCTGTAGACAGTCGGTACAGAGTTTAAATTGGGGCAGAGCCCTCTGGAGCTCAGTTCCACCTCCTCACCTCAGCAATACAGCCATACAGAGATGAGCTAGCACTGCTACAGTATTTATAGTAATACTATAGAGTGAGATATTGACCACAGTGAGTAAAGAAGGGCTCCCCCCTTCTTACAAAAGCCAATTTCACACTACTGAGTCTACAGGAGCATCTATGGGGCTAGACAGTCTATAGAAGCATGTAGTGGAAGTGCATAGAGTAGTATAGAGTTTCTGAGTAGAGATTACAACATGTGGAATACTCTAATACTTACATCACTAGTAACTTTCCTAATATCATATGGTAGCTCTTGATAGAGACTTACCAAGCAACAACATGCTCATGCTTTGTAAAGGATTTACATAATTCCATGCAAACTTCCCTAACGTTGACATACAAGTTGGGCATGAATTATGCATGTACGGCAGCTAAACAAATAATAAAAAAAGTAACAAAAAAAGAGAAATAACATTGCCTTTAGTCAGGATACATTTCGATGGCGCAATATCCATTTCAAAGACAGAAAGTGGGGCTCATGAATATGAAGTGGGTATTCTTGGTGGCCGACTTGTGTGTGTGCCCCACCAGAGGACAGATTGAGGATGACAGTTTATATATATATGTATATATATGATAAGTCTTTTTTCAGTCTTTTTTTTAACATATACTGTATGTATCTTAGTGTCATTACATTTCATTGTGACGAACTGACCCACATGGATAGTCACCAAAACAACTCAAGTTGTTTGACTCAAGTTGGCAAAGAACCTTGGTTAGTAAGGAGTTAAGTTAGTGCAAGTAACATATTTGCCGTAACATAAGAATCAGGGGGAAATAACACTTGAGAAATCCTCTCCATTTTAATTCCTCTAATCGCCGTTCAATTAAGATGATTAAATACAGCATCCTTTTGTCTCTCAGGGTCCTTCGAGCAACGATCGGTCTCCATTATGGGAAAGTTCAGCACTTCAATTAAGCATCTAATTCAATATCGCAGCAAGTCAACATCTCCTAGTGCACACCATCAAAGCAAATAGCATTATTAACATTCCAACACCATTACTATCCATGGAGAAATGCCATTGATGGAAAAAGAAAATCACAAAGATTAATCTGATGGATCACTTCATCCTTATGTTTCGTCATAAAAAACTCCCATTGTTGTTATTTTGGAGTGCGACCTGGATGCAGTGTTGGACTGGGGAGTGGATTACACACAATGTGTCAAGGTGATAGAGAGTCTAGGACAAACAGTTTTATGTGATAATGACACAAGATAACTCTGTTCATTTCCTCCTCTCTCTCTCTCTCTTTCTCTCTCTCTCTGTATATATGTGTTGTGTGTGAAAAGTGTGCAGAGAGAGGCAGTTTCTCTGTATGTTTACGTGTGGTTGTTGTATGAGGACATTTGCAGGAAGTGGTGGTTTGTCTATATATGTCTTTGTGTATGTGTGCATGTATGTGTATGTGTGTGTGTGGGTGTGTGTGTCTGGTGTGTGTGTGTGTATCTGTTTGAGAGTGTGCTGTGCACGGAACGTCTATTTGCGGCGTATCGATTTTCGTGGACGCTGCTCCTCGCCACATTACGGCGAGGCCACCGCTAACAGAATCAGCAGGAACCTACGAAAAATGAGTGGGCCTGAGTGTGTCTGAAAAACGTGTGCGTGCACACACACACACACACACACACACACACACACACACACACACACACACACACACACACACATAGACACTGGGCCTAA
>CM059274.1:14467018-14472018 GCA_030347295.1 Setipinna tenuifilis
AAAGTCCTGTCCTGCGACGGACGGACGGACTGATCACAGAGTGGCCACTGTGGTCCTTGACTCAGGGGTCTGATGTGATAATTGATAATGATGTCCTTGTGAGGCTCCCCGGGTTCTGTCCGGCGTACCAATGAGTTTCCCCCTCGGCCAGAGCCAGAGCCAGAGCCAGCACTGCAGCTCAGCTTCCCCCCCCCCCCCCCCCTCCGGAGCTCTCCTCCACAGCCTGGCTCTCATGGCATCCACATTTTACTCTTGTTCTGTTCTCCATTTTTTATTCTATTTTAATCTATTCTGTGTCTTTAGTTTCTATTCTTTCTCTCTCTCTCTCTCTCTCTCTCTCTCTCTCTTCTATGATCTCTCCCTGTCGTCTATTCTCTCTCTCCCTCTCTTTCTCTCTCTCCTATGATCTCTCCCTGTCGTCTATTCTCTCTCTCCCTTTCTTTCCTTTATTTTTTCCCTCCACCCAACTCTGTCTGTCTGTCTGTCTGTCTCTCTATCTGTCTCTATCTCTGTTTCTGTCTCTCTCAAGATCTAAAGTGCTTTATTGGCACGATAAGAGCGCACATATTGCCATATTTAGTTATTGATAGTACAATCAAATTAGTGCAATTTATCCAAAAAAGATACAGAAAATGATAAATGAATGTCCTTGCAATACAAGCAGGAACAGGGCCTTTCACAATGGGAAATGGAGGATGATGGAGTGTGTGTGTAGAAGTGTGTGTGTGTCTGTGTGTGTGTGTGTGTGTGTGTGTGTGTGTGTGTGTGTGTGTGTGTGTGTGTGTGTGTGTAAGTGTAAGTGTGTGTAAGTGTGTGTCTCTTTCTGTCTTGCTCATCTTTTATCTCTCTTTCTCTCAGTGAGTCATTCAATTCGGCACTCCATCCTGCTGTTGAGTTGCAGTATTTTTGTTGATTTACGGATCAATCAAGCACTCGTCTCCATTGTGTGTCTGAGCCCCTTGCTTACATCTCTGTTGCCCGTGATACTTTATCTCGCTATGATTTGAATCATCCCCCCGACGCCTCTCTCTCAGCTCCAATGCACCTGTGTGTTAGTGCTAGATACAGACACTGCCTTTCTATGTCATTACTTTTTTCTTTTTCTTCCCTTTTTTTCTTCGTGTTTTTTTCTCTCTTGCTTCATCACCCCTCCCTCTCCACCTCCCTCCCTTTCTCCCCCCTCCCTCTCTAAGACCCCCTACCCAGCCCAGCCTTCATCTGCAACTCCATCCTATTTGCACCTCTGTCTCAGCTGCTCTCTCCTGCTCTCTCTCTCTCTCTCTCTTTCTCTCTCACACACACACTCACTCTCCCTTTCTCTCTGTCTCTTTCTCTCTCTCTCTCCCCATCTCTCATACACACACTCTTCTTCTCCCTTCTCCCTCTCTCTATCTTTCCCCTCTCTCTCCCCTTCTCTCTCCTCTCTGTATCTATCCCTCTCTCTTGATCTCTCTTTCTCTCTCCCCCTTACTGCTACCTCTCTGCCTTTTCCCCATGGCATCCCCCCCCTTCACACACTGACACACACACACACGCGCACACACACACACACACACACACACACACACACACACACACACACGCACACACACACACACTCACACACACACACACACACACACACACACACACACACACACACCAGTCGTGTCATATTCCTACACTCCAACCACATTAGTAAAACTGTCTTGTATCCATCTTTGGGTATTTAGCTCACACTGTTTTCTTTCTACACTTCATTCTTCTATCGTTCTCCCCTCTGTCTCTCTCCATCTTGTCTTGCTCTTCCCCCTCTCCTCCTCCTCCTCCCCCTCTCCCCCTCTCCTCCTCCTGCTTTCTCTCTCGTTCGCTCAGCACCAGCAGTGCTCCCATGGGACCTCCAGCATGTGACACAGTAACCCAATCATCCCTCCCTCCCTCCATCCCTCCATCCCTCCCTCTCTTCCTTCTCAAACTCACACTCTGTCATGACGAGCCTCTAACCCTCCATTTCTCTCTCGTTTTCTCTCTCTCTCCACCCTCTCTCTCTCTCTCTCTCTGTCTCTCTCCCCTCTCTATCACTCTCTCTTTCTCTCCCCCACCTCTCTCTCTCTTTCTCCCCTCTCTCTCCTCCTTCTCACTCTGTCTGTGTCTCTTTCTCTCTTTCCCCCCTCTCTCTCTCCTCCTTATCTCTCTCTCCTTACCAGTATCCCTCTCTCCCTTCTCAAGCTCACACTCCGCCATCATAAAGAACCCCTAACCCTCCATTTCTCTTTCTCTCTCTCTCATTCTTCTCCCTCTCTTTCTCTCTCTGCCTCACTAGTATGCCTCTCTTCTCAAACTCACTCATCATGATGAACCCCTATTCCTCCATCTTTCTCTCTCTCTCTCTCTCTCTCCTCTTCCTCCTTTTCTTTCTCCCTCTCTTATCCCTCCATCCCTTCTCAGGCTCACACTCTGCTGTCATTATGAGCCTCTATCCCTTCACCCCCCCCCCCCCCCCATCTCTCTCTTTCTCTCTCTCTCCCTCACCATCTTCTCCTCCTTCCCTCCTGCATCGATACCCAACCCAGCCTATCTATTTGAGGGGGATTTTATTGCTCACCTTTCAATCTCTTTAGCAGTGAAAATTGGAGATACACATTGTACCTCCCCCACCTACTCTCCACAAGCTGACATGTTAGCCTAGAATACCCCCCCCCCCTACTTCATTTCTCTCTCTCTATCTCTCTCTCTTTACTCCACCTCCCTCTCTCTCTCTCTTTCTCCTACACACACACACACACGGACACACATACAATTACAGACCAGTGAGTACACACATCCTCTTTTTATCTCCATCTTTCTATTATTCTCCCTCCTTCTCTCTCTCTCTCTCTCTCTCTCTCTCTCTCTATCTCTCTCTCTCTCTGACAGACATCAGAGATAGAGAGAGAGAGAGACACATGTACACACATGCCAGCCTTGTAAGTACACACTGTCTTTTTCAATCTCTCTTTTTTCTCTCTTTCTCTTTCCATTTCTCCCCCTCTTCTTTTTCACTTGCTCTATCTTGCTTTTTCTCACAGACACAAGGACATGCATATTCTTATGTAAATAAACACAGCTCTTTCTATCCACTCTCTCTCTCTCTCTCACTCCTTTTACATAGCCCACCCACCCGACCCCCTCCCTTCCACTTTCATATATGTACACATCTGAATATATGAACACTTATGTAAATAACACACAACCTCTCTGCACCTTTTACCCCCCTCTATTTTCCATCCCCCCCCCCCCCCCATGAGATGTTTTTCTCTCTCATGTGTGCGCACACAGGCATGCGGATGGCAGTCTGATCCCTTCGCTGAGTGAACCTGCCCCGCCTCCATATCATTTTACTTTCAGTGCTGCATTAAACACCCCCCTATGCCTAATGTACGCTCTGCATGTGCACATGTGTGTGTGTCTGTATGTGATCCTGTGTGTGTGTGTGTGTGTGTGTGTGTGTGTGTGTGTGTGTGTGCGTGTGCGTGTGTGTGTTCGCAACTGTGTAGTACTTAGACAATAAATATACACTCCAGATGAAATATCAGGCTTGCACTTACTGTGCTCAACAATCTGGAAAATATTACCATTATCCATAAAAAAAGTAAGCCATATCATAATGGCACGTCATGAACAAAAGCCTTCCCAAGTCATCCCAGGTGTCAGTGCCGATACACCTATCATAAATCGCCCCCCAGACTGAAGCCGCAGAGCCAGTGGAGTGGCACCACCCTCTCCAGGAGGCATATTGAAACTAGGATCCTAATCACAGGGGGTAGACTTCTCTTCATTTATCAAGGAAGGTCTACTAGTGAGCCTCATCTAACAACGCCACAAGACATGCCTTATATGGCGAAGGCAACTCGCTGGGTGGGTGAGGTGCTCGCTCAATTTTTTAGGTGAAATGTGGGGGTATATATTTTGATGTAGAGAGACCACGACTAAATTATGCATCAGTGCTCTACAACTGTGTCAGTCTGCCTGGAAGAAGTGAGATAATTTGATTTTTTTTTTTTAAACCCAGGCGTTTCAAGGCGGCAAAATTAGGTTAGCATTGGAGGTGTCAGGTCGATGACGGATACTGCGAAGAGGGTGATATATTCCTTGTGAAGTTTTTCTACATAGGGCTCCTTTGCATGATGTCATAAAAATAGATTAGGCCATCTGAATGAAAGAAAAAAAAAAGAAAGGAAAGGAAACAGAGAAAATGACTTCCCCCTCCCTGCACGTCAGGAGCTATCTATCACCAATAACACAATAGGCAATCAAACCGTCCTCCAACGCTTGCAAGCTTGTTTTGTTTTTCCCTGCAGTCCATCATATTCAACACCTGCGACCTCTGGATGGTCATTGTAATGGCTAATGGCATAGCCATTCCCAGCCATTATTGGACGGTCAGTAAACACTCTTGACTGAATCAGATATCCATGCTGGCACTACAGATGGGGGATAGTCAAATACAAAACAAACATTAATAATAAAGAGAGAGCAGCAGCTGGAGAAAGCTTTTTTCTACCTTATTCTACTCCCCCCCTCCTCTCTCTCCCTCTCTCTCTCTCGGTCTGTCTGTGTCTCTCCCTTTACAAAATATTCTCTCGACGAGAATCACAAAACAGCTCTGTGCTTTTTTTTTTTGAGCTGGCGGCTGTCTTAAGTGTGGGAGTTCACGGACAAACCCCCTCGCTTGAGCTGCTCTCCTACAACGCTTTCCAACAACTCTTCAGCCAGAGAAGGAGAGAAAGAGAGAGAGAGAGGGGGAAAAATATGCTGTGTCCTAGGATAAAAAAGAACATATCACCATCTCCTCATCCACCGGACTCGTGTACTTCAGTGAGCGCAGAAAATAGCAGTGGAAAGTCCCAGCTCATCACTATTGTGGGAAGATGAGAGAGAACAGGCGAAGAGAGAGAGAGAGAGAGAGAGAGAGGGTGCAAAAGAAAACAGAGAGAGAGAGAAGAGAAGAGAGAGAGAGTGAGGGAGAAAGAGAGAGAGAG
>CM059274.1:14482018-14494518 GCA_030347295.1 Setipinna tenuifilis
TAAAAAGGTGAGGGTTTTCCTGTATGGCATACACAGTAACAGGAAATGGACTAACACATTTTATGTGTTCCTGACACACAGAGCAGCCGTGTGCTTGTGGGATTTGTACTAAGGGTGCTGAGGTGTTACCTTCAGAGATAGACTTTACTGAACTCTCACCATGCATGCATAGATAGATAGACACACCAGGCTTCGCCTTCCTTCGTTTGAATACTGAATATGTCGCCCCGGATGATGGATTCTTTTTCACTAAAATTGTGATGTCTACTTTTCACTCACTGACACATTTTAAATCAAGATGGGCACATAAAATCATGTCTTAAGGAAACTTCACGATATGGCAGTGGTGTTCGGGGAAGACACTGTAATAACATCGTCCTCATAAATAATCACCCCGGCTGGTCTGTGGGGGTGGGGGGATATTGAGGAGAGGGGGGTTGCTGGTGGTGGTGGTTGCAGGGGGGGCGGGGAGTGGGGGGGGTGCCGGGGTGCTGGGTTATCTTTCGGTTTCGAGGAGGTGCTGTCCGTCACGGAGACAAGTGAGTGCCGCGGCGCAGATGACGGCTTGACAGCAGGATGATTTAACAGCAACCGCCAGCCCTCTTCTTTTCTCACGACTTTCTCTCAGCAAGCCTTGTGACAGTTTTCTGAGTACAGCTCAGTCCAGTTTAATCAGGGCACATACACACACACACACACACACACACACACACTCACACTCACACACAGATTCATACTCATGCCCACACACACACACACACAGAACGAGACAGACAGACAGTCAAAGAAAGGGAGACAGAAAGAGAGAGAATAAAGAGGGAGAAAGAGAGAGCGAGAGTGTGTGTGTGTGTGTGAGACAGAGAGGTTAAGAAAGATGGCAGCTGGCAATGCTGTACACTGTGTATACACAATGCCAGTAAAAAAAAAAGTACAGAAAAGAAAATCTTTCTGTCTTATTGCCGTGTCAGTGAAATTTAGGAGCTGCGCTGTTGTCGACTTCAAGGGTACCTTCATCATTAAATTCCATTTCCTCTGGTAGACACAGCCTGTTTGGCAGCCAGCATGTGATTTGTGCTACAGGGGTGTGTGTAATGGCCCCCAGGTTTCTCCCTTTCCTGTTTTATTTGTTTATTTTCCTCAGCCATGCAAGTAATTCCCATTTTAATAAGAACGGTGGACCACATTCTAACCATCTGGGAAGAGAGGAGAGTGGAGCAGGAGCAGGGGAGAACCTGCATTCATTCAAATGGACGTAACTGCTGCAGATTGCCTCGGTGGAAGGCTGGAAGCAGAAATTATGTCAGTGGTTGTGTCTGGTTCACTGAACCAGAAGGCTCTGTGTTGTTCCCCAGCCAGGCAAGGTGTACCAGATGGAACAAACCAGTGGTTGTGGAAAACACAACATACGCTCGGTCAAAAGCAAAAACCACCAGGAGAAACCAAATAAATGGTGATGGCCAAACATAATAGGTTTTGGGGTGGACCTCGATACATTTTCTGTTTACTACACATGGTCTAGCTCCACAAACACCATTAACAGCACTGGCTAAAAGACCAGCTATATGGCAGGCCAATTTTAGCTTCAGGCCAAGAGCATGACATCATTCTGTGTATGTTTTTTTTTTCAAAGTGCAGTGAACTACATTCTTTTTTACTCTCACCAACTCTCCCCTTCCCCCAGTCCAGCTGTGGTTAAATCCATCTCTCACTCTGATCCTCTGTCTCCTCCAACACCCATGGTTCCTGGTCCTGTGTCTGGTCATCATTACATGCTAGACTGGCAGGTGTAGTCAGGCAAGCATCCGCAAAGGTTCTGAGTTTGGGGGGGGTGGAGGGGGGAATTAATTCAGTTCAATTCACTGGCTCTCATGCTCTCAAATACTAAATCAGCTCTTATCTAGAAGATGCCAATCAGAGAGACAGAGTGCTGCTGGTCAAGATGAACGTGAGCGCTGAAAGCCCCGCACTTGAGGAAAAGCTTATCACTTAGCTTCTCATTTGAGGGGATTTACTTGGGCAGTAGCAGCGTTACTGTGAAGAGCTCTAAAGCGACATTTTAACCTCTCCTTCTCAAAAAAAAAAGAAAAAAAAAACAGCTAATAGACACCGCCTTTTCAGGACAAATCTCCTCTTCAGCCATCTCTCTATCCCTCAATGACTTTTAGCACCCATTAAAAAGCCATCAGGGTAGACAATGGGACCTTCAACCCGACGGCCTCTTCCCAAAGTCTTATAATGGAATTCTGAATCAAAGCTGGGGATAGACTTTGTACAAGGGAAAGGGCTCGCCGTGATTGAAAAGCTCGATCAAAACCGAAGGCAGCAAATGGTTTTCTATCTGTGTAAGAGGTCCATTCCCAGGGCCCACGTGATAGTTGGAGGTAGCATAAATTTTTGCCGGACCCCCTACAGATTGCAGGTAATACGTCCGCAGGCTTCATAGGCTTGCGCCCCCCCCCCCCCCCAACCTACCCGCAACCTCCCCCCCGTCCCCCCTCCACTTTCTCGTCTATTACGAGCATGCTGTAGCAAAGCCAGTCAATTAGCACAGCAGTGCGAGCGCTATCCCCCTTAATGCGACAACCTATTTTCCCACATGCTGTCAGCAAACGAGGATCAAGACGCTATCAAGGAACGCGGCTGAGTTAGGATGCCAATCCTGTGTCGAGACCTCGTCGTCGTTGCACTTGCAGGGGCTAACTGAAGAGAGAGCATTGATCGGGAGAGAGAGGGGTGGGGGTGAGGGTTGTTATGGGGGGGGTGCGGGGGAAAGCGGGGGAGATTGGAGGGGGGGGTCTGGAGGGGTCGCGTTATCTGAGGTATGGAAGGCAGCGAAAAAAATCCATAATCCCGTATGCACTCTGCTGCGAGTGGACGTTGCCAGGGATGGCCCTCTGCCATTGACCGCCACCGGCTTGATTAAAGCGTCCCTTAAGAGCGCTATCGGCCATAACCACCTGCGCCATGGCAAATCCTTTCAGCACGCACACCCACGGACACGACACGACTCGACACAGCAAGGGGCCAACGATTTGTTTGTTTGTTTGTTTGTTTGTGTGTGTGTGTGTGTGTGTGTGGATCAAAAAAAAATTGTTCTCATTTCTGTAAAGCCTTTCTTTCTACCCTCGCTTGTTAAATTACACAGTCTTTAAGATCTGCTACCCCTCAGGATCTGTCATTACAGCACCAGTCTCTGCATGGCTTAAAACAACATGAACAGCTCAGGAACAAGCGCTCAGAGTATAAGACAATAAGAGGAGGATAGAATGTCATTCAGTGGCTCAAAA
Source organism: Setipinna tenuifilis (assembly GCA_030347295.1). Taxonomy (NCBI): domain Eukaryota; kingdom Metazoa; phylum Chordata; class Actinopteri; order Clupeiformes; family Engraulidae; genus Setipinna; species Setipinna tenuifilis. Next base: position 14,485,306 of record CM059274.1, read on the forward strand.
ATTATTCATTTCAGTGCTCTGTTAAAGAGGAATTCGTTTTGGACACGATTTGAATTAAACGACAACTTGAAATAAAGTCTAACCCAGTTGTTTTGTTTTGTTTTTTTTTGTTTTTGTTTTCTTCCATCCATCCATCCTTCCTTCCTCCCTTCTTTTATCCCCTCTCACAATACCTCCCCCCTTTTTTTTTTTTTGCTTTTGAGGTCATCGCTGATTTCTGTGCTGATGCAGCCCTTGCCCAGAGGCAGCCGAGAGCACTTCCTGTTTCGCGACGAGACGACGGGGGCGCTATTAAAAACTCACGGGACGGGACACACGCAGACAGTTCCAGCTGAGATGAAATACTGCACCCTCCCCATAGTCAGAAGGTTGGGGGTGGGGGCAGGGGTAGGGTGGTGTGGGGTGGTTGTGTTTCAAAGACAGCCCATTGGTCAGTGTCTGACAGGCGAACAGAGGTTTCGGCCAGTTGTTGCATCTGTTTGTTTATTCTCTTTAATGAAAGGGCATTTTCTGCTCCGCCGTTTCAGCTGCTCCCAGAGCTGGCTGGACATCAGACAGGGAGGATGAATGGTGTGAGACTGAAACTCTGGCCCTTTGCTGTGGACTCAGACAACCCTAGCAAGATTGAGATGCCCCTTTAAAAACCTGGCACTGAAGGATCCTGTTGCAGGATCGTGATGCATTTTACAACCATATCGTTTTTTTTTTCACTGTCTCTCTCTCTCTATCTCTCTCTCTGAAACATTCAACCGTATTACATCCTTCCTATTCTGTAAACTTTAGCATCGAATTTCCTCTGCGAATATATCACTACAGTGTGTTCTCTGCCTAAACGAGTCTGACATGTTAAAAACAATGATGTCACTGGTTGTAATGTGACCCATAATGTTCACGCATCCTTTTTACATCTTCCACCTCCCATGGTCCCTGATCGAAAAAAAAAAGAAAAAAAAAATCTATTTACGGCGCCTGATCGCAATCCCAGAGTCCCATAGGGGGACAGAGACTTGGTCCTCGTATTAGTATGCAGGAAGCACTCCGCGCTGTTAATCTATGCCATGGAGCACTCGGGGTCTTTGATTATTCTCTTCCCGTTACACGCCACCTCCGTGTGCCGAGGGTCAGCTGCAAGCTGATCCTGGGAGAGGGGTGGTGGGGGGTGGGTGGTGGGGGGTGCGGAAGGCAGGCGTGGAGAGGGCAACAATCGATCATCCGTCTATCTATCTGTGAGTGTGTGTGTGTGTGTGTGTCTGTGTGTGTGTGTGTGTGTGTGTGTGTGTGCCTGTGTGTGTGTATGTGTGCATGTGTGTGTGTGTGTGTTTGTGTGTGTGTGTATGTGTGTGCATGTGTGTGTGTTTGCATGTGTGTGTGTGTGTGTATGTGTGTGTGTTGGGGAGGGTGTGGTGGAGGTTGAGGTGGTCAAAGGCCCTCCAGCATTTGTGACGGGCACCAATTAGGTCTCATTTCTCACCCACTGTGCCACCTACACACTGTGCCTCACAGAACAGATCGCTGCTCTGCACCATCCTCCCAAACAAGCAGCAGTGGAAAGCCACCAAACTCCAACAGGGTCACGAAGAGAGCAAAAATAAATTGGACGAGGGGAAGCTTGGAAGGCACAGTTCAGTTCAGCACTGCTCGCTGTAGTGTAGTGTGATCTAGGATGCCATTTCAAATCCCCCTCTCTCTCTTTCTCTCTATCTATCTACTTAACTATCTCTCTCTATCTTTCTTTCTCTCTCTTTTTTTCTCTTTTTCTCTATCTATCTTTATCTCTCTATCTTTCTCTATCTCGTTCTCCAACTATCTGTCATCTCTCTTTCTCCATGTCTCTCTATCTCTCAATTGGTTTCATTGGTCTCTGTACCTCTCTCTCTATCCCCGTTTTTCTCCTCTCATCCTTTCTGCCTTTCCCACAGATGGCAGTAGTAATATCGCAGGGGAGCTCCCAGTAGCATGCTGGTGTCCTAGCTTCAGTGTTCCGGCGGCGCTGCGCCAGAGCCAGGGCCAGACCCAGACCCAGAGCGAGAGAGGTGGTAGAGCACCGAGCAGCGCCACGCAAGGGAACATGGAACACGGAACACGGAATATGGAACATGGAACATGGTCGCCGTGGGCACACAGCCCAAAGCTCCTGGGCCCCATGACCGACTGACTGACCGACCAACCGACCGACCGTCTGCCCTGCCCTAAGGGGGGAGCCCTGGTACATCCTGCCTGCCTGGGGAAGCGAGTGGGCGGGCGGAGGATGGTAGGGGTTGGTTGGCGCGGGCGGAGGATGGCGGAGGATGGTGGAGGATGGTGGAGGTTGGTGGTTGGCGCGGGGAAGAGTAGGGAGGGGGGGGGTACGCGAGGGCAGAGAGCCAGGGGAAGTGCTGGAGGTGCCAGCTGTCTGCCCTCTGAGGAGCCTGGCTCGGGCCATGGAGGGTGAGAAAAGAGGAGAGAGAGAGCGAGAGAGAGAGAGAGTAAAAGAGAAATTGAGTGAGAGAGAGTGATTGAAGAAGAGAGAGGGATAGAGAGAAAGGGAGGGAGAGAGAAGGGAAAGTGATAGAAGAGAGGAAGGGAGGAGAGGAAAGAAGAGAGCTTGGGCCACAGAGGGTGAGAAAACAGGAGAGAGGGACAGAAAAAAAGAGTGAGTGAGTGAGTGATGGAAGAGGAGAGAGGAGGGGAGGAATGGAAAGATGAGCAAGCTTGGACCAGAGAGGGTGAGAAAACACCAGAGAGAGACAGAGAGAGAGAGAAAGATGGATGGAAAGAAAGAGAAAATGATGGAAGAGGAGAGAGAAGCTTGGACCACAGAGGATGAAACAACAGGGGAGAGAGGGGGGGAAGAGGAGAGAGAGAATGATGGAAGAAGAGATAGGACGGAAGAGAGGAAAGGAACCAAAAAATAGAAAAAAGCTCAGCTTGGACCAGAGAGGGTGAGAAAACAGAAAAAGAGAGAACGATAAAGTAAAAGAGAGTGAAAGAGGGAGAAGGGGGGGGGGGGGCGGTGGAAGAAGGGAAAGAGGGAGGGAGGAAATGATAGATAGACAGAGGAAGGGAGGAAGCGAAAAGAAAAGAGTGAGAGAGTGCCCAACTGCAGGGAACGCCAACACAGAGCATGCTCTCATCGCTATGCATGTATTCCGTCTAATCTTGAGGGGCGATGAGAAAGTTTGCAGCTCTCCCGTTGAGTTTTCCGGGTGGCTGGAATTGTAGACAGCTATGTCAGTCTTCCTCAAGAGAAATATACACACACACACACACACACACACATACACATACACACACACACACACACACACACGGCACATGTTCTTTCTTATCCTCTCTATCCACACAAAAACGTAATCAGAAGAAAAGGTATCACTTTCTCGCATTACAGGTGCAAAAAGATTAGCAATGAGTGTGTTCATTTGTGTCAACCCTTTTCGAAGATAGACGAGAAAATGTGAGCATGAGTGTGGTAGTTGTGTGTATGTGTGTGTCTAAGTGTAAGTGTTAGTGTGTGTGTGTGTGCGCACATATGTATGTGTGTCTGTGCAAATGTGCGTGTGTGTGTGTGTGTGAGAGAGTGGGTGTGTGTGCATATGTGTGTATGTGTGTTTATGCAAATGCACGTGTGTGCGTGCACATGTGTGTGTGTGTGTGCACATCTGTGTGTGCATGTGTGTGGGTTTTTGTGTATGAATATGAATAAATGTGTGTATGAGTGTGTGCAAGTGTGTGTGTGTGTGTGTGTGTGGGTGGGTGTGTGTGTGTGTGTGTGTGCTTTCACTCGTGCGACTGTGTGTCAATCCACACAATGAGTCACCGCAAATCAAAGCCGAGAGCAGAAGCAGCTTTAGTCTGCGACTCAGGAGACGCTGAGAAATACGCGGAAAGGGAAGGAGGGAGGCTTCACGGAATAAAGGGATGAAAGATGACGGAGATAGTGTGTGTGTGAGAGAGTGTGTGAGTGTGTGTGTGAGTGTGTGTGAGAGAGAGAGAAAGGGGCAGAGAATGAGGCTAAGGGGAGCCGGGTGTCAGCCGATGTGTGGAGAAGTAATGGGAGTCTCCCAGCGCTCGTAAATCAGAGGCTGGATGGCTCTTAAAGAAGGCCAGTCACCCTCGGGGGGTGGGGTGGTGGGGGTGGGGGGGGTCTCTGGACGCAGGGATCAGAGTAATCAACTCCTCCAGACCCCCCGAGAGCCTGCCATTACATTAAGGGCTCTCACCTTCAGACGTGACACAGCAGCACTCAACACACCCCTCCCAAACTCCACTCCTACACCCCTCTCTTTCTCTCCCTCTCTCTATCTTTCTCTATCTTTCTCTCTTTCTCGCTCTCTCCTTCTCTTTCTCATTTACTCTCCCGCTCCTCTTTGTCTGTCTTTTTCAGTCACTCTTGTTATTTTTCACCCTATTCACCGGACATGCTATCTGCAAATTGTTCTCCATCCGTCTCTCTCTCTCTCTCTCTCTCTCTTCCTCTCTTGTTCTGTTACTCTCTGTATATCCTATAGTGGCCCTTTTCCATTCTTTCAAGTACTCTTTTTGTGCCGCATATAGACACACTTTTTTGTGCATTTATGTCTTTGTTGACAAGTATTGCACTCTCTGCCCTTTCTGTCACACACACACAAACAAACAAATAATAGACATGACCCGCGAAACAAACATTACCACATATCACTGTATTACATTCACACACTCCCACTTTCTCCCACTTTCTCACACACAAATATGCACAAATGAACATGACCACACACACACACACACACACACACACACACACACACACACACACACACACACACACACACACACACACACACACACACACACACATCGCTCCTTTAATCTTGTTGTACACAGAATGGCTGCAGTGCCCGTCTCCTCTCGTCCATCATGGCGAGCTGGTAAATGTGGGCGTCTCGTTACATGCAGCAGCTGTCGGAGGAGGATGCTGAGCACTTTACCCTGAGGTGAGTGGCACTAAAGTCCAGGCAGGGTAAATACATGTGTAAATATATGTGTGTGTGTGTGTGTGTGTGTGTGTGTGTGTGTGTGTGTGTGTGTGTGTGTGTGTGTGTGTGTGTCTGTGTGTGTGTCTGTGTCTGTGTTTGTATGTTTGTGTGTGTGTGTGTTTGTTATTGTGTGCGTTAGGGAGGTCTACTCTGATGAACTTCCGACAGTATGTTGTTATGTTCTTTAAGTCCTCTCTTCTTCCCCATCTTCCTTGTTTGTTTTCTTTTCTCTCTCATGTCTCCCCACTCTCTCTCTCTCTTTCTCTCTGTATGTCTTTCTCTCTATCTTTCTCCATGTGTGTCTCTCTCTCTCGTTCTTTTTCATCCATGCTCAGCAAGAACCTTCTCACACGCTCCCTCTTCACCTCCTTCCTTTGCCTTCTTCTCTGCGCCCCTCTTCCCCCCCCCCCCCCACCCTCCTCCTCCTCCTCCTCTTCTTCCAAGTGGTTGATCAGCAGGCGAAGGTCATACCGTGTGAATGTTGTAAAGAGGCGTGTGCAACATGGTGAGTTCACAGCAGGGGTAGGAAGGCGCTACAGGCTGCTTTTTAAGACCACCGTATACTTCTGCGTACAACCCCCCTGGCAGCATGCTCGGCAGTCGGTTTGCATCTTAAAAACCTTAGGCATACTTGTGTTTCTTTAGCCTCAAACGCGCATCGGGGTTCTTTGTAGCTGAGAGGCTTGTGTATATTGGCTTCTGGAAGCTTCCATCGATGCATAGCAGCCCATAGCTACGGACCGAAACAGGCAGACAGACAGAGTATACAGGTTGATTCCAGAAGTAAGCCAGGCCTTATGAAAAAAAAGTTTTTTTTTAACCTGACTTCATTGTGCTATCGTCCCAGAAACAATGGAAGAACATCACAGAGAATCTAATTTGCAGCTTACAGGAGTTTCCGTTTTGTGTATGCATGTGTGACAGATGCCAGCTAACATAGCTTGGCATGAGAACAGTAGTAAAATCTTCCTCCTGACATCTCAGAAGGATACACTACTGACTTAGCTAATAGGTTGGCTTTTAGCTTACTAGGTAACCAGAGTTGCTGTGAAGTTGCAGGTTCGAGTGCAGGAAGACCTCTTTTACACATGATCCACAAGCTTCTTGTTCATGGCAACTTATTTACACAAATGCCTCCATGTTTGGCCTGGATGACTACGTTTTGCATTGCGGGCTGGTTGCGCAAGGCATCCACGTGGAAGTATAGCATGGGGCTTAAGACTGAGCAAGCACAACAATCAATCCTGAAGTAATCTCTCCAGTTAATGTATTCTCTTTCTTCCTCCTCTGCTTCTGAGTCAGACTGTTTCTATGTTTGTTGCTCCTTGTGTCTCCCCAAGAAAGGCTGAAGACCCTGCCAGACACACAGGCTGGACTGTAGCAGCATAAATTAAAAGCCAAAGCCGTAGGAATGGGGTATTTTTGAGGTAGGTGTCCTTAAGTATTCAAGATATTCACTCTGTAATACTAATGAAGTAGAGACAAGATCTCCTCTCTGTCCCTTTTTTCTCTCATTTTCTCTCTCTCCCCCTCTCTCTCTCCCTCTCTCTCTTTCTCTGTTTCTCTCTCTACATTTCTTCCTTTCTCTCAGTGTCTCAGTAGCAGCTGCTTCTGTGTCATTATGTGCAATTAAGGGAGTGCTGTCGGGAGAAATTACTGACAATTTGTAGCACAGGGAAATGCACACAGATACCCAATAGTTCGACGCTTTTTCACAGACCAGTGCTTTCATGCACACACACACACACACACAGAGAAACTGACAGACACACACAAACACATGGATATACCTGGCCCCAAAACTCACAGTGGCTTCCCACACATATTGTGCGGTGACACACAAACACACAAAAGACACCCACGGACAACATATTGTTGCACGTATGCACACGCATGCGCGAGCGTGGTGACACATCCACACGTAAATCCACAGCCAGAGAGCCTGCTATTGTCTGCCCACACAACCCCGTGGCAGAAAGCTGACAACTCACGCTGGCAGACAAGCTTATATACGTAGTCACAAAACACACACACACACGCACACATACACACACACACACACACACACTTACATACTCACACACACTCACACACACTCACAGTCACAACACGCACACACACACACACTCGCGCTTACACATGTACACACGCACACACACACATGCATACACACACACGCACACACACACCCTAATAAGATCTCTGGCAGACTATTATTTCACACACCTCATCAGGGAGAGAATTGTTTAAATACTCACAGACCAAATGCATTACCTGCCTCATCTCACACTCCATGTCTAATGCCATATGGCAGTGGCAGTTATCATAGGTGCTCAGGCCCATAACTGCAGCCCGTACAGCCCTGCTGTGGTAATTACCATTGGAACCTTCCGGAGAATAACTGAGCCAGCACACACACATACAAAACACAAAAACTTCAAATACCATTTCTTAGAATATGCTTGGCATCAACTTAATGACACATTGCATTAATAGCTTCAAAGCAAAGACAATAGTCTAAAAAAAGAGAGAAAAAATTAATGGAAACCTTACTTTTTTTTACAGACAAAGGCAATTCTGCCTGCTTTTCTTTGTTCGTATTTCAAATGACAAAATGACATCAGCGTTTTTTGAGATTCATCATATTTTTACACCGAATTTGGGAAGGGAGTATCACCTGATAGTGGCACAGACGCACGTCTGGCTGTCTGGGTCCCAGGCTCCGGTGTGCTCACGTACGCACCCCAGCCATGGGCACCCTTCTCTGGGCAGTGAAGGTCTAATGGAACACCACCTTGTCTAGGGGGCTCCAAATTGATGGTGACATCTTGCGGACCTCCACCCACCCGCCTTCTCTCTCTCTCTCTCTATCGCTCTCTCTCTCCATCGCTCTCTCTCTCTCTCTATCGCTTTCTCTCTCTCTCTCTCTCTCTCTCCCTCTCTATCGCTCTCTCTCTCTCTCTCTATTGCTCTCTCTCTCTCTCCCTCTCTATCGCTCTCTCTTTCTCTCTCTTTATCGCTCTCTCTCTCTCTATCGCTCTCTCTCTCTCTCTCCCTCTCTATCGCTCTCTCTCTCTCCATCGCTCTCTCTCTCTCTGTCACTCTCTCTCTCTCTTTCTCTCTCTCTCTCTCTGTCTGGATATGGTGGCAGTGGTAACCCGAACTGAAGATGGCGGATCAGTGGTGCACCCTTAAGAGGGGGAGCTTACATGAGGCTGACAGTCACAACCACACACAATTCAGGGAGTTTTTCCTCACCCCTGTTGCCCCTACGGACACAAGCAGGAACTGTCAACAGTGCCTGAACAAGAGTCAACTAATGTTCTACCTGTGTTCACGCAAGAGCCAGCATCAGCAGGGCATTGCGTTGCTGTGACATTGCATTGTTAAAACACCACGCCACTCCATTATTGCATTCAATTACTCCGATGCCATTGGACTGCAAGAAATGCTGTTTTGTTTGTGACCTTGCCAAACTATAAAGCACTTTGAGCTGCATCTTGTATGTATGAACTGTGCTATACACGTAAAGGTTATTATTAAGGTTATTACTCTCCCTGAATCGAAGAGAGAGACAGACGGACTTACCAGAGCTGTCTCTCTCTGACAGGCAGCACGGATGCAGACAAAGGTTTGGGCGACAGAAAGACAGAGGTATTGACCCCCCCCCCCACATGCCTGCACACACAAACACACATCCACACACACCGTACTCACACACCTATACTCAAACATACACACATACACACGCACACACACACACCTGTGCTCAACCACGGATGCGCATACACAAACACACACATACAGACACACATACGTACACTCACAAACACACTCACACATACACACAAACACACACACACACACCCACCCACACACACACACACACCTATGCTCAACCACGCATGCACATACACAAACACACACACACACACATATATATACACACACACACACACACACTCACAAACACACACTTTGGCTCCCAGATGTGGAGACAAACAGGAGGGTTGGCTGAGCACATTGACATTCTTGTGCATCCCCTGATTTATTATCCACGTAGCATAGCAGAGTTGGAGCACAAATTGCCGTTGTCATAAAATTTCATGGTTGTGGGAACAAAAAGTGTCATTTCAAGGGGGTAGGACGGGATACTGATTACAAAAAAAAACAAAAAAAAAACGAAAAGAACCTGGTGGGCGTTTGGGGGGGGTGGGGGGGG
>CM059274.1:14499518-14609518 GCA_030347295.1 Setipinna tenuifilis
CAGTGGCGAACGAACCCATCCAGGAAACAGGCCCACGTCTACACGTCTATCCTTTGACAAGAGGCAAAGAAGTAAAAAAAAAAAAAAAAAAAACTTCAGAAATCCTGCTCACATATTCATGTCTGTCTCACTTTCACACATTGACCACAAGAGAGAAAGAGAGAGAGAGAGAGAGAGAGAGAGAAAGAGAGAGAGGGAGGCCATGCATGCATATGTAGAGCTCACCCCCAGCCCACATCCAGGTTTTTTTTTCTCTCTCGCTGTTTTTTTTTTTTCAAACAGCGCCACGGTAATATGTCTGTCTGGTCATGTTGGAGCGATTAAAGACCCGGGAGATGCTGCAATCCCGCCGTAGCTGCCTCAGTTAAAGGGCCGGGGATGGGGAAGACAGGGAGGAAGATGAGAGGCCTTGGCAGTGGGGGTGGGAAATGGGCTTGAGAGAGGGAGGAGGAGGAGAAGGAGAGAGAATGGGGTGGGAAACGCGAAAGGGGTGGGGGTGGGAGGGGGGCAGGGGGTTGAAGAAGACGGGAAGATGAGAGGGGTTGGGAGTGGGAGTGGAAATCGGACTTGAGAGAAGGATAGAGGGAGGAGGAAGGGAGGAGAAGGATAAAGAAAAGGAATAAGAATGGGATCGAGTGAGTGAGAGCAAATGAGAGAGAGAGAGAGAGAGGGAGGGAGGGAGAGAGAGGCATCCTGAGGGGCATGATTACCGTGTTGTGCTAATAGAATTCAGACGTTTGGAGATGCACACTCCTTGACAGCCAGGGGATGGGGCTCTAATAGCACCCAGCACTGGGATCCACGCCTGGCTTCTGGGGGGCGATCTCATCTGTGTGGCTAACAGGGGGATCCATAGCAGATGGGCCTGTGCTGGAGAGGCTGCCTACCTTAGCATACATGCTGTAGGTGCAAATGCATAACCCCCAGGGCCCTGCTTGCTGGCTGGCTGGCTGGCTGGCTGGCTGGATGGCTGGCCGTCTGCCTCTCATGGGCCCAGTATATAAGTGGGCATTGTAAGCTGGCTGAAATGTACCACTTCATGTTAGCGACTGCATCATAGCGGGAAAACTGTGACCTCTTTTGAGTGGCTGCAATCAAAGAGAAGTGGAAAGTGGAAAAAGTCGAACAAATCTCCCCAAACACACACACAGGCCCACATACACACACACACACACACACACGCACACACACACACACACACACACACACACACACACACACACACACACACACACACACACACACACAGAAACTAGCATTTTGAGCAAAACATCAAACCCCAGGTGAGAAATACCATGGGGGAGTGTGAGAGAGGCAGCAAGGTCGAAAGGTCTGTGGGAAAATGGGAGTGCGTAAAAAAGAGCACAACCGCAGTCTCTCCTCCATCCCCTCCACCACCACCACCACCACCATCACCAACACACACCCACCACTAACACCAATAGTGCCCCACAGGCCTGATGCGTCAGAGCGAGGCAGCATGGCGTGATTCATCCCCCCCCACCCCCCCCACCCCCCACCCCAGCCAGGCACCACTACTGGACCAATGAGCTGAGGCCCAGCGTGTCTACAGGTTGCTCACGACTCACAAAAGAGAGGGAGGACAACAAGTGCAAAAAAAAAAAGAAAGAGGAAGTGACACAGAAAAACAACAAGCTCTTCAGCACCCCCCTTTGGGCCTTTACAGTCAAAGTAAAAAAAAAAAAAGTCAAGAGGGAGAGGGGGAGGGAGAGAGGGGCTGAGGTGGGGTGTGTGTGGGGGGGGCGGGGGGAGAAAATTACTGCACAAGCAGAAAGGGAGGAGATGCGACGCGTCGCGGGCTTTGGCCATTCCTCAGCAGGGGTTGTCGTTAAGGAAATAGAAATGAGATTTACGTCAGGGAGACGCCGTACAACTCCTACCGCAAACACCCCTCTCGAAAAGCGGCCCACGCACTACACTACGCACTACACTACACTACGCACCACCACCACCACCACCACCATCACTGGAAACTGGGCATTACTCACTGCACACTTCACACTGCGAGCTCAATATGCATCCAATTACCATGTGCTTAAAACTATTACTATGCACTCAGAGTAATGTCTGCCCATTAGCACGATTGCCATTGTGTTTGCCTTTGGATATAAAAAAAGGAGACGAGTTGCTAAAAATGTATCTGTTTGTACACAGAAACATAAGGGTTGTGACACGCTAAATTGCAGCCATCATAATATCCTGTCTTTACCATGTGAGTGTGTTAGTGCCTGAGCATGAGATGATGAAAGCTGTGTCTTCTCTTTTTTTTCGCAACACGTGACAGGCAAGAGTGTTTCTGGCAGAAGCAACAGCAGCCGAAGGAGTAGCACGCATCGTTCAAAATTAAATCTGTCCATGGGGCGAATCAATAAGAACTCCAAACTCATTTGCCTTGTGTGTGTGTACACATATGCATAGGAGTGTGTATGTGTGGGTGTGTGTGTATGTGTGGGTGTGTGTGCGCATGCAAAGTGTGTGTGGGTCTGTGTGTGTGTGTGTGTGTGTGTGCATGCATGCATGCGTGTGTGTGTGTGTGTGTGTATGTGTGTAGCATATGTGTTATTGTTGGCGTGCCCTCTACTATTTATAACCATTCACATCCATCCATTCATTATCGGACAATAAATGTCCTATTACGTTGTATTTGTCTAATGTATAATGTGCATTAGAGGCCGTGGGGCGTGCTGAATCCGATTACCTAGGGGGCCCGTGTAAATCAATCACGCGTAATTTGGCTGGGGAACGCCAATAGGTCACACCACCTCCTATTCATAAGATGCCCGAGCACGTCTCAAGTGAGTTGTAAGAGCCAGTCATAGTGGGCCAACGTCCAGTAGGAATTTGAGTAGCACAACACAACCCCCCCCCCTACACAATGCACCCCCACCCCCTACCCCCTACCTTCCACAATGGGCCTCCCTGTGTGTTGAGTGGTGGAGACATGGCCTGCCATTCATCTCCCGTTCTTCGTAAGCCATTCTGAGCATTTACTGTGCAGGAGCTAAATGAGCTCTTTCATGACCTTTTGCACCACTGATCTTCCATCAATGCCTGAGCAACAACACACTGCTTAATATCCATACTGAACTAAAAATTAAAATCAATAAATACATTTAAAAAATAGTGATATTGTCCTGCTTAGGGTTTGTCTGTCTATCTATCTATCTATCTATCTATCTACCTACCTATCTGTCTGTCTGTCTGTCTGTCTGTATATCTATCTATCTATCTATCTATCTATCTATCTATCTATCTATCTAGCTAGCTAGCTAGCTAGCTAGCTAGCTATCTATCTGTCGGTCTATCTGTTGGTCTATGTATCTAAATAAACAAATAAACAAACAAACAAATGTGTTGCAGCATCCTTCAGCTCAGGGTTTATCTATCTATTTATCTATTTATTTATCAATTATGAAAGGCATGTCGCATTAAAGTGTGGGTTGCTGGGGGCGAAGAGTAGCTGGCCAAGTGTCCTCACAGAGGCTTGTGTCTGCGGAGCAGAGCTGGAGGCATGGAGCACTTCAAGCGTGACAGGGCGAGCAGGTCCTCCGATAAGCTCAGATTTAATGAGGAGCTGAGTTCATTTGTAGCTCGTAAATGACTGAGGCTCTCGGTGTTAAAAACCAATTCCTGGGTGGTGAGACAGAAAGCTCATGCCGCCACTGCTGCTGCTGCTGTCGCACATTTCCTCCTCTTGAAGACAGTGATGTGAAAATGAAACGCTGTCTCTGTGCTGTTTTTTTTTAAATCTTTCGCGTCCCACTATGGCTTCTTGAACTTGGACCAAAATGGGGTTTTCTTATGCCTAAAGCCTTTCAAAAAAAACAAATGTTTGCATGGTTTTTTTTTCAGTGAAACCCAAAAACAAACACACAAATAATAAACAACCTGGTGAAAATAAATATCAAAATTCAAGGACAACTCTTCCTCCCACCCTGATCTTCCTCCTCCTCCTCCTTCCCTACCATGATGACAGCAGCCTGTAGCTTAATAGCCAAAGCGTGGAGTTCAGACAGAAAAGCCATGCTTAAGCCATGCCTTAAATTAGATTCCCTTCCGCTTCTGAGCAAATATATTTGGTAGGTCTGATGAAACATTAAAAAATATAATAAACCATTTAGCTTTCTCTCACCTCTCCACATTTTACCAAGTAACTGAAAACATCGATAAGATGATCCTTAAAAAATTGAGTTAAGTGGCTACAATTATGAGTCTGATGAGTCATAATAGACTGCTCATGAAATCACAGACAGCAACATAAAACTGTGCTCTTTGATGTTCTCTCATGAATTCCCCTACGCTTTTTATTTTCCCACAAACTTATAATTATTGCACTCTGTCACTGACAGGCATAATAATTAGGACACAGAGGCGATCGTAAACGGAGACCTAAAGGTGCTTATTTACCTCAATGGCCCCTAATGAAGCCTGGACCGCGCTCACAGAGCTGATTTATGAGCGATTGGACTTGAAGACCAATATGAATTGCTAATTCTGCGGTTGCTGGAGAGCAGTCGCCTGTCATTAATTACCCACAGCATAGAGTGTCTCTCTCTCTCTCTGTCTTAATAACATGATTTCAATCATCAACTGCAATTCAGCTCGATGCAGGCAGGCGGGCAGTCACTACACCACACCACACCACACGCACACAACGTGTGAGGAAACCAGCAGCAACCTCTGAAAAAAAAGCATGCAGCAAGTCTACAAGTTTTGTGGCCCGCAGGTAGAAATGAATTAACAGTAATGTGTGCGTGTAATAGGTGTCACGTTTGCCCGTGCCATGTGGCCAACTCGGCGAGGACAAGATAATTAATTTGATTCAAACTAATTTCGCATTCGCACCGTGGCACTACTAAGTGGTCCCAACGTGTTTTTTTTTTTTTTTTTTTGCCAATTTGGCATGCATTATGTTTATGAAATTACACGGTGATGCCTCCTCCGTCGTGGTGGGTAATGTACACCCAGAGGCCTGAGGAAGATGGCAAACAGGAATAGTCATCTCCTCGTCGGGGAGATAATGAGAGAGAGAGAGAGAGAGAGAGAGAGAGAGAGAAAACGTGGTGCTGCTTAATAAGAGAGAAGATGCAGATGGCAGACTTTTGAGTCTTCCGATACTGGCATACATCAAAGCCACTATTAGGCAGATATGCTGTTACATTTTAAATGAGCAAGGCTCTAAGTTTACCACTTATCGGGAATCCGCAACCTCAGATCTCCCTGGAATTCTTAATCAGCTCGGCTAGGGCAATGAGATTATTTTTTATAGTTTTTTTTTTTTTCTTTTTTTCCAGAGAGCCACATCCTCTTTGTTGTTCACCACACAAAAGCCTGGGCTTCTTCAGCTATGAGAACTTGGTGAAGGTACTTGGTTTGGGGATTAAGACCCTGGGGTGTCCCCCATGGACAGTGAGGAGCTTAAACGAGATCAGCATCGCCCTCCTCCTCCTCCTCCTCCTCCTCATCCTCCACTCCTTCTCTCTCTTTCTCTCCCTCTCTCTCTCTTTCACTTTCTCTGTCTCTCTCTCCTACACACACACACAATCTCTCTCCCTCTCTCCCTCTCTCACTGACACGCACACACACACACACACACACACAATCTCCATCTCTCTCCCTCTCTCTCTCTCTCTCACTGACACACATACACACACACACACAGTCTCTTCCTTTCACTTTCTCTCTCTCGATCTATCCTCCCGATCAAAGAGCTAGGATGTCATGGTGCAGTACCCCTCCTATGACGCAGGATGGACCCCTGCAGTCAAGCCCACAACTGCTCCCATGCGCCCAGCCCAGTTCAGCTCAGTCACACTTCACCGCTTCCCACCGAGTCTCTGCATCAATGGCTTACGCTTTCTACGAAAGTAGCCCACATGGTATCGCATGTATAATCAAACAGGCAGTGAGGTCCAAAGGGAAGGCCTATTTGGTCATGCGGTCTACCAACGTGAGGTCTTTTGGTGTTGTATGGTTTTCAAAAAGCCATAATGACTTTTGGTCATAATCCCATTCCCCTGGTTCCCTTTTGTTTTGTTTTGTTTTTTTTCACCGATTTAAAATGACTTCTGGATTTGTCAATTGAAAGCAACATGACACCGGTCGTTTTTTTTCGGACACAAAGTCAATGCATCTCATTTTAGCCTGTTTTGCAACAATGCGCTTTAGCCAGCCCCAGCCCCTCATTAGCGAGTAAAAAAAAAAGGAAAAAAAAGCACCGCCACACAATGCCATACATTCGCATGACCCAAACACTGCTGGCCTGCTTCTCTAATTAAACCCAGCGAAAAGGGGGGAAACGCCTCGGGCAGTCGTCGAGCTCCAATTACTGAGCTCCTTGCGAGCTATTGCCCCCCCCCCCCCCCCCCCCCCCCCCCCAGGCCCAGATAGGAGGAGGTGAGGGAGTAGTGGGAAGGAGAGAAGATGGAGGGAAGGAGGGAGGAAGAGAGGGAGGGAGGGATGGATGGAGGGGGGCTGAGGGTGGGTATTGATCAGCTCTGCAGTGCAAGTCCACTTCCTTCCTTCTCCTTCTCCCTCTCCTTTAGTCCGTAATGAAAATCCTGGGGGTGGCCGTCACATTCACTGCCGAGCAGCTAACGGAAAGGATTAGTAGAGGAAAGTGAGGGTGGACCTCCACTCCTTTTTCTTTCTTACTTTTTTTCTTCCCTTTTCTTCCTTCCTTTCTTCTTTCCTGATTTATTTCTTTTGCCTTCCTTTCATGTCTATTTTCATCTTTCTTTTTTCTTCCTTTTATTAGAAATCTTTTTTTTTTCCTTTACATTCCTTATGTCTTTATTCGTCCTTTTTTCTCTCTCTCCCTCTCTCTCTCTTTCTCTCTCTCTCTCTCCACCCTGGTCTTTCCTCATCCTGCCCCTATCCATTCATCTTCCCATCTCCCCTGCCTCCTTCTCTGCTATTTTCCTGTGCTCCCTCAAGGTCTCCATTAGTGCCTGGGACAGTGAGATGGTGCTGGGCCCCTGCTGGCCCTGAGCACTCCCAGGATGAGAGCAAAAAGTGGCCCTGGTGGCTGACCCTGCTCTGCATAATGCCCCTCAGCCGTCCCCTCCTCTCCTCCAGTGGCCGCAGCAGCGGCAGCAGAGGTCCAGCCATCCTCCGCAGTAGTGCTCCAGCAGCAGATGTAGTATCTGGGAGTGGCAGCCGGCAGCCTCTGCCTCCGCCCTCTCCCCTCTCACCCCTGACGCCCGCTCGGCTGCCCTGTATGGCCTCCTTCCCTGCCTTCCCGGGGCCCACGGTGAATAATTCAGCTGGACACTCCAGGAAAGAACGTCTGATTAAAATTACATGGGCACACCGCAACGGGGCGTTTAAAATATTCCTGCCTTCTCCCTGTCTCTCCTGGCCCTGGCTCTGATACTGCTGGGTGCTGAACAGTTATGGATAGTCTGTTTGAGCTCCTCTTTCTCTCTCTCTCCCTTTCTTTCTTTCTTTCTTTCTCTCCTTGTCTTTCTCTCCCTCTCTCTTTCACTCTCTCTGCATTATCTGGGAGACAATGCCCTAAACTTGGATAAATATCATCTGACACATTAGTCAGTTCTCGAGGCGAGCGGATCATTTCCATATTTTTGTCTTGCAAGTCAGTTGGTGGGAGAAGGTCAGGTGACCTTTCACGGCCGTATCTGAGCCGCCGCTCCTCCTCGAGCCTCAGACGTTCTTTTTCTGTCTTTTCTGCTGCACATGAACCACGCAACCTTGAGGCTATACCACCTTCATGTTTAGTGTAGGCACTGTGATAGTTGTTTTTTTTTCCTGACTCCCTTCAATACTCCAACTAATTAACCTTGAGGCTATACCACTTCATGTTTAGTGTAGGCACATTGATGGTTGTGTCAACTGCTTTCACTCCTGGGAATAACAGAAATGTATAGGATTCATCAGGGCAGGATCCAACTTATACTAACAAGGTGGTCTGGGGGGGGGATATATAGAATATATATATAGAAAAGGTTTGTGATTGGGTGGGCTACCCTGAGCCATGACAAAAACAATATCAAAACTGACACAAAAAAGCCCTTGCGAAGGCAATACTGAGGAGGACAGTGATACAGTAAATGTGGTGATATGTTACCTGACCTCCCAGGTGGTGCAAAGCAAAGCCGGTGGGAGAAAATCTCAGGGCCAGAGAGGCTAAATGAGCTGCCCTGGAGGCGTTGCGAAAATGCTGATCGTGAGGTATTGACGAGTATTGATCCGCCATTACACGCGCACCTGGTGCATATTTATTTCACACTTTTCTTATACTGAGAATGTGTGTGTAGGGACCTGAACTCGTTTCACTATATAGCCAGCTAAATGAACTATTTACAGCTTTCTGTATAGGGGTGGGGGTAAGAGGGGTGGGATTGTGGGGGGGGTGGGTGGGTGGTAGTAGGTGGGGAGTGGGGGGGGGCACACGTTTCTTTCCTCCATCAACACTAATGTTTTTTCCATGTCTCTTATAAATAATGCCCTGCTCTTGATAAACCTCAGTGAAAAAGGAGTCACCCTCAGGGGGGAGAGCAGATGAGTTCATGCTATCAGTGACCAACCCCCTCCACACCCACCCACCAACCCTCCCCCTACTCCTCCTCCTCCTCCTTCTCCGCTGAGGCAGAAGAGGCACGCGCTGCGCTCCGTCAGGTCACATAAGTCCTGTCACTGTCATCCACAGCCTGGCTGAGAAGGTTGGAGAGAGAGCTATTACCATTCAAAGGACAGGATAAGGAGAGGGGCAGGAGGAGGAGGAGGAGGAAGGAGGGGTGCAGGGGGGAGGTGGAGGGGTGGAGTGAACACAGGGATGAAGTGGGCAAAGCAGAAGAGGATACAAACTGAGCTGAGAGAAGAGACTTGCTGGAAGAAAAGGAGACAGAAGAGAGTAGAGGAGAGGTGATGAGAGAAGGGGGAAGCACAGAGAAGGGAGGAGAGAGAGGAGGAAAAAAGAGGAGAGGAGGGGACAGGAGATGGGAGGGAAGGAGAGGAGCAGAGGGGAAAGGCAAGGAAAGGGGGACAGGGGGAGGGGGGAGAGGGGGATAGGGGGAGAGAAGCAGGTACAAGATCAAAGGAGGGTGAAGCCTCTGTAAATATGCATAGTCTACACTGAAAAAAAGATACCAGTGGCTCTGAAAGTGAATGAATGAAGACTCATTTCCTTTTACATATTTGCATTTGTGTTCATATGGGACTTAGGCAGAAGCAACTCACTGCACAGCAAGGTTTACATTTCAGGGCTATTTAAGACTAACTCCAGGCCATCCAAGTTTATCCCAGCCGAGTGCAGGGAATCATCACTTTTAAATGACCCCTGACGGAGAAATTAACACTTAGCCAACCTCTTTTACAAACACATTCAACGTTACACAAAACCTCGGCCATACATCTGCTGTGGTCTCATGTGCTGAGTAATACTAAACAGGCCCACTTGTGGGCCATTGTAACACCGGCACCTGTTTTCACACTCGCCTGATGACTACCGCTTTAGGGCCTCCCGTGGAGGTGGACGACAGGTTTTTTCTTTACTTTTACAAGACCCATTTAATGCTCGCACATTGTAGCAGTGAACCCCCCACGTTCGCTTATAGGTCTATTAGTGCTGTGTGATTGCACAGATGAACGAGGGTTGCCTTTATCTCTCCGCTGCCAAGTTGACAATGCCCCCCCCCCACCCCACCCCCTTCATCCCTCTAACCCTTCCCACCTCCCTTCTCTTTTTTTTGGAGAAGTTGGTATGAGTCATCCTGTGTGCCACTGCTTTGCAGAGGGACAATTAACATTAGAGGAGCTGGAAAGGTCATCGGCGTGCTACTTGGAGACACCACTGGTTTTGTGATGAGGGCTGTTTGGATAATACAGAGTACCATGCTGGCTGATGAGCCTGACCTACCCCCCAATTGCACCATGCCACATCCCCAATCCCCAACCTCAACCCCACTCACCCACCCACCTATCCCCAGAACACACATACTCTTGCACACACACTTACAGAAAGAGACACACACACACAAAAACACATACACATACACGCACATATACACCTGTGCACACATACACAAACACTTGTACACACACACGCACATACACACACACACACACACACACACACACACACACACACACACACCCCACTTCCTAATGAGATGTCTCTAGTCTGTGGTGTCATGTACCCCACAGGTTCATTAGTGTGCGTTTAATGTGTCCGGAGAGGAAATGGGCCAGTGGATCATTAATAGGGCTCACGTGGCCTCTCACCCACACACACCCCATGTGTCTGCCCCACGCATCCCACTGTCGCAGAGTCAACCTGCCCTGTAGCCTGTGTCATTCCATCAGCTGAATATATCACTTAAACCCTCATCTCTGTCTCCCTCTCCCTCTCCCTCTCTCGCTCTGTCTCTCACTTTTACTCTCCTTCTCTCTCCCGCTCTTTCTGTCTCTCACTGACTCTCACTGACTCTCTCATCTCTTTCTACATCTCATGCTCACTCTCCCTATGTCTCCTTCTCTCTCCCTCTCTCTGTCTCTCACTCACTCTCTCTTTTTTTCCATCTCTCTCTCTTTCTCTCTCTCTCTCTTTCTATATTTCATGCTCTCTCTCTCCCTATGTCTCCTTCACTCTCCCTCTCTGTCTTTTACTGTCTCTCACTCTCACTCTCTTTCTTTTTCCATCTCTCTTTCTGTCTCTCTGTCTCTCACTTTTTCTCTCCTCTCTTTGCCCACCCCCGCCCCTTTCTCTCTGCCTGCTTTACACATTCAGGTCAAGACCCAACAGAACAAACAACTGCCTCTTCTCTTTGCTAGACCACGCATAGATCAACCTGATAGATGCGGCGGTATGAGGTCGTGTTGTTAATCTGCCAAAGCCTTAACGAAACAGGAGAGCGAGCGTCAGAGCGGAGAGCCAGGAGAAATGGAGGAATGAATTGGGAGGCATAAAAAATACTACCAAACAGAAGGCAGCGTGTATTTACATGAGTTACTACTGCTCGTACTTGACCTTTTTGCATTAACGCCGCAGCTGATGATTATGTCTCTCCCTGTCTCAACACGACGCAACAAGCATCTGTCGGTTAATTACACTTTAACCTAATTGTTGTGTCTTCATTGTGTAATGAGCCACAAAATCGATTTATAATGCAGTCTGCAATCATGGTGAAACGTGCCTCCCTACCTTCCGTGCCAAATCTTTTTTTCGGAGTGGCCTACCTCCCATTTTTAAAAGCATTCTAGTCGAAGAAAGAAAAAAAACACGCACACATTGGCTCTCACCAAATTAACTCCCAGTAAGGCACAGAAAATGATCTTCACTTTCACGCCTTTTTTTTCCCCAGGATAAATCCCCAGTTGGAAACAAGGACAGATGGCATTTAAACGTGTCAAAAATCGTTTTCGTCTTTTATAAACCTTTGTTTACCGTTGTTTAGACACATTTCAGAAAAGCCTTCCCGAGCAAGCTCTCTCGGAAAATTTGCTGCGGGTAGACCGCTGTGTACAGCATTGTGGATTGGAAGGCATGAGGCATTCTTTTGCGCTTTCAGTGGCGGATAATCCACCCCCCTACCCACCCCAAAACATAGCAGAACAGAGGGAATCCACCCCCACCTGCTGTACTTACAAAAGAATAACACCCACCCGCACACCCACAAACACATACACACAAAAGCGCACACACAAACAAACATACAAACAGAAACACACAGAGACATACATAAATGTAAACACACATGCGTGCACACACAAACACACATAGGGTGCCTCTGTGTATGTGCTGTGCATGCATATGTGTTCACAAACACATACACACACAGCACACACACACATGCATGCACAGACACACACACATACACACATATGTATGCATGAACGCACATGAACATACATACACACACACACACACACACACACACACACACACACACACAGAACAATAGAACAGAACACAAAAGTGAGGTGTCAAGCTGAATTTAATTCTATGGAACTGACTGAATTCTATTGAAATGGATCAGGCTCCAGCCCTTGTGTCAGTCTCCCTGGAGACTCTCTCTCTCTCCCATGAGAGGGAACCACACGCACACAAGAGCACACACGTGTCCTTGCTCGTCGTAATTAAAATCGTCACCTCCATGATGATTCCTCTCAGGTGCATTTTGTACACACTACGACTTCTGAGAGGCTGAGGCTTTTCCACACACACACACACACACACACACACAGACGTAGCATTATCAGCAGCCCCGACTCAATGGGCACAATGGGAGAGGAGAGGAGATAGCAAGCGCACACCAGGGGATTTAGCAATTCGCTCGTTTCAGTCGCGCGCGCACAAACATAATTAGCTCTTTTTTTTTTTAATCGTTTTATGGTTTATTGCGGAGATCTCAACAAAATAATGCTATCTCACGAAGACGGAGAGAGAAAGAAGTGCTTCAGACTTGGGGGATCCATAATCAACAATCCAATTAACAAAAGCCGCCTCTCCCCAGAGTCACAATCAATAGACGGGGGCCGCTGAGTGTGTCCGCTTACACGACTCAATGGAGTGTAAAAAGCAGGCGTCCGTGTCCAGTCAGTGACACCCTATTAACAGAGTGTGCCCTGTGGGACTGCTAAAGGGGGCCTGTGTTAACCACACACACACACACACACACACACACGGACACACACAAAAACAATAGACACACACAAACGAGCGAACACACACATATACCGCCGCGAGAAATTGCTGAGCGCATGATTACAAAGGTGAGACCTTTTTCCCTTTTTCGCTACGGCTGGCTCCACAAACACCCCTTTGCCAAAAAAAAAAAGAGAAAAACACAGAAAAAAAAAGAAAAGAAAAATGGAAACATAGCCAACTGGTGGTGGGGCAGAGTGGAAAAACCAATCTGCTGTGACTGTGAGACGGCAACATGACGCGGGTGTTAGGACTGCTAGTCTAAACAGAGGCCTGTAATAGGCTGTTCCTCCGTCTGCGACAACAGTGACACATGGGATCAGAGTGTTACGCTCCAACACGAACACCCTCTCTCCCGGGGACGGAAGTTCCAGTATTCCATACAAGTTTCCCACAGAGAGGGTCACAGTCATGTAACCCAGAGGTCTCTCAGCAACCCCGTTTAGGGGCCTTCTCCATCTGTCCATTTCCCACATGCTTACTCACTGCTGAGCATCTTACTTTCTTTCTGTCTTAATTCCTTCATTCCTTTCCCTATTTTTCCCTTCCTTCCTTCCTTCCCTCATTCCTTTCTGCCTTCTTTTGTTTTGTCTTCTATCTTCTTTCCCTCTTTGCATCCTTCCTCCCTCCATTTCATTCCTTTTGTCCTTTCCTCTGTCTTTTTCTGTCTTTAGGTTGATGGTGAGTGCAAAAAAATGTGAGGGACTATGTGCCAGATTAACTTGCCACCCATATGTTTATCACATTTCAAACGGCGGCTATTTTCAGCCCCTAACAGATGCTGCATTATTCATGAGACATGAAACACAAGATAAAGCATCGACTCGTAACGTGATAGCGACGCAACACTGCTCCTCGCTCTAAATACCTAAAATCCTGTTAGCCAAAATCAACGGTTCAGTGGCTTATTGCAGCGACAAGCAGCCAAAGACATGTTCCCAACTGGGAGAGAGAGAGAGAGAGAGAGAAAAGAAAAGAAAAGGGAAAAAAGCGGCTCAGAGGAGCCCCCACTCCTCGTGACAAGATTTAAATCACGTTAAGTGCTGGTGTTTCATGGCCTGATACAATCACCTGACGGTAACCGTTTCTGTAAGGGAGAGGATCTGTGTGGGTACAATGTCACTCGGATCATTAACTCACTCGCATATAAGCGTCACGCTTACATCCATCAACCCCCTCGTCAGCTAATGAACATTACATGCAAAGCAAAGAAAGCCAGTCCCGCACATAACAAACCGACTTTCGGCTTGGGAAATATCATTACAGCCAGTGATGGAGAGCGCAGACCAGCCCCGCTGCCACAACAGTTTGCCTGCTGAATGTGCTTCCTTCCTACAAGGCCTATGATTCCCTACTAGGCCCATCTTGTATATTTCTCTACCCTCTCTCTTCCCTCTTCCCCCTTATAGCCACATACGTATCTGCCAGTACTAAAAACAGCTCTGTGGGGATGACTTGAGCAAACTTTTAGTAAGACGGTAGTAGAAAGCCTTTTTTAATTGGCTGTCATAATTGAACTTTATCTGTAGCCGGCAGAGTCGGCGGTGGCACCTCCAGTTGGCGTTTAATGCCAAAGCCCCGGTGTCGCCGACAAACTGCCACCGCTGCCAGCCGTCTCAGAGCCAGTGACGAGAGAGAGAGAGAGAGAGAGAGAGAGAGAGAGAGAGAGAGAGAGGCAAAATGCGCTAAGGCTCATTTTACAGCAGTATTCTGACGGGAACAGGAGGCTGCCAAATAGACAGACAGTTAGACCTTTAATAGTGCCCCAGCAGTGCTATTTTCTAATATGTATTGCCAAAGAATGACCTGATGTATATTTATATCAGAAATACAGAAGGATGCAGATCTGCTTTGACGGGGGGGAGGGGACCTGTGCAAAGTCATGTCATTGAAGCATTGGTGTTAGAAGTGGAAGTGATTCCCATTTGCTATTGTGATTACACAGCACTCCAGAGCACACACAACCAATTAGTAACCTGCTTATAACCCTGTCACACACATGAGAAGGGGCAGCCATCGACGGTGACCCAGGAGCAGTGTGTGGAAATGGTACCTTGCTGAAAGGTACCTCAGTGACACTGCTGACAGTTGGTGGAGTCGAACCTGCAACCGTCTCAAGTCTGTGTTCTTACCTGCCAGGCCACCACTGCCCCCCATGCACACAAACCACATGGCAACCCCAGCAGATTAGATGATTGATTTAGTTTCACCCCACAACCCTTACCTCCTGCAACCTTTATACATACATAAATACAAAAGGGTGCAATTCTGTGTCTATGAAAGCATTCATGTTAGGCTGTGCACACTAACCAGCAGACCAACCCAGCAGACTAGGGCTAGGTTTCACAAAACCAACCAGTGACTGAGTGTAAAATCAGCAGGCCTGACCTGACAACTGTGCACAGTAACACTAACCTTTAACCTCTTTTCCACCAGGACTGTTCTGGTGCCCGTGCCAGTGCTAATGTTGAGCTCGTTCTGGCCAAGCACTGGCACACATTTCTACAGGTTTTTTGAACCGGGCACTGTGACATTGTGGTTTTCAACTCTGGGACCTGCAACTTCAGGGAACCATGCCAGTGCCAGTGCCAGTGCCATCTTTTTGGCAGCAGCACCTTTTCCCTTTTCAGTCGAAACAAGCAGAACCAGTTCCAGATTGGGCCACCGGCACTGGCACTGTGGTGGTGGAAATGAGCTATAACTATAACATGACCAACAAGGCAGATGAGATGAAGGTTTCACAACAGTAACCACTGATGGACTGCAAAGTTATGGGGGGCCGTTTGTGTGTTTTACCTTGAAGAGGCGCAGGATGTTGGCCACCATGATGGAGACGGAGCTGGCTGCGGCGCCGATGACGCCCACGATCTTGTCGGGCTTGGTGAAGATGGGCGAGTCTCCGTTGGTGCAGCGCACGTCCGAGCCGTCGCGCTCGATGAGCGCCTGCACGAAGGTGAGCGACTGCTCCAGGGCGTAGGTGTCGCGCGAGCACGTGTCCAGGATGCGCGCGCCCAGCGTCACATTGGGCAGCAGGTCGGGGTCCTTGTTGATGAGGTCGATGGCGAACAGCATGGCCTCCAGCCGGTGGATGCCCTTCTCCTTCTTCAGCTCGCCGCAGGCCACGCCGCGCTCGCCCCGCGCGTGCACGGGGAACAGGCCGCCCAGGATGATGTTGCCGTCGATGCGGATGGAGTGGGCGTACTCCGCGGGCGGCTCGGGGCGCTGGGCCCGAGCCAGCAGCCAGCACCAGCAGCCGGCCGTCAGGATGAACAGGAGGCTCTGCCGCGACACCCAGTCGCCACATCTCACAGTCGCGGACACTCTAGCTACCACTACTGCCGCCATGGTAACGAGGGGGGTGGGGGGGTGGTCGGGGCTGACGCAGGGGTAGTAACGGGTCTAGCGGATTCCGGGGCTGATTAGAACAGAGGCGAGAGGGCTGGAAGGCGGGCGGGCTCGACCATAGGTGGCCCCAAAACCCCTGCCTCTCAGTGCTGGGGGAGACCCCCTAATTCCAGTGGGGAGTGGACTTCAGATGTAACCATGGCCCAAACTCTCTTGGCACACATGTCAGGAAACTGGAGAAGGAAGAGGAGGAAGAGGAGGAGGAAGAGGAGAAGCAGGAGGAGTAGACGGGCACACAGAAGGGGAAAGCACAGTGGAGTAAACGAGTATCTTGCACTCGGGTATGCTGCAGCAGGGATCTCACATCTTCAGCTGAGGCCTGCATGACATACAAAGAGAGGGAAACACATACACACAGAGTCTGAGTGTCAGCCTGAGCTCCACTGGCCTTCACTTCACACAGGCAAAACAAATGCGTCCAACAGACACAAGGGCATCTGTCCGCAGAAATAAAACACAGATGGCATGCAATGCTGACATAAACATTTTGACAGCTCAGAAATTACAGTCTGATCACTTGGATACATTCCCCTTACGTCTCATTAAGTCTCTCAGGGAAGAAAATATAGAAAGCTATGGCAAACAGCAGACGATAATGAGACCTACCAGCATCAAACACACAGCTAAAAAATATCTCTAATGAGCAGAGCAGTGGGCTAAATATCAAGAGTATGTCACATTACGCCAATTTATTGTCAGTTACAGCACGACTAAACTGTAAGTAGTCATGGACCTAAAATTAGGTTTATAATTCACCGGCTAATCTTTTTGGCGTTAGCTCCTTTTAAAAAAGAAGGCCACACGAGACTGAAACACAAACAAAGCAATAAGGGATACGCTGTGTTGCTTCCGTAGTCAGTACGCTATTTCCCCTGGTCGTTTTACATCTCCATACGACCGTTTTGCTGTAGCCCCTGCCCCTCGCAACAGCACCTTCTCCACTCTCCATTGCCCTGTCAAATTGATTACCGCCCATTCACTCTTCGGGTAATATCACTTTTTAGGCACGTTGCCAAACAGCACAAAAGTTGGCACACTAGCTCTTTATCGAGATAGCCTCTTTCAAACAATATGGTCACAAGCTAATAACCTCATCAGCCTACAATAATTTCTAGTAACATTTTTACATTAACCTACATTACATTACAAGCATAATTCAGGGCTGCAGTTAACGCACTGTTCAGTAGCGACTTGTGTTATTCCATGGCGGTATTTTAAAAATCCTTACAACCAACTAGTGTCATATTACTTACAACAAAGTCTTCTTCATCATACCACGCAGCGAATGATAACAGCCAACAACAGGGAGTTGTTGTTGTTCCACTTATAGCACAGACTCCAAGGAATAAAATTGGGCTGGTTTACTGATTTGCATGAAAATGGTTTCAAGCCTTGTGCATGTACAGGAGAAATAGTGCAATGAGCATGGTAACACCCCCCCCCCCCACACACACACACACACACACACACACACACACACACACACACACACACACACACACACACACACACACACACACACCCACACCCACACACACACACACACAGGGCTGCACCTTGGGATTCAAACAGTTATTTGGCACCCAGGTTCACTGGCTAGAGTAATCTCTGCAATATGTAGTTTTAATACAAGAAAAATAAAAATGACTATAAATGAACATGTTAATGATTCTGAAATATTTCTGGTCGTTGCCAAGTTATGCTTTAAAATCTCTCTGCTCTCACATCCCTGATGACAGTGAATAGAATGATACACCTCAGGATTCGACATCCTCGCAGACCAAAAATGAGTGGGTTATCACCCTGGCAGGCATAGTCTAGCCCAATTCTGCTTTTTAATTTGCAAGAGTCGGTACGTGTCAAGCTCTACCATCATCTGCTGGCGATCATGTTACATTTCTCCATCGGCACTAACTCCCATGGGATCTTGCTGCCGCTCTGGGCTCTACTCTTACAAGTGTTGACATAAAAGTCAATTTCTTTGAATTAACCTTATCACGGGATTGCTACATTTCGTGGTGTGTTTTATCTCTCAATGACTTGATTTGCTATGTGAAAATGCCGTCTGTAGCTATTCGTGATTTCTTTTTTTTTGTTTTTCTTTAAACAAACCGCTGCATTCCTATGCATCATCCCTTACAGTGCGCAGTCCGTGCTACCTTGATGAATAAGTGCTACGAGCCAGTGAGTCACCAGTTCAACAGAACAACACCTTGTGATAATAAATACCACCGTTATAACGAAGTAGTTTAATGACCTAGGCAGGTTCAATCCGATTTCTCCTTCCAAGACGGGGGAAATAGTTCATTAACATATTAATGAAATGCAGAGAATCGAATAGATAGATCCTCAGGTTGCACGATCAGACTACACATATTTTGTGCTGATCATTTCAGGGAGCGCACAGCTGCACATCCGAGCGTAGAGATAAGAGGATGGAGCATTCCTGAGAATTCTATGCGATCCCCAACTTCCAAATGAGATTCCTCCGTTCGCCCCAAATCTTCCCCTTTCAGGAAGATGACACTCTTCTGCGAAATTCCTTTAAGAGTAACTCCAGGTATTTGTCCATGAATGAGTGATGTGCCATATTATATTATCATACTTTTTAGCAGCAGTGCGCACGAGATGTCGAGGGGAAACAACACAGTCGGGACTAGACTGAAAACATACAATCAACCTAGTTTCAGAGATGTACTTTCTCTCAGCATAACTAAACGAACATATACAAATCAAAGGTCCGACCTACCTTTTTTTGCGGACCTGCAGATTTTAGCTCCCAAAAAGCTCGCGGACGCACGCGCCTTGGGTCTACGGTGCTGAAAAGAACAGCGCATTCAGGGAGCTAGAGCGCGTCTCCGCCAAATGAATCACAAAAATACTCCCACCGACCCTGATTGGTCTTCCATCGTTCTCTCTCTCTCTCTCTCTCTCTCTCTCTCTCTCTCTCTCTCCCTCTCTGCAGTTTATTGGTATCTTTGAAGCAATCTAGATTCTGTGGATAGATAGGTTATGCACGACTTAGTAATTAAATCATAATTGGAATATTACAACAAATAAGATATGTGTCATCTTACGCTCGTAATAGCCCTTTCAGTTAGTAGCCAAATTATACTCATTAAAGTAAACTACCATTTTAATACAGATATGTTAGCTAAACCTATTTTACCTTTATTAGTTTTGACAACTCGTTTCAACGCTAATGAGTCCACTGAAAGTTTTCAGTTTTGTTGGATATTTCCTCATTTGGTTCGAACTCCATTTCCAGATTTGTTTAAAAAACCGCCATGCTCTGATGGGTAGCCTATTTTATTTTATCGCCACTGTCCGTTTTAGCCAAATCAAACTGATTTTGGTCACGTGTTTGTCATCGAAATGTCAGTACCTCTTAACTGATAACTTCACAATGAACAAATCAGACGTCTCCACACGTCCGAACATAGTGCAACACTGCACTCTAGTGTTACACACAGCTAACAGCGCTTCATTGTTTTATTTAAAAGTAAAAAAAAAAACATCAAGCTTAGATATGCACCTTACAGCCATCCGTTTCATTTCGTTTGAAATATTATGCTGCATCCCAGCCGTGTGAGAGCCCTATGTTTTGCAATTGAATTTCCAGGCGTATCATACCTACCTCATTGTTGCGACTTTTGCTGAGAAGGTGGACGACAGATTACAGAAAATGTCCTCTGAATAGGTCTGTGTCCATCTTTATTGTGGTCTTTCTTATTCTCACTCTCACCTTCAGTCTGACATGGGCATGCATCCACACACGACTGTCTTCACCCTCATTCTCACCCATCTACTCTCTAAAGCCGCTTTTCAACTCCACCTTACCAGGACTACTCTACTCTACTGTACCCTACTGTACTCGTCTTGGTACCAGTACCTCCTTACCGAAAACGAGGTGGGTGGGGTGAGTGGAGTTGAAACTGCTATGACTTATCTTCTATGTGACATAAAAAATTACATTCGGTATAGTAGTAGCTTATGGAAAGAGAGCCTTGCACTAAGAAGTGTACACATGACTTAGACGTGTGCACAACACAATGATTACATGTAAATGACACATTACAATAGCCCTTCTCCTTCAATTACAATAGTAAGTGTGGGTCTTTAGGTGTACACATGCCCTTTTCACATAATGACCTCCAGCTATTAAACACACTATTGCAAATACTTATGAGGGGTATCTGAACATTCACACATGGTGATCAAATAACCTAAAATTGTTGTCTATCTCACGCATTGAACTTCACACCCGTGAAGAGTGCCATACCGATGCCTTCACACCAAAACCAAACAATGCTCTGCCTTTGTCAGGTTTGCTGGCTTAAAAAGGCAACCAGTCAACTCTAAGGCCTTCTTGGAAATTGTACATAATCACATATATTGTGTCTGTCAACATGTTTTGATTGAATTGTTGTCTTTTATTGTTATACTGCTTCTGTAAAGTGCTTCGTGATTCCTCTCTCAGAAAGCTGTTATATGAATTAAGCCTATTTACTGACACTGAGTGCTTTTTTAACATAGGCCAAGCTTCTTTTCAAGAACCACCTCCTTTTGTCAAATACATTTTTGTCTGCCATTTGTAAGCTTTAACTTAAAATTACACGTTGACAACTGCAAAACTTCAGTTCACGATTAAATTCACTATTACGATCATTATGCACAAATCCAAAACAATCACAACGTACACACTGTTGTTTTTGTTGCTTTGTTTATTAAGGGAAAGCAGGTGTGGATTGAGCTTTGAGAATACATTCATTTCAGCAATGAAACATGGAGTCACCTATGTAGCCTACCTGTTGTAGTGGCTGTATTGGGAGGCAAAATAGCCAAGGAAGACTACATAAAACTAAGGAGTCTAATTATTTCAGCTCATGAATGATTGGTTTATAAAGTAACATAACTTCCTGTCAGTAATACAACTAAAAAATAGTCTCCAACACCGAAAGCATAAGATGAAATGGTGACATTGTCAGTAGAACCTATATGCATGTGTTAGTTTTGTTAACTACACACAAGTCAAATAATACATCCTCGTGACCTTCAATAACCCCCCTTTACAGGTACAACCCACCTCTCTGACATCAGCTGACAGCAACTTTAAGGTCATATACCAAAAAGTAAAAAAAAAAAAAAAAAACTTTCCAATATCTGGAAGCGTCATGACAATGTTTGGATTTCATTAAAGTAAAAGAACAGATTTGCTCCTGGTCGATCCTTTAAAACAGGATTTGTTTTTGGTACTTGAGCATGCTCACATCTGAGCAAAAGTACTGGAAAAAAATGAGGAAAATAACAGCCAACTGTGCCTAGATCAGCAACCCCATCCTGCAAAACTTCTCTCGCTCTCATGCACTTGACTTGCACTCTGCTGCCCCCAGGTGGAGAAAGAGGTGCAATTGCAGAGCCCCAAGACACCAATAGGGTGTGTAGAAGAGTTGAGAAGGGGAGGAGGCACAGGGGTGAGGTTTCTAATCTGGCTGGCTGGTCGTGGAATGAGTTTTAAAAAGTTAATTTGAAGGAAAAACAACAACAAAAAAAAGTCTGACTGACTGTGGTCCTAGACATTATAAAACACACAGACAAGCGAACAGAAAAAATCACAGCCTTTTGCTGACTCATAGAGTCCTAATATGCTGAGGGGGTAGGGGCAGGTGGCTGGGGAAGGGGCAAGAGATGAGAAGGGAAGGGAAGGGTAGGGGTAGGGTAGGTCTCGGTAGTCAGAGGTCTGAGTAGTCTGCAAGAATAAATGTAAATAACTTCTGGCTTCATACAGATAATTAACGAACATTCAACCGAGTAGGCGGACACTTGAGATTAGAGGTCCTGTAGAACGTCAATAAACAAACAACCAAACAAATCCAAAAAAAGGGGGGGGGGGAAAGGGGGGAGGGGGGATGGAGTTGGGTGGAGTGCAGACTTCTTCTGAAATCCGGGAAAGCTGAGAACCAGTCTCTTTTTGTACATAAACATCACCAAGGCCTCCCCACTAGCTTTTTCTCGTTCGTTCTATTTACAATACAGTGGCGCCAGCACTTTTCACGTCCGATAGCTGGCAGCTTTTTCAAAGCTTTCCCCCTCCCCTTCTCTTCACGTCTGGCGTGACATTAAGGGATCCAGTGTGAGATCATGAGATGTGTCCTTTTGAAGAGATCTGAGGGACGGAAGGAGAGACACAGAAAGACAGAAAGAGGGATAGAGAGAGAGAGAGAGAGAGAGATGGAGGGAGAGAGATGTAGAGAGAGAGGAATAGGGATGAAGGGAGAGAGGGATGCAGAGAAAAAACAGCTGTGAGTTCTGTGGTCAATTAAAATGTGTTTGAAGCAGACACACACATATATATATATATATACCCACACAATCATACCCACCAACACCCACACACACACACGTACACAGAGACATACAGATACACTGGTAACCCACCTCACCTCACCTCACCCCCCCCCACTTTCCACACACACACACAGTTTAAAATACCCACACCCAATCACATGCCTTCACACAGACACACACAGACATTCACATGCATGGACACACGCGAGCACACACACACGCAAAATCGATCGTTTGACTACAGTGCGGCATGCTAGTGCTAGTGAGTCCCACCGGCGTTCAAACAACTTTTTTTTCGCTGACAAAGCAAAAGTCTCATGTTCACAAAATGTACAGCAGACACCACATCTGCTGTTAACGGCCTAGACTGCAGACAACCGAGGCTGGAGACAGCGAGGATTGGGGATGGAGAAAGAGAGAAAGAGAGAGAGAGAGACAGAGAGAGGGAGAGAGAGAGAGAGACAGAGAAAGACAGGCAGAGAGAGAGAGAGAGAGAGATAGACAGAGAGAGAGAGATAGATAGAGAGAGGGGGACAAACTAACGAAAGAGCCTAGTGCTCTTGGAAGCCCGAAGCCTGGTCTCGCCGGCCCTTCCTGGACACGACAACAGGGTGACACAGAGAGAGAGAGGGCTGCTTTGGTTTTCACAGCGACACGGCTCAGCTCCTTTAATTGCTTTCCTTTAAGAGGGGCCTCTCTTAAGACCCTTAAGACTACCAGATCAATCCAACCGACCCCCCCGCAAACACACACACACCCACCACCACCACTATCCACACACACACACACACACACACACACACAGCCACAGCCACATCCACACTCATCCACACACACACATCCACACTCATCCACACACACACACACACACCACCACCACCACCACCACCCACTCCCCCTTCAGCACAACTACTATCTCATCACAGACTCCTTGTGAAGGCCCTTGGGAGGGGAGACATGAGGGGAGATGGGTGGATGGGTGGGGGGTTGATGCTACCGTGTTAAAAAAAAAAAAAACCTCGGGGTGGAGAGCAAAGCGAAGGGGCCTCGGACTCATTTCCTGGCCCCGCCGTGGGACCTGTACTTCACAGCGTGACGACGCACAGTGGAGCGGAGCGGAGAGGAGAGGAGAGGAGAAGAGGAGAAGAGGAGAAGAGGAGAGGATAAGAGAAGAGAGGCGCTGTCTGCTTGTGAAGCTACCGTTCATTTAAAAGCCTGGCCGGCAGAGAAACCCTGCCTTCATGAGCTGCCTATTCGTCGAGGCCATGTTGGCTGTGACCAAGTGCCACACATTTACTCATCGGAAATGAACCCCGGCCCCCCTCCCCTAAGGAAGAAATAATTACAGAAAGGACTAAAAAAAAAAAAAAAAAGAGTGGAAGAAAGAACTTTAAAAAATTAAGACAGAAATAAAGCACTAAAGACCGAAATGAAGCACTAAAGACCAAGAAAGAAAGTACTTCTTAAAAAGAAAAGAACTACAGATAGAACTAATTATAGGAAGAGTTAAAGACAAAAAAGAAACAGTTTAAGTTTAACAGCTACATTTTAAAGACAAGATAAGGGGGAAAAAAAAAAGGCAGTAGAGAAAGAAAAGCGACGGACCTACCAGAGCAGGGCCTTGGAGCGCGTGCTGACCCCTTGTGGTCGGTGATGGTCATCGGCGGCAGCAGCGGCGGCGGCTGCAGCGGCTGCGGCGTTGCGGTGGCTGCGCTTGTGCGTCTCCAGGTAAAGCTTCTTGGCGAAGGCGCGGCCGCACATGTCGCAGGCGTGCAGCGAGAAGTTCTTGGTGACGCGCACCTCCGTGCTGTGCTGGGACGACTCGGCCGCTTCCTGCTTCACCGACGACGCCAGGGACTGGGGGGCCTCCTGTTTGCGCGTGTGGGACGACGAGCCGGAGTGGTGGTGATGGTGGTGGTGGTCTGACTTGCGGGTGACTGGCGGACTGGAGTGGAACAGGCTGTGTTTGCGGGTGACGGGCGGGGAGGGCGGGGGGAACTCGTGCCTGCGCGTGACGGGCGTTGACGGGGTGTTGGTCGGCCCGCCGTCCGTGTGCTTGGACGCTGAGGGCTCGTGTCTGCCGTTCACTTCCTCCTTGGCGTGGTGCTGCGACGTAGTCGAGGAGGAGGAGGAGGAGGAGGGCGGCTGGCCCCGCTTGGCGCCGGCGCTGTTCTTCAGCACCAGCTCGGCGGGCTTCTTGACGGCGCGGCTCTCGATGGTGGCCATGATCTTGGTCAGGTAGATGCTGGGCTTCTTGTGCACCACCGTGATGTGGCGCAGCACGTCGCGCTTGCGCCGCGTCTCGTAGCTGCACAGCGGGCAGCGGTAGAACTTGATGAAGATCTCGTTGTCGTTGTCCGTGTGCAGCTCGATGTGCTTGTCCAGGTTCTGGCGCGAGCTGAACTGCCGCTTGCACAGCTTGCAGTACAGCAGCTTGAAGTCGAAGCCCAGCGCCAGCTTGGGCCGCCGCACCACCGGGCTCCCCTCCCCGTCCTCGCTCTCCTCCTCCTGCTGCTGCTGCTTCCTCGCCCGGTAGCGCTCCTCCCGCTTGTACTTCTTCGGCCGGCCGCGTCTCGCCACTTCGGGCTGGGGCGGGGGCGACGCGGGGCGTTTGACCGCCTTCTTGCCCACGGACAGGGGCGTCTGCTGGGTGGCGGCGGCGGGGGTGGGTGGGCTGACCGAGTTCTTGGAGCGGATCTTGTGCACGATGCGCAGGTGCCTCTTGAGGCGCGCCTGGCTGCTGTACTTGCGCTTGCACAGCATGCACTTGCCCGAGGCCAGGCTGTACTGGGGCGCGGCGGGGCTGGGCTTGGTGTCCAGCGACAGCGGCTCTCCCGGCTTGGTGGCGATGTCGGGCGTGATGAGGTCGCGGCGCAAGCCACGGTGCACCTCGTCGAAGTGGCGCCGCACGTTGGCCTTGGTGGCGAAGGACTTGAAGCAGACGGGGCAGCTCTTGCCGTAGGGCGCCTTGACGGGCGAGCAGGCCCCCGATGGCACCTTGACCATGGACAGCAGGCTGATGGGCACCGTGCGCAGCTTGGTGAACTTGCGCAGCTCCTCCAGCCAGTTCTGGTGCATCTTGCGGCAGTGCCTGCGGATGCTCTGGCGCGAGTTGAAGTCCTTGCTGCACATGCAGCAGGTGATGGTCACGCCGGGCACCATGGGGTCGCTGCCGTCCACGTCGTCCGACTCCTTCCCGGGGCTGTCCTGCTGATCGCCCTCGTCCTCCGTGCACTCCTCTCCCTCATCCTCGTCTTCTTCTTCTTCCTCCTCCTCCTCTTCTTCCTCATCCTCCTCCTCTTCCTCATCCTCCATGCCCTGCAATTCCTCTTCCTCCTCCTCCTCCTCTTCTTCTACTTCCTCTCCCTTGTCTTTCCCCTCCACCTCATCATCATCCTCCATCTCTTCCTGGTTCTCCATCTCACTCTCCGCCTCGACCTCGCTCGACCTTTCGACCGATACATGTTTGGTCTCTTGCTCTCTCTTGCTCTTTGTTTCTTTCTCCTTCTCCTTCTCTTTCTCCTTCTCCTTGCGGGGCTCGGCCGGAGGCTGGCTGTTGGCCCTGTCTTCGCGAGCGACGTGCTGGAAGACGGCGTTGGGGTTGGTGCCGATGGGCTCCAGGCGTACCATGTGCTCGTCCTTGCGCGGGTAGATGGCCTCGATCAGCTCCTTCATGGCCGCGCTCTGTTTGCCGTCTCTCGATGAACCTGCGTGTGATGATTAAAAAAAGATGGTATTTTAACTAGTTAGCTTACAGTCATTGATTAAGCTAGCACTGCCTAATATTGTACAGACTAAGTGGGCGAAAGATATAGGACACATTTTAAACACACACACACACACACATACATTAATGTCTCTGGACACCTCTATGGAAGCGAATAAAAGATGTCTAAACTGTGACATACTGCATGTTTAGGATAAGCGTGCCAAGTGTTAGTGTGAGAAGCCTGAATTGTATGCACAAAGGTCATGACGTCATTACACCACAGGGTATAAATGCATCTACTCTCAAAGTCAAACACCTCATCAACTTCAGAGCGTGAAAGACAAATTTAGGCAACACAAAAACCCTGGCTGTTCTAGAAGGTTAATGAGGTGGCACTGTCAGTAATGCAGTGTGGGTGTGTGTGTGTGTGTGTGTGTGTGTGTGTGTGTGTGAGCCTATGTGCCCTCCTTCTGAAAAAAAAAACAGTGTTTTGTGTACATATGTGTGTATTTGTTTGAAAATGTATATGTGTGTGTGTTTGTCTGATTGTATAGGGTGTGTGTGTGTGCATATGTATGCGTACGTGAGAGAGAGAGAGAGAGGGAGAGAGAGAGAGAGAGAGAGAGAGAGAGAGAGAGAGAGAGAGAGTGAGTGTGTGTGTGTGTGTGTGTGTGTGTGTGTGTGTGTGTGTGTGTGTGTGTGTGTGTGTGTGTGTGTGTGTGTGTGTGTGTCTAGGATGCTGACCATCAGGATCGGGGAGCCGGGCGCAGCAGTAGAACTCCTTGTGTGTGATGAGGTTGGGCAGCCCCCGGAACAGGCTGCGGCACAGCTTACACTCAAAGATGGTGTCTACCTCCTTCAGCAGGATGTGTCGGAGCTGTGTAGTGCCTGAAACAGAACACAAGGGGGCAGCAGCATCAGCACTGACAGGCACCTGACCATTCACCGTGATGGACTTCAGTTCAAAACCAGTTACTGACACTGCAAGCATGTACAGTACGGTTATGTTTCCACCCCTTTACAAAGCTTCTGGGATATCCTCATCCTCATCACAACCATTATGCCACCATGTGAGAATTCTATATAGAGCATTTGGACAGTTCAAATACAGGATTCATTTCCCCATGTTTCTCCCATGACATTACATTGCATTACACTGTATTTGCAATGTATTTAGCTGTTATCAAGAGTGACTTGCAGTGAAATAGGTACAGAGACAACCCCCCCCCGGAGCAACATGGGGTAAGATGCCTTGCTCAAGGGCACTTCAGCCATGGTTAAGTGTGTAGGAGACCGCTGGTTATTCACTCCCCCTCCCACATTTTTAACCCGTGCACTTGGTCAACCGTTTTATCTTCAGCCCTAAGATGTACATGCAGACATATTAATCACACACCAGCCACTTTAAATGTCCATAAACGACACCATGTCCCCTAGGGAGGGAGCCCCTTAACATTGTGAAGCTAGAGACCTTCCCCCGCTCGTAGCGGTCCGATGAGGATGACCATAATGAAAGAACAGACACTGGCACCATCTGCAAAGTGTTCTGGAGCGAATAAGCATGAAATCCTCTTTGGCACAGACAAGACACAGAAGCTCATGTTGGTGCCAGCGGTAACATGTAATGAAATTACACAGGATGTGAACCCACCTAAGCATAGCGCAGAATAGCGTAGCGTAGTGCAGTGCAGTGTACTCTAATATCCAGTCAGTCAGATGTGTAGTAAAGTGTAGGAGGTGCTGTGTGATTGGCCCCAGCCTATGAGCAAGCCAGCTCATTTCTTTTTTTTTTCTTTTTCAGTAAGATGCAGAGTTCACCAGCTGTTTAAAATGTGCGTTATTTAAGAAATGCATGCAAAGTAATCATAAAATGGTTCTTATTATGGCCTTGTATATAATCCTTTCTTCCTTGTTTTTTTCTGTACTTGACACTTTGATGCTTTCATCTTGTACCTGTGTGGCCTTGCTGTTTCATGTTTGTTTGTATGGGCAAGTGTTCAATGACAACAGAAGGTCTTACTCAAGGCCTATCTATGTCCTTGTGTGTTCCCTCTTCCACTGTAATTTCACACTGTATTATCTGCTTACTACTGCACTGTGACATTAAAAGTCCTTGAATACTTGAATCTCTGCTGCCGTGCATTATACTGCACTCTGTGCAATGAGACTCTGTCGTGCAATGCATTAGACTCTGTGCCGTAAAACTGTCATTCACACCAATTTTGCTGCTGGCACATTCTGCATCTTATTTATTCATAGCTTGATACTGTGAGGTGTGTATATTGCTTTATAGTCTTATTTGTATATATTGCTGTACATTCAGTACCTATATTTTAATTCTACCTACTATTCTTATCCACTTTATTTTTCTTATTATTATCTACTGCTTCTTCTTGTGCATCTGTTGGCTGTTCTGAAGGACATCTCACTATAGTTTGTGTACTGACAAAGACTTCTACTTCTACCATCACCAGAATAGTTTTCCAGCATGCAAATCCTGTTCATGTTTTGTTTTGCCTCTGGAGAGGAAACAATGCTTAACAGTATTTGAAATGTGTTTACAGTACCTATTTTGGCCACCATCCTACATGGAACACCTCTTAAAAACAACTTGTACAGTCAGTGGAATTAAAAAAAACATTGTAAACTAGCTAGGTGTAATATATGTGTTTTGTTCTTCCTTGTTAGGATTAAATGATTTGTTTAGCTGTTACGTACTTACAAACCTGCAGTGTATTGGCAACAACCCTGATGTTTTGGACCACCACAGTTTAAAATGGCGGCATGGTCATTTCTAGGCAATGTCAATACTGGACATGATTTTGTTTTGATTCCTGCTATATTTGTGCTGTGGCGATACAAGCCTAAGGGCTCAGTGCTGACTCTTCCCTTCAGAAGGTTACCGAGAAGGCTAAGAATAAGAACTGACCCACTTAACCACAGAGACATGAGAGAAGATGAGCGTTTTCTCCCTCTCTCCGTCTATCTCTTTCTCCCTCTCTCTCTCAGTTTCTCTCTCTCATTAGGGCCTAAAGCAAAGCCCCCCCCCCCCCCCCCAGAAAAGCTGTGAAGGCACTTTAAGTGTTTTTAGCATGTCTGCTTATATTTTGGGGGCCACGCAGTGAAGCTGGACCCTGGTACTAGAACCCTGGTACCCGAGTTGTGGTATGGGCACCTTGG
Organism: Setipinna tenuifilis; assembly: GCA_030347295.1. Taxonomy (NCBI): domain Eukaryota; kingdom Metazoa; phylum Chordata; class Actinopteri; order Clupeiformes; family Engraulidae; genus Setipinna; species Setipinna tenuifilis. The sequence continues at coordinate 14,528,846 of CM059274.1, forward strand.
CCAACTGTGCCACATACTTGCTCCCCAGACTTAAACCTCTTTTCTAAAAATGATATTTATAAGCATCCCATTCATGACAGCAGTATGAGGCATGTATTTTCCCTCATGGACCGATGCTCTAGTTTGAGTGCAGGTCACTGGATAGAGCACCACTCAGAGTGCAGCATGGAAAAGGTGTACACTGTCTGCCTAGAGAGAGAGAGAGAGAGAGAGAGAGAGAGAGAGAGAGAGAGAGAGAGAGAGAGAGAGAGAGAGAGAGAGAGAGAGCGTAATGATGGAGGTTCCATACCTGATCGGAAACACTCTATGATTTGCTGGATGCCGGACTTAGAGGTCTGAATCTGTTTCTGCAGCAGAGGAGGATCTCCAGGTTCCACACAGTATTCTAACACACACACACACACACATGCACACACACACGCACACGGAGAGATAAAGAACAATGTTAAAATGCTGTACATGAACTAGGCACCAACACCAACTAGTACCACCAACAGTCCTTCTGCCCTGGTCTTCCATATTATGTAATGCCAGGCTGGTGCACTGTGAACAACACTGTGATGTGACAACAAAAGAAATAAAGTCAATAAAAATGGAGAAGACAATATCTGGACTCTGAAACACCATTTAGTCTTTAAACACTAGTTTTTATGTGCCAAAACAAATATGTGGGCTCATATAAGTGTATAATCTGGCCTGCATTTCCCAAACACATTCTAAGCCTAAGCAGTTTGCAATTTCACATTTAGCAACATCTTAAGCAATGAAGTTTTCTGAAAATGGTCTGTAAACTCTTAAGAAGATCACATGTAGCTCCATGTGTGGTCCAAAGTAATCGCAGACTGCTAGGATGGTTCTTAACTCAAATGACTCAGTGGAGACACCTGGAGGATGTAAAGTGAAAATAGGCTACATACGCCTGTCCTGTAGATGTTGGCCTAGGACAGTTTGCTTGTGTAACTATTATGGCATTATGTAGCCGACATGGCAGACTAACTGAAGTAAAAGTAGTGGGAGGCTACTTAGGGGCCGGAAATCATATCAATATTATTGGAGCCAGAAAAAGGTTTAAAGTATATTCAAACATAAAGTCAAAGCTCTACATGTTTGTTGTTGTAATTGATTTAGGTCAATATTAAATGTTGTACCCTTTTCTGCTGGGAAACACTAATAACAATCTGAACCACAGGTGTGGACACCACCCTTAATGAACGATTTAAGAATGTTATGCATGCACATTCACATTACAGTCATGTTCCACAAACAGGTGTAGAAAATTAAAGAATGTTCGTAAGAACATAATTTCTGGCGCTCCTAAGCCTAAGATCCATCGATTTTGGGAACCGTAGCCCTGATGAAATAAGAGGAGAGGCTGGATGGTGGTAGTTGAGTTAGACTAAAGCTACACAACGCTGAGTATGAAGAGTCTCCACTTTCTCTCTGACAACATTTCCTATTCTTTACCATCAAAGGCCTATAATAAAGGCCTTTATTACTGACTCATATCTGCTCTGCAGACATACGTCAAGGCTGCTGTGTGACAAGAGGCATCAAGCAATATTAGGAAGAGTGCTGTGTGACAAGAGGAATCAGGCACAAAACAAGCGAGGACAAAATCTCAGTCTTCGTGCTCAACGTGTGGACTGATTTGTATCCACTTAAAAAAACAGTTCCACAATGTCTTAGTTTAGGACTTTGCCCTCAAGAAGTCACAGCAGGACTGAAGGAATGACATCACACACAGAGATGAAAGGACACCAGAACTGAGAGGGAAAAAGAAAGGAAGTCTATCATTTTCTTCTCCCTTACTCCAGTCACCATTGTCCATGGAGGAAAAAAAAAAAAAAAGAGGCCAGGTTTTCTCCATTTTCTCTCCACGAGTCTCTGGTGGCTCTCGCTGTGTGACTCCTCTGACTTTCACCTCATCCATTTAGAAACCGCTCTCAAGCCTTATCAAAGGCACGCTAGGAGAAGGAAGAAGCGGAAGAGGGCAAAAACCTGCTCTCTCTCTCCCTCCCTCCCTCCCTCCCTCTCTCTCTCTCTCTCTCTCCCTCCCTCTCTGCCTGCCTCTCTCTTTCTTTCTCTCTCTCTCCCTTCCTCTCTGCCTCCCTCCCTCCCTCCCTCTCTCTCTCTCTCTCTCTCTCTCTCTCAGGCTCTCGCTGCTTTTAAGGATCTTTTCTTGTAAAAGCTGAATGTTCACCATCAGATTGTGATGAGTCAGAGATTAGACACCGGTCCATTTTTGTACCCACACTGCAGACATTTTCAAAGCATCTTTCTCAGCGTTGTTTTTTTGCAAGGATTTCAAACTGTCCATATAAATACAACAAACACACACACGCGCGCGCACGCACGCACACACACACGCACACCTTTATGACATAAGTCATCTTTAATATAAACACTACTAGGGGTGTCAAATCTTGCTTGTTCACGGGGCAAATATCACAGGGGAATGTTGTTTTATTCAATCCCTCTAAATCGCTTGGTGACACGCAAACCCTCTTCCCGAGGTGACAAAGGAGTAACGCCAAACAGACTGAGAGAGAGTGGCAGAGAGACAGACAAACACTAGCGTGTCAGCCACTGTGCAAAAGGGACACTGATCGTGTTTTGGGAGTGTGTGGAACTGGCAGACGCATAAATATAATTACAGATGGAGAAAAGAAAAGGGAGGAAGAAAAAAAAAAAAAAAACAGATGCCCGGCAACTGGGGATTGATTTTCGCTAGACAGCGCGATTTACAGGCTTTGCCGTCCCATGCTTCATCCAGATTGATGCGTGTTTGGTTTAGAAGGGCAGTCTCTGTTTGCTCTCATTGTGCACAGACATTTATGGCCTGACTGATGTCATTTCCTCTCAGAGACGACGACCACAGCCATATACATCCGCTGCTCTGGGAAGTCCACCACAAGAGGTGGCGTACCCACACACACACACACACACACACACACACACACACACACACACACACACACACACACACACACACACACACACACACACACACACACACACACACACACACACACACACACACACACACACACACACACACACACACACACACACACACACACACACACACACACACACACACACACACACACGTACGTGATATCTGGGTATATTAAAGAAGCGACAACACGCGTGATACCACTCATCAATCTGATATGATGGCTTTACATTCAATCGAAACACAATTATGGTTACATACAGAGTCTGAAAAAGCTTTTTGTGTAGGCCCACTTCACAGTATTCAATCACAAGGACAAAGTCATTCATGCAATATCTATGTTAGGCTGCTGGGTGAAAAAAAGGCAAAAACAGCCAGGGCACATTCATAGACAAGCAGAAGAAGTATTCTGTGTGAAAATATTGCAGACTTGAGAGGTGAGAACTGACTGAGAAAAAAAAATCCATGTGGAACGCAACTATTCATTAACCACAGCGCATCAAAAATGACTTGGCCTATGTTTACTGTGACGAAGTGGAAGTGAAGCCGCAGACCTCTGTGCAAGACAAATGTGTAAGGCACATGTCGATGCCAGATAACTTTTAGGTGACTTTGTGCTTCTGTGGCTTTAAAGGAGGACTTTGCTTTAAAAACAAAAAAAACAATCCTGGGTCAGTACCCTTGTTTATCTCACAGGAGATAAATGTGACACCCTTTGGGCTGCCGAAGATATTTGCAATTCAAGAAGTCACCGCCTTGCAGTTTAAAAATCGCCTACCTGCACGGGGCTTCTCAACTCATCGAGTAACATTAAGTGGAAACTTGGCAGTAGGCTCTAATTCTCACCAAGTTTTTTTGTCTCACAACTTTCAATAAACGGGGTGATTGGAACAGCTGCTGGGAGTATAAGTGGGCTGATATGCTTAAATCCACCACCCTGTTTAATACACAGATTTAATTCATAATCAAATTCTGCTGCCACCTCTTCTCTCTCTCTCTCTCTCTCACACACACACACACACACACACACACACACACACACACACACAGAAGCATGCACACACACAAGCACGCATTCAGACACACGCGCGCACACACACACATACACACACACACACACAGTCACATCCCTGGGGCAGCCCCTCCCCCCATCTCTGCCTACATGCTGGGACTAATCAGAGGGGGCAGGTCCTTCTGATCTCCCTGCGGTCAAGGGCCAAAGTTCAGCCAATCAGACGCGAGCCTGCAGGATGGGCAAAGCTGCACGATTAACCCTTTCCTGCTGGCAGAGCAAAGACCGAGAGAAGCTATCCAACCAGGCTGGGGTTTTTTTTTGGCAGAGGAGGAAGATGCTATCCAACCAGGCTCTTGCCTTCCTGGTAACTCTACAGATAAGATGGAAGAAGACGACTGGGGTCAAGTGGTGTTTATATGTACATGAGACAAGTTGCCTTGAGCACAAACGACAACTGCACCACTGGCAAGGTTTCCTGAGCGAGTCCGTGCAGATTTGACTAGGACACAACCAGAACTCTAGGATCTGGAGTAAATTATGAACGAGATGACAGAGAAAATGAGAAAAAAGGGCCTCAATATCATCACAGGAAGCAAACTCTTTAAGTCATTGAAAGTGCAGAAGGAACAGAGAGAGACAAAGAAATTGAGATGGAGATGGAGAAGGAAAGAGAGAGAGAGAGAGAGAGAGAGAGCAGTCCCTTTTCCAGCAGACTGGTCTCCCGGCCCACTTGCGCAGTTTATGCAACAGGCATCTCACATGGACTCTCTAGTTAATTAGTGCTTATTTATAGCCTCGCCTTCTTCTCCTCCGCGCTCCCTCTCTCTCTCTCTCCCTCTCTCTCTCTCTCTAGCTCCACATCTTCTGTGCATCACTGGTGTCACAGCTAGAGATTAAGATACCTCACGGTCCCCTGTCACATGACTAGGGGGCTTGCATATGAACATATGGTGTGTGTGTGTGTGTGTATGTATGTATGGGTATGCATGTGTATGTGAGTAAGAGAGAGAGAGACAGAGTCAGTACCTGACCCACTTTCGGAGAGAAGAGACTGAAAAAATGTGGCTACTGGCCTGCTGGGTCCACGGTGCAGTGGGGTGCGACCTGCCTGGGGAAGGGGTCACCGGTTGCTCTGTTCCCTGCTGATGTGGGGGTGGGGGTGGGAATGTGGGTGTAGGTGGGGGGCTGGGCGGATGGGTGGATGGGTGTGTGGGTGGAGGTGAATTTCCAGTAATCCCCCATGACCCCTCTCTGCGGACCTCACTTTGGGAGGGTTATTAGGAAGACCACTTCAAGAACAGAAGGTTTCCTAATATTCCAAACCTCCAGGGGGAAACCTGAGTGTGTGTGTGTGTGCGCACACGTATGTCTTTGTGTGTGGGATGTCTGACCTAGCCTTCTGTGCTGGGATTGGGTTGCTGTGTGTGGGTAACACTGGTGTGCTGAGTGGTATCATACCTGGTGCACTGGTTAAGCTGACCAACGTGTGTGTGTGTCTGTGTGTGTTTAAGTATGTGTATTGCTTTTTTTGTAGAGCTGCAGTTGTCTGGACTGAACCTGGTACTCTGTTCAAGCTAGCCTGGGTGTGTGTGTGTGTGTGTGTGTGTTGATTTTTATGGGTGAACTGGAGAGCTGACCAGGATTGTACCTGGTGGGCTTACCAGTGTATTTGCATGTGTGATTATGTGTGTGTATGTGTGCGCGTGTGTGTACATGTGCAAACACGTGAGATTGTGTGCGTATGTGTGTGTGTGTTTGTGTGCACTTGGGAATGTGGCCCTACCTGCTGCGTGGTCTGGGCCGGCGTGGTCTGCCGTGCCGTTGCAGATGTCCTCGGTCTGGCATCCTTTGTCGCTGGTGGACGTCTTCTGCTGGTCAGGCGTGGGCTCCTCCATCTCCCCGTCCAGGCAGCAGGGACTGTGGGCCAATCACACGCCAGAGAAACGTTTATATTAAAAAATAATAATAATAAATAAAAATCACAGCACACATCTCGCAGCACACTCCAATGCATCGGTATCACAGGCTATTTGCAGTGTTTGTCCTGTAGGGAGAATTCAAGGGCACATGCGTCCTGAATTTCACACTAAACCTTTTCGGTCTCGGTGCACTAACTGACACTTAACACCCCCAACACTCACTTTCTCACTTCATTTTACAGGCGGCGAAGTGAGTTAGTGCATGTCAAGAGGTCAACGCCCAATTTGCCTGCCAGCGCCACCAACTATAAGGTAGACGATTGGCAACTCAATAATCAATTATATGTGTAAGGAGAGCAATGGGTAAGGAGGGGGGAAAGTATTTCCATTTATAAGGAAACATTTTTTACATACACTAACTAACTATGACTTTTGCTTACTATTGGGGCAGGGGGGGCAGCATTTACATTTATAAGGTCACACGTTTACGTACACGCTGACAAATTCACACTTCTCAATTTCTCCCACAACAGGAAGTTCGGATACGAGCAGCAAAAAAAAAACAAAACACAAACAGCGAGCTGAATGGGCAGCTGAAGGCTCGGAGACTCAGCGACTCAGAGACACACACTGGGACGGCACTAACGTGATTTATGGGCCTGTCCAGCACGCATGTGCGGCGCTGCATGGTTATTAGATCACAGCGGCCCAGCCAGCCGTGCCCGACCGAGACTCCCCGAGTCCTTGTAGACATAACATCAACCTCCCGCCTGCCTGGCCCGGGCTGGGCTGCTGTCGGACCTTCACCGCTCGAGCAGGGGACACAGCCGAGCCGAGCATGCCACAGATAAGTGCCTCTGTGTGTGTACTAATCCTGCCCTCGCTGTCCCTCTGGACACTCCTCATCTCCTTCTCCCCCCCTTTACTGACCTTGGATGCAAACGATAAAAATATAAAATATACATGATAATGTGTTGGTTGACACTTGACTGTGGTAAAATGAAAAGGAACAAACTTGACACGGTGGTGTAACTGTGATCGGTGCTGTGGCGAATGAAATGACATCTGACCCATCCGAACGTGATCATATTTCAATGACTTCTGCATCGGAACATCCTCACACTGTTCTAGATACTAAAGGAAGAACTGCACCACATTAGTGTTTGCATTCAAACCAAGCAAAGGCAACAATAAAGTCAGAATAAACTACAACTCTTTTAATTAATATATACATGTATTAAAATATATTTAAATATATATCGCAATATCTTGGTACACTGCTTACTCAAACCAATAAGATACCCATTACCAAAAACGACCACAAGGGGGAGGCAACCTCCATGCTTTACAGGCCCAAAATCATCTGGCAAAGAGTTACCCTCCTTAAATTCCACTAAATAAAATTGCATTGAATCTTTTTTTTAAAGACTCTTCCAAGACCATAATCTGAACTGACTCAGAGAGTGAAAAGTTATATATTTCACAATGACACCATAACTCTTTTATTCTCTGCCAAAGGTGTAGTTTCTTGCTGATGCTTGTTGAGGGTGTGACACTGGACAGGTGCAATTCAGAATGTCGCCCTCAGCAAGCTAATGGCAAAAAAGCAACAACAGTCTGCCCTAATTTACTGAATGCAATAGGATTAGAAATGACATGCTGCATGTATTCCCCTGACTTGAACATGGGTATGTCTGGGAAGAATCAGTCAGTCAAAGCAATCTGTGTAGATTACTTGCAAAACATCTGTTCAGGAATTGCTAACAGTAAGTCAAAGTAGCCCCATATTCATAAATGCCCTGCTGGATGTGACTGCACCCCCTGTGAAATATTTCAAGATTGTAATCAGGGAACCAAATAAGGGAAACTTTGGGTATTAACTTAATAATGAGGTCTTTTAGGGGTATTCTGTATCAAATAAACCCTAAGCAGAGTCCCCAGATATAGTCAAATCTTGACTCATCAAACAAAATGGTGGTCATACAAACATGCAATTACAGTATTGACAACTTCTCGCACACTGGATTCGTGACGGCCAGAGCTAGATTTCACAAACCCGGATGAAAAGAGATGGTTTAATAATCACACATAATTGTAGGAAAAACAGAAAAGATATTTAAGCGAGTGGATGGATGTCATGGTTCACACCTCCACAAATGAAGATGACGCTCGTCATCCCTCTGAAGTGCAGATTACTGGAATAAAAAGGAAAAAAAAAGAGAGTATCTCCAGTAAGCCTAGGGACCATCACAAATGAGTAACACTGATGTAATGCCCGGCAGATTAGTCAACACAACAGTGAAAAAAAAGACATAGTGATTCAGGTCGATGTACCGAGATAGATGCTCAACCTTACAGCAACGTGTCTCAGTCTCCATGGAGACAGACAAGCTAAAGTAGTGTGAGACTCTTAAAACACTTGAGGGAAGTACTGCATAGAGAAACAAGAGAAGCTTAAAACACAAAAGGAGCCAAACGGCATCGGTGAGAAGACGCTGAACTGAAACTGGTCAACACAGGCTTTCAAAACATTTTCCATACGTTAGGATAACATTTACCAGAATCCAAGCTAGCAAACAGAGACATCGATGGTTTGACACACTCCCACACACAACTCAGCAGCTGCAATACACCATCTGCCATTTATTTCATTCTGGTTAACCTGCAGATGCTGACTGCTGGCGGTACTTTTGCTTGCCACACACCCAATCTGCTGTTAATTGGCATGAAGCTACCACAGGCAGCCCAAGGTTGCTCTAAAAAAGTGACTGATCAGGGAACAGCTCGTGAACTGCCTCTCCAGATGCTACAAGACCAGGAGCTGCCACAGGACTGCAGTGGTTCCCACAGCGAATTTGATCGTCAAGGCGATGACTGTCCAGAAAGGTGTGGGGCTATGGTTGACAGAGATATCCCTCCAAAATGATATGAAAATCACATTCATGCTTTGTGCCATGTTTGTTTTAAGCTCCCCCATTGCTATGTCCGGAAAGTAATTGATGAGTCTACTGCCATACATACACCTATAATGTATGGGAGTGGGAGTGTGCGCGTTTCATCTCGTGATTTTAAGACCAGATATAGTTTAAGTGCTGTATTTGGACTACTTAGTTAAGGCTGGAGGAATGAAGTGTTAAAGTGGCTGTCTTAACTGTAACGCACTGGGGGAAACCCTGGGACCATGGTAGAAATAAAAAGGGGGAAGGAGGGGTAGGTGTAGGTGTGTGTGTGTGTGTGTGTGGAAGGGGGGGGGGGGGGGGGGGTCTCCAACTTGGAGTCATTATGGCACCAAGCTGTGCAATGCTTTGTACCTGCCTGTGTAAATAATCTCAGCTGGTCCTTATCAATCACTTTGCCTTATTAGTTAACCGAATGCAGTCACAGGTTGCCTAAGTAGCATTACACTAAAAGGCAAATGGTCTGAAGTCTCTGCTGGAAATTAATCATCACTGCTCTCCTCATAAAAGGGCAACATAATGGTGTCCCGACTATGGAAATCACACACATCAAGAGCAAGGCCAGGTGATGTAAAAATTACACATAATCATTTTGTAATATTTTTAGCAAATCTCATATGCATGATGCCTCCACAATCTCAACTGGCAGAGGTGGAGAACCTTGCTTCAGAAAGTGAAAGCCCTGCCACATATTTGATCCAACCATTTTCTGAACCAGCTGATCCTTATCAGCCTACAGCTCAATAGGTAAATTGGCTAATCACTGAAATCACAGGCAGAGGGAATACATAGAAGGGGTTTTGCTATCTGAAGCCAGGATGTCCACTTTTGTCAATTGTACAACTGACTGAATGTTTAAGAAGATACACTGATCTAGAAGTCTTTCACCTAAACAAGAACGGACATCATAGCTGTTTATACTGCAGAAATTAAGTGAAAAATGAAGCTTCTTGCATCTTGTTTATCTTTGATCAATTGTTATGTCTGTCATTACATACAATGCATGTTTCTATATAAATAACTCATTACATAACATAAAAACTATAATAAAAAAGGCATATCTAAAGCCATTCACTTTCAAATATTCACCTCCCAACTGGTCTGAACTGCAGAGGGCATTATATGATGCTGGCCTACATATAGTAACCATAACTATTTGGTTGGGCTCGGGGAACAAGTAAAACGCATTAAAACTAACGGTACCGACTGTAGGGGCATATAAATCTGCTGCCAAAGCAAAATGAAACAAAGCCGAAATGTGCTTCCTTCATTTTTTTTAGTTTAGTCATCACTTCGAACTCTATTTGATTTACTTCCATCGATTTGGTTGGCATTTTAGAAAGTTGATAGGTTATGTTCAAAGGGCACTTGGGTCAAGAAAGTTACCGCCATCGTAAGGTACGATACACAATGGTTGTCCAGGTAATGTTTTACCACAAGAGGTGAGACCCACGCAAATGTCGCTGAGTATTAGGGTCACGACACTAACAGCAACAACCATGTGCACCACTTCCTTGCGCAATGAGAAAACAGGAAGCACTTTAAACATGTGGTAAAATTCAGTAGGTTTTTCAAATAATACCGTGAAGAATGGCACAGTCCCAAATGTGCACATCAAGCCTTTTTCCATCTGATTGATCAACTACAGCCTTATCAACGCAAACTATAGCCATTCAGTCGAAGTAAAAGGATGATCGAATGGGTGCAAACCGTCCTATGGGCGTACGTGAAACGCGGGATGTGACGCAAATGGGACCGATTATATTTCTAATGGCAAGTATTTAATGGGATAATGACTAATTTTTTCATTCGCGTCATCAAAGAAGATATCCTAACACTGAAGGCGCAAACCACTTGAACCGTTCGTCTAAGGAAAGATCAGTTGCGTAACTTCCATCGACAAAACTTAATGAATTGTGCACCAAAGCGCCACATCACCCCCCACTACATGAAATTAAGTTCCCTGCTCCGCGAGGCAACGTTGTGGTTCCTCAAAATAAATGTAACTGAAAAATAATAACCAATATGTTGGCATTTTGTGCCATCTTTACCGACTACAACGCACTGACTGAGAGAGTTAATGGTCATACGAATCTGTTGGCTTTTTCGTAGGGACGGCTAGGACGCATACACGTAGCGGCCGACAGAGCATAGGGGCCAGACACCGATGGTTTTCCCTCGACTCTTTTTATCCACTGGATGATAAAATGATGGACTGCAACCGTGCTTCAGCATTTGACTGACAAACTGTGATTACTGTGCGTCTATCTCGGTAGGTTAGCGAAGGTAACTTAGCAATCTAACGCAAGAGCTAGGCTACGGCCGATATGCGCAAAGAGGCACAATCGTTGCGCAGCTTTGGACTAACCTACCCAATTTATGTGCGCCAACTCCCCGATTGTTTGGGAGTCTAGCATTACTTTGCTCAGAGCCTCTCCTCGCTGTCTGTTTGCAACCAGAAGCGCAATGCACTTCTCCGTTCTCATGGCACCGTTTGTATTGACCTATTATGCTCCTAAAATCTCCTTTACACGCTTATATTGTCAACTCCAAAAAGCAACCATTTCATACCACAAAAGACCAGATTAACTTGATCAAAGGGATAGCTACGTACAAAATGCACCTTTCAAGTCGCAAGAGAAGAGGCCCCCTCCACAGATTGCAGCATGGCCGAGAGTGCAGCGTAAAAGCGGGCTGACCCAAAAGAGATACAAAGGGAGTGTTGAATATGTCCACACACGACCCAAAACTAAATTACGAATGACCTAAAACCGTTAAATGTTTGTTACTACCGCCCAAGGAAACAACAAAATGGTCGATGATGAGAAAGATTAGATGCTACGCTATGCGGCTCGGTGGCACCTTTTCCAAGAAGTAGCTTGGCGCACAGGTCCGGTGACCCTTCCGGCTTTGCGCGTCTTCCTACAGACTACATTCAACCACAAATGCGTAAAATAACGTAGTTGTGCTGTCAAAGACGTTAAATACCAAACACACCGTTTTAGTTTCCCCTTATAAACGCTGTCAACGGACATTATTAGCCACTGAAACCAAACATTCGCCCCTCCATGAATGGACCGAACAAGAGAACGATGACGCCATTTTCTGCAAAACAACCACGTTCGGTGAGGTACGAAGGCATTTTTTAGCTTCCAAAACGACTTTAGGCCTTGGGTGAAAGGTCCACTTTGGATATAAATGTTATTGTATTAGTTCTTAGTAGAGTGCCTGCCAAAACACAAGATTAAATCAGTTTTTGTTACGTACCAGAAAGCGTTTCGGCCGGTGAGCTACTTCGACTGTGCGTCCTCTCGGGCTAGCTGGGGATTGTTTATTACGCCTCTCAGTGCCGAGTTCTCGCTCGGCAGTTCCCTCGCCAGCAGCCTTTGTGCACAGCGTGGAGAGCCTCCAGTCGTGCGGCTGCTGCGCAAAAGGTGCTACATTTAAACTTTATATACACCGTGACAGTCAAAACGACAGAGGGCTACAGAAAAGCTGACATCAACGGAATTTTAAAAATGTGTATAATTCCTGTTTATTTCGGAGATATAGTCATGTAGCTTTAGCGCGCGCCCACTCCAAATCCATTAACTTGAAGCTCGGGTTTTTCCAAACTTAAAACTGTCAAAAAAGTTTTAGAACAATAGGTCGACAGTCTATACTGATGATGGGAGTAATGGATTCAATTTAATAGATTGGTAGAATTAAAATATAATTTCAATTTGAAAGACATATTTTGCCAAAAATAAAGCCTATTCGTGAAAATACCCACATTTAGGCCCAACCATTATATATTAAATGCCAACTAATTAGGTACTTTAGCACTCACATCCAAAATAATACAAATATACAGGCTACACCTAAATGTTGATGGGTGTTATATTTAGTTTATAAAGAGAATGGCAAGTTGTCCACGTTGTCACCAAGAATGTCAGTAGAGACTTTAGAAAATGCCCAATTAGGTATCATCACAAAATAAGTGGCAACATTTATTGGATCATTCAACTGAACACCACAGGTATAAAATTAAATCCCATGTGAGGTAATGTTTTACAATGGCCATTGTGAAAGAGTGGAGTCAAGAAAAGCTGCTGTAATGTTGGTTTCTAATAATTTTAAATAACATTTATCTCAAATAGCAATGATTGCTAGCTCCCTTATCAAAGTGATTTAGCTGGTACAACATGCCAGGAATGCCTGTTCCTCAGTGAGAGAGGTTGTGAGGGGGTTGGCGAATGGCAGCGTTCATAAAACTAGTTTACAGCTCAAGTGGCAGTGTTATCTTAGCTAGCAGGCTAGTCCACCCAGCGTTAGCCTGTTTAATGCTAGCCAGCTAGCATCCTCACGGAGAAGTGTGCCAGCAGCACCTTCGTTTGCAGTTCACGTAATGTTACTCGTCATTTCTCCTCGAATCTACCCTCTAATTAACTGATGTTCACACGTTTTCCTCACGTAATCCTCCACTGATGTCGATCTAACTTCCATGTGTACTTATCTTCCTAAAAGAAAAAAACGCCATGTTTATATCTGTAGAAACTTTAACTGCTTCCCTTGCGCAGGTGCTAGGGGAAACTTGGTTGCTATGATACTGTAGACTGGGATAGCGCGCGAAAGTGCTTACAATCTAAACACGTGCATGATGTATAAATTTGTCTAACAGTATTGTTCCCACGGGGCAAAACTTGTAGTTGGTTTAGCCCATGTTGCGCACGTTGATTCTTCGTTAGTAAATGACTAATCAATTTCTAACAGCCAGAGATCACCCAGCTTCCAACTCTTACTGCCTACTGCTTGTTTGTAGTCAGTTTTTACGTGCGTAATTATTTTGAGATTTTTTTCTCTCCTTCAGTCAGGGACTTTGAAAAAGCTCGTTGGGCCATTGTGTTTGCATCAAAATAAAAAAAGACGGCGTCGCAGAGTTCTCCTGTAGTTATAATCCGGCAAACCATGTCCTCAACTCCACAGAAAACATAACAAAAGATAGCCATTGCTTTTCCCCAGACTCCTAACTGAAGGGCCTGGACTAAACCATTACCATAAGAATGCTGGTTGGGGTGGAGTGGGGGGATATTCCCTTTCCGTGAATCGCCACTTAGAATTTTGTGTATAAAAACTTTTCTATTTATTGCCATTATATACTTACTTTCGGCTTGCTTTACCGGTTTGAATCCCTTACTGTGATGGTAAGATTTGCATCTACTTACCCTTCTTAATTGTGGTAGCGGCCTATATGCAATAACATTCTAGAACTGCTCTTGGGAGACAGGAAACTTTTCTGCATCATCTGCAACATCAACCTGTCTTGTCATTTTACAGTGTTAATGTCTGACACACATTTCATTCAAAGACACTTACAACATGACACAATGAGACAGGTAAAAAAATGTATTTGTGTAACAGTTGAAGTCCAAAACATTGTCAAACCCTGAAAATACACATACTCTTTCGCTGTTGAAAATGCCTTGGGCCAGAGTAAAAAGCACATATAGGAACACCGTTTCACTGAGGTTTTGCCATTGAAGTTTTAACTTCGTTTCAAATACGTTAAGTTGGATAGCATTTACATGACCATATAAAATTAAGGCCTTACAATGAAAAACCAGCTCATGTGGCTAGACCAGATTTGAGGGGAAAACATTTAAAGCACTCCCTAAGCATCACATCATTTGAATAATAAAAAAAATGACTGAAGACAGAATGTGTAAAAGTTACACAACTGAGCAAAAGGACAGTATAACATTTAATATCATTTAATACAATTAGTATACACAGTTACATGACATTTAACCTGAATTTCTCTGATGGAGCTGGGATCTCAGGTGGTCAGAGGATCTCTGGGAAACTTGTGTCAGATAAGAAAAATGTGTAAGTTTAGAATTAAATGTGGTCTTCAACCTTGTGTAAACTTTCATGCCTTGTGTAGATCAGCCGCATGTTGTATGTAGAGGTTTTTAGACAGGGAAATTTAATGGTATGTAGATGTTACCATCAAGGAAGTCTCATTTGCATGATGGGCAGAGCAAGTTTAAAAAGTGGATGTTTTTTTGTCAAATAGATAGTTGGATCAAAAATATGAAAGCTGAATAAAAAATATATATATCACAGTGGACATGCCAGAGAAGCATGGCCTATATGAGTCGCTGTCATTAATTACAACCAAATATACATGTTAGGCCCCCACATATACTTATAAAGACATACTGTAAAAAGTCTTGTCTATACTGAATATTTGAAATCAGAGGCTTTCAACTGAAAATTAAGAGAGAACATTCTTGACAAGACCAGGGAAAGATTAAATAGCGGACATAATACAATTTTTCTGTATTCAGGTGACAAGCCAAGCCTGCAAATAAGAACTATGAGATAGCTTGCAGAGAAAGGAGTTTGTGAACATTCAATTTATCATCTATACTTAACTGGTTAGGGTTAATTAAGATTTTGAACTACCAAAAGGGCTGTGGATTCTCCTGGCTCAAAAGGAACTTCACTGTTACATTAAAATCACTTCGAAAAACTCATACCTGGGCTTTGGTCTTATTTTGTTTTTCTTAGACAAAACAGGCAGTTATGCATGTATGTGTGCGCGTGTAGCGACAGAAAAAAAGACTGCAGGGAATACATCCAAATTTCTTTGGAGGCTGAAACGGACCTCTTAGTGATGAGGCATCGACATTAGCAAAACGATTTGAAGATTAGAAAAAGACTGCTAGAGGAGTTTACTGTAAGGAAGCAACCTCTCATCGCGTACTACGTTCAACACCTAAGGTCTACGGGTGGAAGCACTTTACATGGAGTTCACAAAGACTTTGGAAGCTGGGCTTCATCTTTCGCGTACATGAAGTCTCCATCTTGAGCAAGGCAGAACGTTTATGGCAAACTCATCAATGAGCAAAATGCACACTGAATATCTAAACGCTGGGGCACTGGGGAAGAAACAAAAAAAAAAAACCTGTACAAACATTTAGTCTTTCTATGTAATATATATTTATATATGTTTGAAATATCTTTTTTTTCTCTATAAATAAAACCAGACTAAATTTCTGGTATATGACAAAGTGCAAAGGGGTATGTACTAAAATTTTACTATTTAAGGTGATCATGCTGATCCAAATCAATCCACACCAAGGTAATCTATATGAATATGGTTGGTTTACCGCACCTATGCCTTTAACCAAATATGATTCAATAATACACATGCTTACAAACAGCAGTATTATACTTGGGGTTTTAACCACAAAGTAAAGCTGAGACACAGCAACGGGACTGTTTCTGAATAAGTGGGATTGTTTAAGGGGGAAAAAAATCCTTGCAAAAGAAGGCAAGATAGATTTCTTTGGGGGTTATAGTATTTGTGACACATTGGATAGGGTGGGAGGTGGGATTTTTTTTCGTGTAGCTCTGCAAGATTGATAATAAATACAAAAAAATAATAGAAAGATATGTACACTTTTTCCAACAATACAAACTCTATAATAATACTTTCAACTTTTTAAAATGACATACAAATATACTTTTGCTCATCTTTAGCCCTACACTAGTCAGTTAGAAAATTAATAAAGAAATGATAAATTATCATACAAAATCCAACACTTCCTTATGTTGTTTTCCATTTAGGCGCAAGTCCATTTAGACATTATGTTTTCTTGCAATGCTTGCGACAGAACTGAAATACTTGAAGGAGGAAAAAAAACCTGAATTCATCCTATTTCGGTTAAAAAATAATCTTGCCAAACAGTGTCAGTAAAGAATTCCCTTGGTTGAAAAGTTCCTGTTGTTCTCCATCACCTGTTCAACGGTCCAGGTGGGAAGAGATTTAAGTGCACTTTAGATAGGCATGGTGGAGAGGCTTTTCCAATTCCAGAGCCTTCTTGTGTGTGTGTTGATTGTGTGTGTGTGTGTGTGCGTGCGTGCGTGTGTGTTTGTATCTATATCCATGTACATGTGTATGCATGTGCAATATGGTACATGGTAGACAGGCTTCAGGCATTAAGGTCTTCCCACACTTGTCACAGCTCACGGAAGAAATCAGTGGACACCCAGGACACTAGGTGTCCCTCCTTTCTAATCCTTTCCTTTGTCCTGGCATCTCCAGCAAGGCGACAAGATCGACCGAATGCATTGCTATATAATAATGGCATCAGCCAAACAAACAAACAAACAAAAAAAGTTCAGCGGCATCGAGAGTGGTGTCGAGAGGAACAAAGTATGTCCGCTCTGATGGTCGTAGATGGTTTGTCCTCAGAGTCTTCTTCTGCACACCAGTAGACAGACGTCCACGGAGATCCCACAAGATTTGCAGCACAAAAGGCTGAAAGTTAAGTCCAACTGCAGGGAGCGCTGTTTAGTACCAAAGGGAGACCCGCTATTTCTTTTGTGGCTGCCAGTGTGGACTGACGGATTCCCACCACTGCCCTGCCTCCCCACAACCCCCCTCCCCCCACCCCCTCCAACAACTGCGGGCACATGGCTAAATTCACCTTTGTGGTCTATTAGTTACGATTCCAGTAAGCCCTGTGACACAGGCAGAGGAAGAAGGGGCCTGGAAGATGTGGAGTTAACAGTCTGTCTGTGCAGAGCATCATCCTGTTCTCCTTTGACAACCAATTAAATCAGTGGTGCACCTTGGGCTGAAAGAGACAGGGAGAAAGGATATTGATAGTTGAGCAATAAAGCCAGACAGACAGATGTGAACAAGGAACAGTAAGAAGGCTCCTAGTTAAAAAAAAAAAGTCAAGGTGCACAGCCAAGGCGTACCTGTCGAAGGTGAGGATTGTGTGGTGACTCAGGCAAGGGGGCCAGGAGGCTCAGACTGCTCTTCCTGAAGATACTGTCCAGCCCTGTCGTCTTGGTCACCTTTCCGGCCCTCTCCCCGGAGCCCGAGGTCTTCCGTTTGCGGCCGTCCGCCGCTATCGTGCTGCCGAACGGTGCGGGGCTGTGCGAGGAGAGCGGGTGGTCACCCAGTAGCGAGCCGCCTGTGCCCACCTGCCCGCCGCCACTCACCAAGTACCTGCCGCTTGACTCCTTGACCCCCTGCCCTAGCCGCCCCGGTGACTTGCTTTTGATGGAGAGGGCGGTGGTGCCATTGCTGATAAGGGCGGGGTTTGGAGAGGGCTGCGCGGGAGGAGGAGGTGGAGGCGGCGGGTGGTAGCCGTTTCCATTCTTCCGATGCGAGCTCCCCTCAGAAGGCTTCCGCCTTTTGGATACGGGCCCCTCGCCCTGGGCCCTTGGAGACTTAGAGGGCTTAGTCCGAGGCGATTTGGCAGAAGAGGAGGATGAGGAAGAGGCAGAGGAGGAGGATGATGATGATGCTGGAGTCGGCGGGTCAGGGTCCCTGATGCAGAATATCCCTCCTCCGTTGTGGGGAAAGGCCGTGGAGTAGGAGACGATGGAGACGCCGTCCAAAGATGGCGGGGCAGCAGGCGAGGCAAACAGAGGAGGGGAGAGGATTCCCGAACCAGGAGAGGAAAAATCGGATGGGCTGGGGGAGTTGCTGGCTAGACTCTCCGCTGCCAAGGGTACCTTCCTGCATAAATACAAACAATAACATCTGATTAGCATCGGGTGGAAGTAGAAGTCTTTTTGTTGTCACTATTCAGGTACATCAAGATATCATTTGGAACAAGCCAACAGATGCAGACAGTATAAAACAGTAGATAAAAGCCGTTAAATAGAATGAAGATTATAAAAATGTACAACAAATATATACAGCTACAACTTAAGTTATATATACAAACATAGCTAAATATTTACAGGTGCAAGGTATATATAAAGTGCACAAGTGCTGCATGACAGTAAAGTAGTACTGATACAAAACAGTTAGTCATTGCACATGGTCAACATTGCACTGGGGTTGCAGTGTGGGGTGGTTGGCAATTCCCATAAAGATAATGGTCAGTACAAGAACACCAAATGAGTTTTTATGATTTTTTTTTTTTAATTTGAGTTTTTATGATTTTAACATTAGCTTGTCTTCCCTGTAACAAAATGAAAAACTTGTGCTTATGCATGATTTCAATGACTTGTTTCTGTCCAGCTTACTTCCACATCTGGGAGTTCACGTGCTTCTCGACCATGGAGTGCAACACTAGTCGAATCTTGTCCCAGCGCCGGTCAAAGACATAATGACCTCTCCCCATCAGCCGACTGTTGAAGGCACAACACTGGGCAAAAGAAGGTTAAAAAAAAGACAACATAAGAGAGAGTATATTTCTTCCTTGAAATCCTGAGATGGAAAAGTTGCATATGTACGGCATGGAGCTCAATTTCTCTGGGTACTTCAGGAAGTGACACACACATGGATGCGGTTCTTCTGCGATGAATCATTTTAGTCAGACTTGCCAGCTAAAATGAGTTCTGCAAACCATGCTGAAGACTGCACAAGGTAATGCTGTAAACTCATCATCATTATCCCGTGTTACAATTTCAGTGTACATGTAGGAACAATGATGGGCCAGTGAAGTCTAAAAATAGGAACAAATGATAGAGTGTGTGTGTGTCTGTGTCTCTGTCTGTAGAGATCTAAAGCAAAACAACACCTCACAAAGGGAGGACAAGCTCAAAAGTACTGTGGTGGATGATTTCAAACAGAAAACAGCCATTTCAAAGTCATGTCTGGCTCTGCTGGACTGCAGGCCCACAGACAGCTGGCGGGATGCCTGGGGACAGAGAGGGGGGGGTGGGTTTGGGGGTTTGTGTGTTTTGGACCTTACGCTCATCGGGTGCGGGTGGCGCGGAGAGTAATGGCAGGTTGGCTTGTCCGGGTCCTCGCACCCCTCCGCCTCGCCCTCGTCGCTGGACAGGCGGCTCTCCGCCCCTGCTGCCGCTGCCCTCTGCCAGCTGGGCACAGGGTCCGGGATGGGTGCTGGGATGGAGCTCAGCATCGCCGCACCCCCGCTTCCCGCCGACCTGAGGTTAAGAGAGACATGACGTCATCGCTCGTGCTCGTCATTAATGAGTGAAATCACCTTGTCACTAAAGTTTAGTGAGGGGAAACAACAGTGCGACATGTTTTAATTTCTAAGATTAGTTGAAGGAAAATGGCTCCAACTGTGACACATATCTTCCCATGAAATTTCAATATAATATAATTTCAATGAGTGAAATCACCTTGTCACTAAAGTTTAGTGAGGGGGAAACAACAGTGCGACATGTTTTAATTTCTAAGATTAGTGGAAGGAAAATGGCTCCAACTGCCAGACATATCTTCTCATAAAATTAGACACCGCCACAATATACCTCTGCATCATCGTCTCAGTCAGAAAAATCCCAGATTGAGAAGAAGCCAATTACCAAGTCACAGGAAGTGGACGAAATTAGTGGTTTCCCCAACTTTCAACAGTCTGTGCACCCTGAGACCAAAGGGCTCCAACTGCCACATAATACCTTTCCATGAAATTACATCACAGAGTACTGAAGCTTTTAAGCATTTGTGACAAAATGCAATAAAACCAGGATGTCCCTAGTCAATAAAAATGACAAATAGATTTTCCTTATCGAATAGGCTAGCATACAAAGTGCACGGGGAAAAAAAAAACTGAAATCAATATTTGTTGTCATATCCCCTTGTCCACAAAATAGCAACAATTTGCTCACCAGTCACTTCATGTGGTTTTTACATTTGGCAGGTAGGTTGTTTCAAATATTTCAGAAGACTTATTTCAGTTCCTCCGAGTATTCAGGCTGGATTTTTTTGCTAGTTGTTTATATAATCCCAAATTTCACTGGTTTCTGTCCGTTTCGGCAGATTATGTTTAGTTTTTCAATATTTTAGGCAATCTGTCTTTTTAAACAGCATGTGAGCATCAAAACAAAATGGAATGCTCAATACTTTTCATTTGCAAACATAAAATATTAAAACTCCCATCAACTAAGAAAATAACTGCGTAGATCAAGTGCACAGTACAGTAAACTCACATTTATGAGACTCTTGTCCCATCAGCAACAGATAATTAGCATAGGACACTTTTAATGACTGAGCATCTACCTGTGCATGTGTGTGTTTGCCAGGCGTAGCCGCAGAGTGGAAGTGGTTTTGCCATTGGAGCAGTGGGCGGGCCCGCTTGGAGTAGTGTCGTGTGACTGGCTGGGTTGGCTGCCCGTCTGAGTATCCCGTTTGTGTCCCACCTCCTTCTCCTTTGCCCGCCCTTTATGTTCGGCCAGGAGGATGTCAAAATCTTTCTTCCTCCCAGGTACAGCACGGCGGTGGGTCAGGGAGTGAGTCTAACACACACACACACACACACAAATACTTTTTTATCCAAAATCACCAAGTTCAGTCTCAGCGATCACAGTCTAATAATGAACTGAGGGAAAAAAAACACAGAACTCCACACAATAAAAAGGGTGTTGTGCCATACGGTTCCCTAGACATTTAACACAAAAATAAGCAGAATGTAGAACTCGAAGAACACAAGCTAAGCAAAATGAGAGGTGCAACTGCCAACCTTGCAAGTGAGAGACCGTGTGCAGGGTCTCTTGGTTTCTGGGTCCAGAACTCCACAGTGCTTATTAGGATCAAAGATCCTCCCTTCAGGAAGAAAAAACAAAAAGGAATTAAGATGTTATTCAAAACCAAAACATATGTCCATGTACAGTACAGACCAGGATCTGTCTGTGGGTTAAACTTTGTCTGGTTTTCACAACTCGCCCACTCCAACAGTATCTTACACCTGAAGATGTTGGCATGTGCTCTCGCTTACTATTTTAATATGGAGTGACAATGATACAGTCATGTTTTTGGTCTCGTTCAAATCTGTGCTCCACTGAAAACGCAACTGCTACTCTCCCCTTGGCTCAATCATTTCATATCAACTGGCCCTGACCCAGATGTCCTCTGTAATCTCAAATCACTAATCTCTATAATCTAGTCGTGTGGACGGGTGCTGCGATTGTTCCTACGCAGGGTGAGAGAGAGAGAGATAGAGCGAGAGAGAGAGAGATAGAGAGATAGAGAGATGGAGAGAGAGAGACAGTAAGCTTGGAAGGAACGGGCCCTGCTGCTGGAAACCACTGCTCCTTCTCGTTTCGTGTTCTTTTTTTTTTTGTCTTTCTTTCTTTCTTTTATGAGAAGCAGAGGATTTTGGCAGACAACCCGCATGTGGAAAGTACATTCCCTAAATCAAGCTCTTACGAGTGGCAGTGCAAAAACACCACATGGAAGGGAGGGGGCAGTGGTAGGAGGAGGTGGAGGTGGACCCATCGGCCTATCCCGTGCCCTCGGGACCGGCAAGAGCTGTCACCCAACCCGTGGGCCTGTGAGGTGGACACTGACTGACAGGACATACCTCAGCATCATCATCCCAGAATTCAGCTTCACTTGGAAATCCCCAGATTGAGAAAAGGATTCAGGGATTCTTATTTGTCAATTTCCCTATATGTGCAGGACATACAGAAAAATCAAAATGTTGTTTCTTTTCTCTCTGACAGTAACTGAAGAGACTGTTCCGGTAATGTTAAAGCCAATCACCAAGTCACAGGGAGTGGACTAAATTAGTGGTATCCCAACTTTCAACACCCCTGTCTGTGCACCCTGAGATGTGTGTCATGTCCTACCAAGTACACCCTACATTGTGGACATCTTTCTTTGAATACTTTTACATAATTAATAGTCCAAGAACAAAATGAAAAAAACACATAGTACTTAATACATACCAATACAGTGGCAATTGGGTTGTATTGGGGAAAGATAGCACTAAGACTTTTTCCCACATATAGTCTGTACCTAAACTTCATCTTTACTCTTGTAAGAGCGGAGACCTCACGCCCAGATTTATTTAGCATACCCCCTAGAATTGATCCAAGACAAGGCAAGTTTATTTATATAGCCCATTTCTTACACCACAGCATTTTAATGTGCGTCACAGATCATTAAAAACAGCAATAGGAAAAAAAAAGAAAAACAAGCAAAACAGACTAAAATAGCCAATAAAATAACAGGTGAAAGTTAGTGGTCTAAAAAGGGGGGTAATCATCTTGGGGATTTGGGGATCCAAGTACGCCCCAGGGGTCCTCATACCCCAGTTTGACAACCACTGGTCTAGATGATAAAGAGGAAACACTGGAAACTGAAATTCAGCACAGATTTTTGAATATAAAAGATGTCACAAATTAATCCCCCATCATCAGAAGCATCTGGTGATGCACAAGCATGGCAACTCGGGGACAGTTGCATAGACAAGAGCTTTCCCCCTTGAGCTTTCCTTGAGTGCGACGAACCAAAAGCTCTGCTTATCCTAGCGATGCTGGTTTAAATCATTTAGCTCCGGGTTTTGCAACCAAAGCTAGAAGCGGGTCCAATAACTGTCAGCTTGGTTTTGACTGATGCTCATTAGACACCCCAAGCCCACAATAAATCCCCACTGAGTGTGTCCAGACCACATTGAAGACAATCGCAATCTGTGGCCTGGAAACGCACACAGCACTCACTTGAAAGGGCTTGAGCTAACACAGCACCGAGACGCTAGAGAGCAGCACTGACTTTGACTGACTGTGAACTGACATAAGCTCTGAAAGCCCCATGCGTACACACAATCACTGGCCCTGGCCTGCAAATTGGTCAAGGGAAAGAAAAAAGGTCACACAAGGGTGCCCAGGCAGGGAAAGGGACACTTAATGCTACACACAAAAAAAGGTACTTGAACATATTGCACTGCACAGGGACTGTGCAAGTTCTTAAATTGCAAATGTGTTGTCCTCATTTTTGCATTGTAAAAATAAGCACAAGTGTCATTACAAGCATTTCTGATAGGGGTACAGAGGCCAAGTAGTTTGACTGTAAAATATGTGTCTCCCTTTGGTACAACATCCCTGATAAAACATGCTATGAGGTCCTGAAACATGTGCATCATTTAGCCTTGATCCACAAGCACAATAAACTGGAACAAAACTGACTTTTATGGATGACTGTTCAGTAAAAAGCTGTTAACACATAAAAAAGTATTTATCTTACTCTGTTCTTCCCCGCTGTATAATCAGTGAAAGTATGCTTCAGAATAAAACTTAAGGGAGAAGAAGTTCTCCAAAGTCTAAGACTCTATTATCAGTGGCAATACCCCAAGTACAACAATGGAAAGTCGGCATCCGCGCCTTTGATCCATGAGTGCGTTTCGTCTGGTGCGTTAACACCAAAACATGAAACGTGTCAAAAAGGAAAAAAGAGGCGCCACACTCAAAAGGCTGATGCTTATACGTTTGTGCATTAAAAGGCAAAAAAGTACGTGGAGTCTCGGGACAGAGCTGGCAAACCAACTTTTCAGTCTCAGCCCATTTTCAATGTCTCTACTGTATGGTCATTTTTGCGCTCTCCCTCATCAGATAAGCGGAATATAGGCGAGCTCGCTTCTGTAAAAAAATCGTCCATAAAAGTTAGTTTTAGTCTTTCTGGCTCTCTGGCCCTAATCTGGCTCTGGCTGACAGTAACCTCACGCCTACAGAGTGTCTGTGCACACACAGGTGCACTTGCATTGTTATACTTCCTCTATGCAGAATGTGTTGTGCAGTTTGCTTTGTACAGATCTACACATTCACCTCTGCACATCTAATGTAGGCCTACAATGTCACTCCACCCACCAATTACAGAGGCGACCAATTTTAGATTTTACAATACACCTAAAGTTAAAGTGTTTGCATGCCTGGGCATGATGTTGGAAATCCTACCATTACATTACACTTAGCAGACGCTTTTATCCAAAGCAACTTAGAAAAAGGAGGACAAAATCATAAACGTGCATCTAAGGCTATGTTTTCACACAGTACTCCACAATACTGATAACGTTTCTTGTTTGAAAAAGAAAAAAAAAAGTTTACCTGACACTCTCTTATGCCGGCTGCCCTTCGTCCCATTCTGGTGCTTCCTGTCCAGTGGAGAGGGCGGGGCGCTGGCCCTCCTGTCCAATGAGGAGGATGGGGAAGGCGAGGCACTGGGCCTCCTGTCCAATGAGGACGGAGAGGGAGACGCGCTGGGCCTCCTGTCCTGAGAGGAGGGGGAGGGGGCGGGCCGCTTGTCCAGTGGGGAGCGTGAGGGGCTGCGTCGCCCGTCGTGAGCCGAGGGGGGCGTGACCGAACGTGGCGTTGCCGGCCCCCGTCCGTTCACCTGAGGCTTGTGGGAGGCTAGCGAGGACTTGAGGGAGGCGGCAGGCGACTGGGAGGAGGAGGAGAAGAGGAAGGAGGAGGTGCCGGCTGTCGAGGATCCGGACGACACTTTGACGTGGCTCCCCTCCGTTCGGCCAAAACACGGCATCTTCTCCAGACTCACCACCGGCAGGGACACACTGCACAAGCAGAGACAACAATATCGGGCAACCAATGACTTGCATGCAGGGGGGTCAATAATGTCATGTCAAGATATCAATATGAATACCAATATTTGTACATCATGAAAGATCAGAAGCTTCACAACACTTGTACATATAACAGATGAAAAGACCATAAAAATTCCATAAACAATGTGCCTTAGTGACTGCTCCAACACTGCTACTTACACACATTTTCATACATCTAATAGAAATCTAATGTTGTCAGTGATGCTCGAAGAAACACTGCATTTTTTATAGTGCTTCTCCACCTCTTGCTAACTACTACATCTGTAGCACATTCCCACAGTCGAGACTGATTGAGTGTGGGGGAAAAAAGTGAAAGTGAAACACCTGAGCATGCATGCTCATGAGGGGTGGGGGGGTGGGGGTGGTACACACCAGGCCTTGGCGCGGGCTCCTTTGGGGGGGTAGACAGCGAGCGGGGCCTTGCTAAAGCGCGAGTGTGGGTAGTCGCGGGGCACCCGAAACGGCAGCCCCTCCGTGCCCCCGCCTCCTCCCCCGTGGCTGGCCGACTCTTTGGGCTTCATGGGAACCAGAGGGGCCCTGGACGAGCTACTGGGGGAGCCGTGTCTCCTCTCTGGAAAAAGGGGAACACGTACACGCCCAGACACACACACACACACACACACACACACATACATACACACACACACACGTCCAGACAGACAGACACACACACATATGTATACACAGCCACCCAGACACATGTATGCACATATACACAGCCACCCAGACACACGCATATATATACACAGCCACCCAGGCACACACGCACATACACACATACACACACACACAGACACAGCCACACACATGCACATATACACACACACACGCAAATGCATGTGCAGAAATGTGATGTGTGCGCACATGCACACAGAGAGAAATAGAGAGAGACAGAGAAAGAGAGAGAGAGAGCGAGAGACGAAAGGAAACAACCACACAAATACACACAGACACACACAGACACACACACACACACACGACAAGCACACAACCACAAGCAAAACCATTCACACACAAACACACACACACAAGCACAAGCCGAACACAGAAGAAGCAGGTCATATCATATTTCAACACAAGTGAAAACCATACATGGAAACTCTGGCCACACGCATGATCATGCACTGGTGTGTGTGCCGAGTTACTGTGGCACTGAGCATGGAGCGGCTCCTTCCAGCATTATCTGTGCTGTGCGGGTTAAGTGCCTGGGCAGCTGGATTACTGCTAAATGATTGAGAGTCTTATGCTCTCTCTCTGAATGAGCCTGCGAACAGTTACCAGACTAATGTGTTGCTTTGGTTAAGCACTCTGGTATGGCTTTAATTTGTGGTATGCAGAGAGAGTAAGAGAGTGAGAGTGAGTAAGTAAGTGAGAGAGTGTGTGTGAGAGAGAGAGAGAGAAAGAAAAAGAGAGACAGACAGAGAGAGAGAAAGAGAAAGAAAAAGAGAGAGAAAGAGGGGCCACAGAGACTTCTGGTGGTGACAGTAATGAAAGAGAGAGAGAGAAAGTCAGAGAGAGAAAAGGCACTTGAGAAAGAGGTGAGAGGAAAAACAGCCACTACACTTACGGTTCTTGCTATGCATGGCTTTGGGGAAGGGTTGGGGTGGGGAAGGTTGTCCTCTCTACTCACTGTGAAACTATTCCCCAGCTACCTGCAAGTCCAAAGGGGCACATCACAGAGTCACTCATGTGCACGCACGACACACGAAAGGACACACAAGCACACAGACTCACACAAACAAACAGAGGATGGTGGATGCATCACGGGGGCCATTTTTTTTTTTACTGCTGAATAGGCACAACACCGCAGATGTATTCCTTCAGAAACAGTCATGACGACTCACATGGGAGATAGTCAAGGGGGCGGGGAAAGGGGTAGGGTGGGAGCCGGGAGGGGAGGGGAGTGGAGGGGTTGTTAAGGCTGCCAGAACAGTCTCGCACAGTTTGGAGCTAAATAATAACACCAATAATCATAGTAGTAACAATCTTTGGTCTGGCAGCAAACCCAAACAGAGTTGGCCTCCGCAGTGAGCTCAGGCAGCCAGGAGAACCTTGGCCCAAGCCCGGAACGCTGCTGGGAAGGTCTCTCCAGCGACTTCGGC
Source organism: Setipinna tenuifilis (assembly GCA_030347295.1). Lineage (NCBI taxonomy): Eukaryota > Metazoa > Chordata > Actinopteri > Clupeiformes > Engraulidae > Setipinna > Setipinna tenuifilis. The sequence goes on from CM059274.1 coordinate 14,556,114, forward strand.
TCGTTGCATTTCATTAGGTAGTGGACACAGTGAAGGACAAGGAGAGGAGGGTTATGTCATGAGACATGAGGGAGAATTTTTATCACCCCCACACCCCCTTCCCTCCAGAAGCTCTTCTTTAAAAAAAAAAACAAAAAACAAAAACACACACAACACAAACAAAAAAAACAAAAACAAAATAGTATAATCCTGTATCAGTAGGAAAAAATGTGGGGTGGGGGAGTGAATACCGATTGCTCTCCTGCTGCCTCATCCATGACTGAAATGCCCTTGAGCAAAGCATCCAACCCCACGTTGCTCCAGGGGGACTGTCCCTGTACCCCATTCACTGTAAGTCGCTCTGGATAAGAGCATCAGCTAAATGCAATGTAATGTAATGTAAAACATAAAATCTACAATATCAAACAGCTTCAGAATGAACAGCAGAGGTCCAGGTGGTAATTCAACCGGACACAAACAGCAGGTGTGTAAATAGACCAATCAGAGGACAAGAGCAGCTGGATTAGGATGGGCTCAAAGTCCACTCTGCACTCAAGTATGCAGCTATCTTAATACAACCCCCCCACCCCACCCCAGTCACAAGCAAATTACAAACAAGCCGTGGCGCGGGCTAACTAAGGAGTACTAATGTGTTTCACAGCATGCGTGCACACACATACACGCGCACACACACACACACACATTACTATCAGGCTTTGTTTTCTACTCGTGCTCGTTCTGGAGTGCAAACAACTGACACATAACTCAGTGAAAAGCCGCAAGCCAGATATTCGCCAACGAACTGAGGAGTTTGGGGTTTTTTTTTTGGCTGCTGAGGTGCTGCTGTTGGTCGCCCGTTAACGCTTGCTGGCATTGGCACTGGCAGGAAATAAAGAGGAGGTGCGTCGCCACACGAACGAACGAACAGGGCAAAAAAAAAAAAAAAGAACGAAAAAAAAAGAGCTCAGCTGGGCTTGTTTACATCCGTCTGGCATCTGTCGGCAGGAAGACACCCGCCAGCCAGGCCCAGCGTAATAAAAAAAAAAACAAGCTTAGAAAAACGAAACCAAAAGAGCAAGTGTTTAAAAAAAAAAGACAACAAAACTAAGTTACTGTACCTCAAGCTCTAAAGGGGCATAGATCCAGAGGGGGTTAACAAAAAAAAAAAAAGAAAAAGAGGAGGGAAAAAAAAAAAACGTAGGCCATCCCTCGGAACTATGCACATAGTTCATCGGGAGCAAGCAGCACTTACTCAGCCTCTGCCACGGGCATAAAAAAAGGTTGCAGGAGGAGGAGGAGGAGGAGACAAAAAAAAGAGTAAGTGGGAAACAGAAGGCGAAAGGGAAAAAAGGAAAAAGAGTAAGTGAGTGAGTGAGAGTGAAAGAGAAAGAGAGAGAAAAGAAAAGAACAGCCCGCTTCCCAACCTGCTTGGAGGCATTCTTCTCTGGGCTGCTGCGCGGGGCGAGATGAATAGGCCCGAGCCATTGACCCCTGAGCTAAGCCCACACAGCCACGCAGCTGCCGAGTGGCGCGGGGCGAACCTCTCTTTCGCAGGAGAGGACGGACTGCAGGAGAGAAGAAGGGAGGGAGAGCGAGAGAGAGCGAGAGAGAGAGAGAGAGGGAGGAAAGGGACAGTGAGGCCGCGCAGGGCCCTTCCTTCACCGGTGCACCTCACCAGCCTCCTCTTCTCTCCTCTCCTCTCATCTCCGTTCGTCCACGGGAACGACAAACTCCGTGGCGGCCTCCAAATGTGCATGTGCGTGTGTGCCTGTGTGTGTGTGTGTGTGTGTGTGTGTGCATGCAGCGTGCGAGTGTGAATTTGTCTGTGTGTGTGTGTGTGTGTGTGTGTGTGTGTGTGTGTGTGTGTGCCTGTCTGTTTGTCTGTCTTTCGCCCGGCAGCAAAGACACATGGGCATGGCACAGACAGAAAGAAAAAAAAATGTGGCAGATGTGAATGCAGTGGAGCAAAAGTGAAAGTAAACAAGCAAGCCTTCCCTGGCAGCCTCCAGGAGTTGGTGTGCTCGCTGCCTGCCAGGCGGATGGTCACCCCACACACACACACACACACACACACACACACACACACACACACACACACACACACCCATCAACAACATGACAGCCACTTCAGCGTATGAGCCAAAATGGACGCTGCCTGCTCTCCAGGCTATAACAAAAAAGCCACAATACGTATTCAGTGTGGATAGGCCTTAGGGGACATCACAATGAGAGCTTTTCGCCATCAACAGACCCAGGGTGGTCTGACACACACACCCACACCCTCACACACCGACACACAGTCGGTACCACCGAAGCTCCCACTGGACACTCTGAAGCGAGAGACATTTGTCTTGTTGGGAGAATGCTTTAAGCGACTGTGTGGTCGTGCCGTTGCTGGAGGCCTCAAATAGTGGAGGTCACAGCAGGACAGCTAAAAGGTTTCAATCGTACAGCTGAACCATTTCTGAACCATTACTAAAGTACCAAAAAAAAAGAGCACGCACGTAGTCAATAAATCCAAAAGAGCACGCTTGTCAAAGTCAGAGGTTTTTTTTTTTTTTTCGTAAGGTGCTGTTAAGCTAGACTGTGACCACCAAATGAAAAAAAAAAAAAAGTGGAACGTTCAACTACAAAATAATTCATGGGGATGATTTTGAACACAGACAGACAGAGAGGGAAAAAAAACAAACAGATGACAATACAAAACAAACAATTATAAAAGACAAAAAAAAAACAATGACATAAATTACGCTATTCAATTCCAGGAGAGCCTACACACGAGTGACTCATCTCTCTCACAATCTAGCACAGTGCTGTGGGAAGCACGCTTACCGTAGTGCGTCAGGAGCCCCTGAGGTTTGAAGACTTTTTCGCAGACATTGCATACGACGAGCGAGAATTCGTCATGTGTGGGAAACTGGCCAAACAAGTGCATATCTGCGGGAGAACAGAGAGCAACATGGTGTTGTGATCCGAGTCAGCGCGAGGAAAGACTAAAATGAAATGAAAGAAGAATGAGAGAGAGACACGAACGGACAGACACAGACAGACAGAGAGAGAGACAGAGCAACAAAGAGAGAGAACAGCACCAATGCGCCAAGGCAAATGGCCATCCATAGTGGAAAACCTCTTCCTACTCGTGTTAAAAAAAAAAACAAGCAACAAACTTAATAAAAATGAACTTGACCAACTACATACAATCACAAAAAGTCAGTTTGATCCAATCATTTTCTACTGAATGCACATGCATTTCAAAAAGTCGTTGTGACAATGGCATGAATGATAGGGTGGTTATCAAGTTCCTCTTCATATTCGGTTGTGGACTTGCTACTGCAATATCCTATATGAGTTTCACCTCTTCCTTTTCTGAATTACAACAGAAGCTGTGCAAGCTTTGGAGATTTCTGGACCCATGTTTACTTCCAGGTCAAGGGGCCAAGTCGTTAGGTCTGTCAATGCAATATTGCATCAGTACAGGTGGGTCACAGATTAACCACTTGAGCAGTCATGATAGGTGGGAGTAAGTAGGCTGAGGGGTGGGGGCAGTCTACTGTTGGTGGCCCACCCCTAGCTTCCCAGAGAGTGGAGGATGCACCAATGACAGTAACACTTGAACACATCCTAAACCAATACGAATGTGATTGGATGGATGGAGGTTGAGAAACCAACCACACAAAAGGGATCATCGCGATTCACACTCGCTCAGGAAACAACAGCGACTGTACTTCACAAAAGCACGGCAGCAATTTCCTCCCATTTCTGCCAAGGCAAATACAAACGGAGTGCGTAGCTTAGTGCTGCAACAGCCTGCCAAATGAGGCCTCGTGCCAGGGCCGAACTACTAAAACAATCTCTTCTTTCGTGAATGAATGCATTTTAAACAGTGCCAGGCATGGGTAGTCAATTTTTCATTACTCGATGGAGAGTGATGAATGAGAATGAAAGAAGCTGGCAGGAGACTGATGAAATATATCAGCATCTCAATAAAGTGCAGAGGTTGGGGGGTGTCACAGCCCCAGCATAATCGAAGACAGAGAATTATAACGATGTGTCACGACCTGGACCAAAAAGGTGTTCGAAACGTGCTTGCAAAGAGTAATAACAGCCTGGCCTGTTGTTGTCTTGTCTTGTCGCCAAACATCTCACATTCTCGCTCCACCTTCCACCCTCCATCGTGGGTGAAGGCTGAGCGTGTGCCCCCCCCAAACAAAATGTCTGTTGCTTGGCACCCTCCAGAACTCAAGGTAATGACAGTGACGCCACGACAGAGGCAAACTGGAAAGCAGTGCAGTTCAGGCTCAAAGATCTTCCACACTCAGTGTTTGTGTTCGTAAACTGTACCAGAGGGTGTCGGAGATGCCTACACATCTATGCACCTGCACATCCCTTTAACATTAAAACTATAGATGGTAAACAGTGAAACAGTGCCCTGGTTCTGAAACTTAACTGGCTTCAAAAGCTGAAATGCAATTACAAAATAACGGCAATATTGTGTTGCAAAAATTGAGTATTAAAGTGTAATTGCAATAATGTGCACAAACACAAATAGGATGCAAACAAAAAAAAAGTTTGGTGAGGTACGTTAGGGTAGCACTTCACTTCTGCACATACTGATGGAGATCGTATGCATTAAATGCATGCATAAACTGTAACTACAAACATCTGGCAGGACAGCAAACGAACTATAGGGATCTTACCTTTTCTGTTCAGTTTCATTGCATCCTTCTTGTTAAAAAAATGTTTCCCTTGATTTTCAGGAATGAGTGCGCCTGCACAAAAAAATGAGAAACTTTATTGGCAAACAGGGAACAACTTGCAAAAAACCCTGAGTTTTAGCGATAGTTCTTGCCTAGCAAAGTATGGGTATGCAGTTCACCGTGCGCCTCAACACTCAGGCACCACTATCAGCAGGGTGGCTTGCAAACGTGAAAATACAACTAGTAGTAGCTAGGTGGCTGTCTAAATCCAGCGAGGCACAAACGGCAAACACTAAACTTGTACACTTAGTGACATACGGCTCAAAGTACACTAAAATCAAAACCAATAAAGCGCCTCTGTCAGAATAGAACTGTCACTTTGCACCAGCAACAGAATATTTTTGCTCATCTCGCTGGATGTTTGCATATGTTGTTTATTTCTGCTCACACAGATGCATGGAGGACACCCAGTCAGCGCAATCTCAGTTGAAAAACACTGTCGATAACAAGTGCAAAACATGAATTAAACAGTGAAAACAGAACAACAGTGTGGACTTACTGGCGGGGTAGAGTGATTCAGTTGCGTCGGTAAAGATAGACCACGGTTTGCACAGGAACGTATCCAGACTTGGTAGTTGGCGATCCAATGTCGCCATTGCTCTTCCTTCTTGTTGCTTGCTTTTTCCTTTCCTTCGCAGCCAGCAAAACGAGACTGGCGAAGCGTCTGACGTCACATTCGACAAATTCCGTCCATGTTCGTAGCATGGCGACAGAAAGGTGAAAGGTTGAAGGGGGTTGTGTGCCGAAGTTCAAAAGTTCATGCTGTAGGTCCACAAATTTACCTCGTGTTGTATGAAATAGATTAATGATTTTACTGAGTACAGTCTAGCTTACAGTATGGCGATGACTCGCTTGAAAAAACAAATGCCGTTAGGTTTGATTGAACTATCTATGCATTACGTAACTTTCACTGCATGGCTGGTTAACATTTCCTCGATGAACATTGCTAAAGCGGTGATTCCTATCAGAATTGATACAACATGGTGTTAATTGCATAATATACTTGTTAAGAATTAAAAACATTTATTTTAGTTCATCTCATGTTTTGACGACTTTCAGCAAAAATATACCGAGTACAGCTGTTGGTTAAGCGTTAGTGCTGTTTTAAGAAAGACCACTAGATGTCACTGGCAGGCAAACAACTCATTTCGAGTCTGCTGTCACTGGGTCGGTGTGTCCTGATACGGGGCCTAATTACAAAGGCCTACGGACAAAATATGGCTATAGTTATTACTATCAGTAAATTGTGTGGAGATTACTGTGTCACCCATTAGAAGCCTAGAATATAGACAATTAGTGAAATGACAATTCCAAAATGCTGAGGCTTGTCCCTCTAACTGCAAACACAACCCTGAAGGGCTTCATTAAATAATGTAGCATTTGTTCCCCAGACAAAAACCAACCAGTGAAGTCACAGGATGACCAGGAACACAAAAGCCGTATTATGCCAAAGGGACTTCAGGATTTATTTGGATAAAATACTGTTGCAGGGAATAACGAAACGCTCTGTTGTTTTTCTTGGGGGATAGCCTTTATTTAAAAATAACTGCGCAAAACATAATTACTCTTTAGAGGGTTTCTGTCAACACAAAATGAAATGGGTCTGTGGTAGGATGTTTAGACAACATAAGCAAGTCTTTGATATCATATTTGTGTTGAACAGATTCAGCTTTGGACTTGGCATGAAGAAGGCCTACTTTTTTTTTTTTTTTGCACAGTCAAAAATTATTCCTTTTACATAACAGAATCGATTGATTTTTCTTCTTTTAAAAAATCAAAATATAAAGCTTGTAACATGCACATTTTGAGGTGTAAATTCGCGAAAGCATTGACATTCGGTGTATTCCAAGGCATTGTAAAATTAGTGCATTAACACACAATACTTTAAAAAAAATCAACTGTCATGAGAACACAATGCATAAAAAATCAAGTGTAAGGACATTTTTCATTCATTCGAAAAATAATAATTACAAAACAGGTACCAATACTAAAAGACTAAGGACCTTCAGAGAGATTCACAAAAAAAAACACTATGCAAGCTTTGACACATTTCTGCCTAAAGGTTCAGGGACATAAAATACAACAAAGAAATCAAATGTTAAGCAAAACTACAGTTTACGAGATCGGTAGGCACTCAGTGCTAGCTGAAGCTCTACGTTGCATCGGTAAAACACACACACATACACACACACACACACGCACCCTCAGAAAAAAAGAACATTTGTAGTGATTTTTAAAAGCAAAAGTAATGTAATATGTCCCGGCATATACTTCAGGGTGGCATCAAGAAGACAGGTAAAATAGTGTTGAACAGAGGAGAGATGAACACAAGGATAGGAAGAGACACAGAGGGGGAGATCCCGGCTTTAGAAAGTAAAAACACTGCCACGCATTTGATCCAACCGTTTTCTGAACCAGCTCACCTTAACGAGTACACAAAGCATCAGACGGATGGATCAACCTATTAGTGAAATCACCTGTGTGAGGGCACAGGCAGAGAGACTACATTAGCCTGGTAAACCAGCCCCTCGTACTTCACTTTATTTGGTACAGAGGGTTTGGCTGTGGTGTTATTGGTTGTCTCAGGTAGTGAACCACTCAGCGAACAATTTGTTTTCTGAAGGTGTAAACTCTGATGACGTTTAAAATGATTGGATCTGCCCATAGCCAATCGTTAACCTCTGGCTGTGACTCTTTCTGATCACTGATTGGTCAGGCAAGATGCTGCTTGGGACAACCATGTCAATGAAACCACAGCTAGACCTTCTGTACGAAATGAAGTGAAGTCAAGGGGCTAGTTTACCAGGCTACATGGCATTAAACATAGTTTTACATTCTGAAGCCAGGATCTTCACCCAGAAGGAAACAAGAGGTTTCATTTCTCCAGTGACAGCTGGGAGAGGCCATATCTGCCACCTTCTATTCTTCTGCAGGGGCCACTGATCCAGAGACAGGGGTGGCCCCTGCCCAGGGGAAGGGGCCCCTGTCTAAATGGCGGCCTGGCCGGCCCTGCGGCCAGAACCCTGTTGCGGAGCAGCCTTTTGGGAGTGCCACTGCGTCTCTTTGTACACAAACCAGGCGTTGCCCACCCACACGATCAAATTCAAGAAACCAAAAACCTGCAATGAAAGTTGGACAACATTCATTTTAACATGACAGTGATTAGCTGTTAAAGGATATGGCATATGGATATGCATCTCTAATGTAAGTTTCTGATTACTATTGTTTATAACATATCTGTAACTGTCACGTTGGGTTAAAAGTTATCTAAATACCTATCAGTGACTGTAACTATAATTCTATAATGAAATGTCAAGTCCCAGGATCTGTAATGTTTCTAGTCATTGCATCTGTCAGATGTGTAAATATTTTTTAAACAACTCCCCTGGTGTTACTCACACAGTAGATATCAAATCTGCATTCCATCACAATTCCGTCCTCGGCCATCTCCCCTTCCTGTTTGTTCACACCCTACTATTTCCAAAATGCTCACTTGTTGACTTTATACTGCACTATATAGTGTGCAAAATAGGAGAGAAAAGTTTCTCAGGCCAAGGCACCTCTTGATTAAAATGTCTTTATTCAGTCTAACATGCCCTGAAGGACTAGTTAAAAAAATAATTTTCATTAAGGAGTGCCTTGCCTTAAGAAACTTTTTTGTCTTTTATTTTGATTTTTTTTTTACTTCACCGAAAGAGCACTATTGCACTCTGTAGTGAATGAGTGAATATCTCTGACATAGAACTGAAAGGCTTGAGAGATAGAGAGACAGAGAAAGAGAGAAAGACAGAGAGAGAAAGAGAGATAAAACAGACTCAACTTACCACAGAACGTGGCGATGTATGAAATGTCCACTTGCTCACTTTACAGTGCATTAGATAGTGTGTCAGTTCTATTGGCTGCATTACGAAACAGTGCACTATCTATCTATTTGAGTGAACGTGTCCAACATAGCAATAAAAGGCTTGAGAGAGAGAGAGATAAAAGAAAGACATAGAGACAGAGATGGAGAAACAGAGAGAGTACAAAAAAAACCAAACTCAACCCACCACAGAAATGTCGAGACTGCGCATGTTGGCCGTGTCGATCATGTGGCAGCTGACGTCGGGCTCGCTGCACAGGCTGAGGGCAGAGCTGATGCCGGCCAGGCCTGTGGCGTCCTTCACCACCTGCAGGCCCCTGGCCCACGCCGAGGAGCTCACCAGCCACAGGAAGGCAAACGCAGCCGTCACCACAAAGTCCTGCAGCAGGGAAGAGGTGGTGGGAGTGAACGATGGGAAGAGAGTAAAAGAGAGACAAAGACAGAGTGAGAGAAGGAGAGGGAGAGAAAGACAGAGCAAGGAGAGAGAGAGAAAGGCAGAGAGAGTGTGAGAGAGAGATACAGCAAGGGGTGGGTATTAAGGATAGCAAAAGACTCAGCAAAACGGGCAAGGGGGAGGGGGAGTGTGAGAAACGGAGAGAGAGAGAGAAAGAGTGAGAGAAAAAAAGAAAGTAGGAGTGGGAGACAGAGAAACAGAGGGGGGAGAGACAGTAGGAGAGATGTGAGATAGAGAGAGGAGAGAGGTGAAAACATTTGTCAGTCATAGATCATGCAGTGGAATCTTTGACAGCATAGTTGGTCACATTCCAGACAGACAGACAGAAAGACAGACCCCCTCACTCTCACTCTCACCCTCACTCTCACTTACAAGTGTGGGCCCAAAGTTGGAGTCCTTGTAGACGTGCATGTAGCCCAGATACACCAGCAATGCCAGCATGCAGTAGAGGAAGGCGAGCACAGCGACGCCCACAAAGAACTCCACAGAGGAAGCCGCATCCCCCATCAGGTGTGTCTCTGGCACGGTGCGGTTGCATAGCGTGGTGTTGGCCTTAACAAGGACCTCCTGGTTTAACCTGGGAGATTATAGATGACAGAGTAGGAATGATTTAACACCGCAACACATTACATTATATTACATTGCACTTGGCAGACCTTTTTATCCAAAGCGACTTACAATGAAGAAAAACAATCAAGCTCAGATAACAGAGGTGGTTAGTGAGTTAGAGTTGTTAAGAGGACACAGGCAAAGAAAATTACATCTACCTGTGGCATTGGTACACAAAACATACACCCAAATTGCCTCAGTGAACATTAATATTGATGTTATCAACTGATTATAGGGTTGGCTCACCTGTAAGGGTAAGAGAAATCTACCGTCAAACTCGTTGAGGTCGTCGAGCTGCCATTTACTCCTTCAGTGCAGTTGAGGGAGATAACATTTTGGCCGGAGTAGCCACCGCAGCTTCCAAAGGCAAAAACAGCAGTGAACTATGGAAAATAAAATGACGCTTTAATAAATAGAGCCCTTCACATTATGAGTATGTAGGCCAATGTGTGTGTGGTGGTGGTTGAGGGCAACTACTGGTCTCCATCTTCAACACAGAACAAATCACAACTTCCAGAGAGCGAATCAATGAAAATATCCCGCCCGTATGCCGGGGGCAGCTTTAAAGTCCTTGAAGGTTTTAAGCTGCATATGGAAACTGGTCCGTTCCCCAGACTGGTCCACCCGCCCCCTGCTGTGTACCCTATGGCCGTTTCCCCATTACCACTTTGAGCCACTATCCAGATGTTTTGGTTTACAACATTTCACATCCTGTTTATGGGTCCTCAGTCTTCACGTCGACGTCGGTGTCGAAGTGTAATGGACAATTAACATCTTCAAGTTTCTAAAGCATGATTCATCGTAGGTCAGATGACCATGAGTTGCACATTTTTATCCTTTCTTATGGGCGAGAACAGCTGAGCCGGTAATTCAATTTCCCTCTGCACAGACTATTTCTTTGAGCCGGGATGCTGTGCGTAAACTTAATTTACGCCTGCCTTAAGTTTTGCATCCTTTCAAGATTATACACATACAAAGCAGGATTTTTAAACTGATTTTAGCAGAGTAACTCTTAAGTAGTTTCGAGAATGGAATGTGCAATGGGTTTCTTCTCATGGGAGGGTAACGGCTACAAAACGGCAACGGAGAGAAGGATTAACGCAGCCTACATGTTAAACATTTACAAAATAGCTGAATTATTGCGGCGAAATGAATATGTAACAAGCACAATCCCACCGAAGGTCCAAGACAGTGAACACGTTACAAAGTTAAGCTGTTGAACAACCTTGAGACATTTGTCAAACAAAAAGGTTGCAACTGAAGCAAAATGATGAGATGGCAAAATAGTTCATTATGACAAGGAGACTTGAGGAGCCAAACATTTCCCCCAGTAAGTTTCCAACTTACCAAACGACTTTTGCTAACAGTTTAATTGCCAATGCATTTGAGTAGAATTCCATTCCATCTAGGTTAGGCCATATCCTCGAACTATAGTTGCAATCCCTCTGCTTTAAAAGTGGGAAAGCGGATTACATTGACGGCATTCTGTGCGCTTGCATTTGCTTCAAACTTACCCATTCCAGCACCCTTATGAAACCCAGCGGTTCCTTTAGTGGAGCCAAGTTTAGTCTGAATCCTGGCATCATTTGTACAGGCGTATCAGAAAATTTCGAACTCCAGAGTAAATCTGTGAACAGGATGTTATAAGATGTAAGCAGAAGCAATTTTCAAGTTTGAAAGAATGACGTGGTTGTTTCGCCCTCTGCCTTGGTGAAGATGCTGCCCCTCCTACGCATAAAAAGTGTGCAGAACGAGGGCGCAAGCGATTTCCAGATACATTAACTTAAACCGTAGAAGTGTGTAACCTAATCACATTGGTCTTTTGTACCTCGACATTCAGGTTTTACAGTGTGTTTAATACCAAAACACGTAAGCCTTCCGACAACTTTTACTTGCACCTTTGCTAAACAGCACAATTAAAACGTTATTTTGCAAAGACATGTATAATCATCTATTAAACATGTTACCAACATGAAGATAACCTATTTGTGGGCTACATACAAAGGGCAGGCGCCTGAGACTAACGGAGGAGGCAGAGAAGCTGACTACAGGAAGTATTTTTGCTTTTTGAAGTTTCCAGGAACCCATCGAATTAAGAGAGGAACACTTTACAATCCATCCTGTGCATTTGAGACTTCCTGTGCGGGCATTATTGGCTCTGGTCAGTGCAGTCCTAGCAATTTCTCTGATAGTCTGTAGCTTAGATGAGACATTTTTATTTGCCTTTACAGACAACTCATGTTTGATGAGGAGATAAAATTTTGCCATATTTTTTTTCACCCCTTTCCTTTACTCCTGTAGGGGCGGTACAAACCACTGGAATGCGTGTGTAGTGTGTGTGCGTGCGTGTCTGTGTGCACGCGCGTGTGCGTGCTTCGTGCGCAAGAGACACAGTGCATTTGTATGTAGTGTGTGTGATTTTACTTTTACAAATAAAGTACCTGTTTCAAGGTCATCACTAGGTTATGCATGTTAACAACTGAACAGGTACTAATGAATTAAACAGTAAACAGGCAGCGGTCTGGCATGCCAGTAATGGATCACCACTGTAAAAGTAGTTGTTGAAATGTATATAGCCTACTGCAAGTAATCTTAAAATGGCTTGATATGTCAAGGTTCAAGGTTCACCAGAGATTGAAGAAATATGTTAAACTGAAATACTGATTTTACTGAAAACAATACCACAGCCAATATTTGCATTTTCAAACTTAATGTGCAGCCTACAGATTATGTTCATGTTTTAATTTGGTGGTTTGTAAAGTGTAAAGTTTGTTGTAAAGTTTGAAAAGTGATAAGGTTATGTAAGCTATGGCAGCTCCAATTTGCCTGAAGGGAAGTAGGGGTTGATTTGTCAGCCTTTCAAGAGATGTACTATTGTTTTTATTATTATTATTATTATTATTATTGTTATTATTGTGGTTGTTGTAGTTTGCAGCATTGCGCTGGTGTGCAGTGCAGTTGAGACACAGGCTCAGTGAATTAATTCACATTAGTTTGTCAGGGCTAGGCAGCCAATGAATGAAGAATAGCTATTAGATGTAAGTTTATTAATTATATCTTAGCAACATACAGTGAAGTGTGTTGAGCATAAATATCACATAGCTGAAAAAAGGCACAAGCCATAGGTGGTGGTTTCTGCCTTTAGTATTTGGGGTGCAGTTTGCATATTTGTCCACTGGAGAAGAAGGTCACTACTGGCCACTATGGGACGTCATGAAATGAGATGGCAATCTACAAGATGGAATATCAGCAGGTGTCTTTACTAATGATTGTCTTGACATATACTTATACTTACATATACTTAAATTCCAATACACGACAAAAACATGTCTGACAACAACTGGTGTGATATTGCTTTTTTATTTAAACTTCCACACTTATGTTTCTAGCACAATGTAACTTCAAAATGTGATTCAATTTACTATCAGATTGAATGCTAGTGCACTGGGAAATCTTTCATTGACTTTTACAGCAGCTAAAAAAAGGGGAATGCATTCACCTTTTTAAATTACCTCAAAAACAGTTTGGTAAAGACAGGGCAAATTTTCTTTTTAATGTTGACAACACTGCAATCATTATGTTAAGTAAAGTTTCAGAGGAAGAGTCAGGAAAAGAGAAAAAAATAGAACCGACATAATACATTAAAAACAGCAACAAAAAAAATATAATTATAACATACGTAATCAATCAATTTGAGATTCAGTCTAGACAGTGCAAACATACACGCATACATACACATTCACACACACGCACACACACACACACACCAGAGACTTGACCACACAACACTAGTCACACTAGAACTTAGAAGGTAGGCAAAATCTGTTGGTATAAAATGGGCATTAGACAAAAATAATAACAATATAATCTATTACCGTCTAACTGACCAGCTCCCTTTCATAAACATACAACATGTTGTATACAAGAGAGAAGGCATTTTGGCCACATTATTGTAAGTATGGATATTTCAATGCAATAGCTCTGACAAATATTATTCTTCCGTCATAAAAAATAATGATTTCTGGATTTCGAAACAATGAATATTACAAAATAGCAAAACAAGCCAAGTCTAATATGCTTCCCATATTTAATGGCGTTATCCATTTGTTTTCCAACTGATAGAAAACGTGGATGACAAGTAGTACTTGTACAAATCATAATGTAATAGAAGTAGTAGTAGTAACAACAATAAAAAAAAAAAAATAATAATAAAAAAACAAAACAAAAAAAAGCAGGAGGCATCCTAGTTGCCACCATTACCTTTGATTACACCATTTTTTTCTTGAGTGCTTCAGCAATATTTGCAGCTACCCGCATGGCAACTCACTATTTATCCGTAAGAGGGAAAGGAAAAAAAAAAGCTGTACGGTTCCTCGAAAAGGCTGACAAAGTTGTCATTTTGCCGATTACAACGTAATCAGTCCATTTCTTTTGCATAAGGAACACTGTTCCTTTGATACAATTGTTTTTAAAAAGATCTGCATACACAACATTCACATTCAAACAAACACTAAACCACTATCTTCCAGTCCTACAACCAAAAAAAAAAAAAAATCTCAAAACTCTCTTCAATATACACATATATCTACTTTCCCGCGAAGATGTGTAATCGTTAGCAATGCTTGGTCAAATACACAGTTACATTACTGCATTTAAATGATTTGTATACCATGATATCATGATTTGTATATATACTTTTTTTCCTCCATTCAGAAGAGACATCAAAGCTTAGCAGATTCTGGAAATTGAAAGACAGAACAGCTCTGTACACAGAACACAGGGTACAGCGTGTTACTCCTCGGTTTTGCTCCTCCTCCCATTTTCCCCTCTCACACCTCTTCGCTCTCTCTCTCCTTCTCTCTCTTTCTCTTCCACAATCTCCACTTTCTCTCTCTCTTTCACAATCTCCACTCCCTCTCTCCCTCCTTCCCTCTCATCCTCAGCTGCTGAGGATTGGAAATGGAGGCCGTGGCAGAGACTAATCATCTCACCCCCTGTGCAGGACAGTGCTATAGAGGGGAGGATTTGTGAAGAGGGGTGGGGTGAGGTGGTGTTGGGGGGTTGAGGAGGTTAAGGGTTTTAAGGTATGCAGTGGGGTAGGGTGTGGATGGTGGGAGGGGAAATAGGGGGGGGGGGGTTTGGGGTGGTCAAGCGAGGACGTCGGAGAACGACGGCTCACTGAAGGAGCTCCTCAAGCTCGGTCTCCTTCAGCTTGGCGTTTTCTCGGACCTCGTCGAAGGTGTACGTCTTTATTATCTTCCCGTTCTGGAACACCGTGTGCAGCAAATCCTGTGGAACAGGCAGAGATGGCACTTTGAGGATAAAGAACTATTTTTCATAGTCTGGAACTCAATGTTATACCCGATACATCAACGTGGCATCATTAAATCAACACGATACGTACCACTCCGTACTCCTCCAGCTCTCCCTTGCCTTCCTCCAGGGTGACGTAGTCTCCGCTCTGTGTCCTGTGCAAGGACAGACGACCCTTCTTGGACCTCTTGTTGGGATCTGCCACAGGATCCTTGAACACATTCACCTGCAAATAAACCAACAACAGATAAATATTCTATAGTCCAAACGAAATTAAGAGTGCATCTATATATGACACTGAGTGTCTATGATACATATATACATAAGTGTATATGGTTGAGCTTGTATAATGGGGGGGGGGGGGACTCAAGTGTACATGAGCTTATTGATGTGTGTCTATGGAAAAAGACAGATGTTGACAGAAGTAGATTCAGGGGCATCTGCATATGAAAGTTTATGTATGAGTGCACCTAATAGGTGAAAACAGAACGTATCTACGTAGACAGGCTATGGTGAAAACAAACCCGCAAACCACTGCAATCAGTCGTTAATTAGCTGTGAAAATGGCATATTATGATTATTATGATTTCTTTAAAAGAGGAGTGAAACAGAGATACAAATTAAAACTGGAGGCTGTACTATTGAGAGACTGCTTATAGAAAATACCAGCAGGTGCCTGACTTCAATGGCTTGTTTTTATCTAGCTAGACTCATTGCTATGGGGAGAGCGCCAAGTTCCCGGATGTCCACGATTAGGAATACCACAATGTGTATAAGCTTGTACATAAAAAAGTTGACAGATTGAGACTGTCCTACAAAGACAAACTGCTGCAACTACGGAAACATTGAAACTGAGAAAAATGCCTTCAAAATTGTCATAGTGCCCAGTCCAATATGTTGTAGGTATAATACCGGTGATGCTTTTATGCACTTTCTTAATAGGAAGGAGCAGGGTTTAAGAGGTTTTATGAGAGGTCAAATTTAGAGCCTTAGCTCAATGTCGACAAGATGTGTAGTTACTGCCTTTTGGCTTTGTAGGACAGTAGAGGTATAGCTAGAGGAGTGTAGTTAGGCCTCCATTCTCACCCCCAGGCCGTTGGTCACCACGTAGCTGCACTTGAAGGAGCAGTTGAGGAGGTCCCTGGTGAGCTTCTGCAGAAGAGCCCCTCCTGAGCCAAAGGCGATGTTCTCAATGCTCCACTTGTGCTGCTTCATGCCCTCCACGATCTACACAAGGACAAAAAATGGCAAACCATGTGCTCGACACGTTACTTGAATAAACAAAACCAATAGGAGCCCTACGGTGTGTGTGGAGCTTCGCTTTTCTGAACACCACGACACCAGACCTTTTTCTTCGGCGCACATACAGAGATATACATGATTAACTTCCCCAGAAGCAATACCTTTTTTATTTATGTATGTATTTGTACAGTAAAGATTGAGTCTTTCCCAAAATTGACTATAAGAAAAAGCACTGCTTAAACTATTCTCACAATATTTGGCTTTGATTCAATTCTAATGAAAGAAAATGAAATAATCCACAGTAATCTGACATTCTGATATGCTATGCATATGCTGAATGCATACTGTATATGTCTACATCTACATACTGGTCACAAGGAACCTTTACATAAAACTTGGCATAATGCATAATGAAGTCTTCAGAATTTTCAAATATTACAATTGTTAATTTGGCACTTAAGACAAAATCAGTTGTATAGTTTCTAATTTTGTCTTACAGTGACATTACCATACTTACAGCATTTTACATGCATGTTCAGCCAGACAAGGTAGTTCTCCCCGTCACCCAGTGGGTGGCGGTAATGCACCAAAATATTGGCCTAACTTCTGTCACGTCACGGGAGCAACTACTATAGATTATGTCCAAAGAATCTACAACCTCCACGAAACTTTTCAAATGGTTTAAAAAAAATACTGCCTGTTGAGTTTAAGCCAACAGTCTCTCGCCTGCCTGTTTTTAACCAACAACTGGTTGATCATGCTGATAAAAACCTCTGGTTCATTCTACATGTCTACATGTTTTAATTTTTTTTATACATTAATGTAGTTCTTAGGGCAAATATCCAGTGCAGTATGCATATTAAAGTTTAGCCACCGTGCTGCAAATGAATGTGTATGAATTAGTAGACAATACAATGCAATAACTGAGACAGTGGAGCCAATTCAGTACCTCTTGCAGTGTGTTCTTGTCCACACCAGCTACCTGGATGACAAATGAATGTGTTGATTCTGGTGTATGAATTAGTATAGTAGACAGTATAAGGTGGGTATAACAATAACTGTGACAATTAAGCTAATTCTGTACCTTCAGTTTGTTCATGTCCACACCATCTAGCTGGATGACAAATTATTGTGGTGGGTATAACAATAACTGTGACAGTTAAGCTAATTCTGTACCTTCAGTTTGTTGATGTCCACACCATCTAGCTGGATGACAAATTATTGTGTTGATTCTGGTGTATGAATTAGTAGACAATACAAGGTGGGTGAATATACTGTGACAGTGGAGCCAATTCTGTACCTCTTGCAGTGTGTTGATGTCCACACCATCTCCCTGGATGACCCGAATGTAAGGAGGAAGCACTTTGTAACCTTTAGAATTCTCCCTGGGGGGAAACTTCTTGCCCAAGATCTCCAGGACCTGCAAAAAAAGGCAGTGAGTGGTTGACAAGGTATGTTCCTTCTTCCTTTAGATTAGAGGTCTTCCAATAACTTTTATGCCAAGCAGCCTGACGTCATTGTCGCTGACTCCCCTGTTATATACTGCATGAAGCTTTGTTGATTATTGAACCAAGAATCATGTGTAGGAAGTCTTGAAGTGGCATTCAAATAAGCACTGAGGACATATTCTTCCAAACGTATTAGACAGCAAACATTCAGTAAGTCTGAGGTGGGGTGCTGCTCTAGGTCATCTTTAAAGATCAAGTCAAAAATAAAATAACACCTCTGTGAATCCCGGACGAGCCCCCAACCTGACTCCTTGGGCCCCTGCCTACCTTCAGCACCGTGTCCAGGGGGTTCCCGGAGTCCGGCCGCACCACCAGCGGAGCGTCGGCGCTCCGCTTCACGATGAGGCTCCGCAGGTCCTCCCCCCAGATCTTCTCGCAGGCGTTGTAGATGTCGTAGCTGTCGCTGACGATGGACACAGGCACAGAGGGGAACTGCTTGATGATGTGCTCAAAGGCGTCCTTCTCGTGATCCTTTCCCCAGGCAGTGATGGTGCTGGAGAGGAGGAAACAGTAAGCAAATGTGAGCAGCTGGTTAAAACAGCAGAAGTCTGTAAATATAGTATGTTAATATATAAGGCTAATATAGTATGTACATTATATTTCATGACTTGGAATTTGCTGTCCCTGTTTTATAGAGTAGGTTTTATACATCACTTTTGTCCATTGATTCACTATGTCTAAATGTTGAATGTCTACTAGAGAGTCAACATCTGCCAGAATCAATCATTTCCACAGACACTGCACTGGTCTCTGTTTCTTACAAAAACAAAACAAAACAAAAAAAACAGTAATCAATCACAACACAGTCAGTAGGAATGGTATGTGTTGTTACATAACAGACCAGTATCAGCGCTGGCTGAACACCCATAATGGCCTAGACCCAATGAAGAGTGCACTCATGTAGCACTAACTGGTCAATGCAGAGATCGGGTTTTTGCGTGCTGTGCAGGGCAGGCCAGGGCAGGGCATGGCAGGACAGGGCAAAAAAAAAAAAAAAAAAAAGAGAGCGAGATACAAATCACAGGGGCCATTTTAAAGGACAGACATGGGGCCTCTGAGAGAATTAAGAGGTACCACCATGAAAGCCACAAACAAATTTCACAATTTTGGCCACTTTAAATTTGAGTGTGTGTGTGTGTGTGTGTGTGTGTGTGTGTGTGTGTGTGTGGAGCAATGCTTTGCACAATTGTGTAATTGATCAGAAGGGGATGTCATCTGTTTGCAACATTCTGATGACCTGCCTTCTGTATTACACTTGCATATTTATTTTATATTTATCAAGCTATTGCTCAAAGTACCTAAAATGTATAAAAGTCTGTGTTTTTACTGCACACTGCCCAAGGGCAACTTGCAAGGGGTCCAATACACTTTACATACATGTTTTGGATCATTAACTGGTTAGCTGCCAAGTATTGTTAAGTGTTGCTCTGGAATATAAATATACAGTATAATAATGAGGGTTATCGTGTTATATGTTATTTATATTACATATGAACGTGTAACATAAATGTTTTTTGCAACCATGTTCATAGCTTTTAACAGTTGGCCACAAAGCCAAACTCGCAACCTTTAGCAGGGAAACAACTCATAGAGACCATACCAGATTACCCAAGACATGATGAGCTATGATTTTGCTTTTACACTTCTGCAATAACTAATGTTTTTGGTGCTCTGTAGATAAAAGAAGAATTTGTCTTTCCATCCTGCTTCCCAGAATGCATTTCAAATAAATGGTCTGATGCCTTTTCTGCGATCACTAAAGGAAGCAAATCACTCCAGTCCCTCAAGATAACCACAGTGTTAGTTTTTCAGACACTGACAATCGATTACAGACGGTTTCTCCTGCATGATCTACAGAGCCTCACAGGTGTCACAATTCTGACCATCAGTTAACAGTTCTCATGCTGTGAGTACTGATGCCCAGTTGCTTTTACGAAACCTTTTGAAAATTTGAAACCTAATAGCACCCTGTATGTCACTGCTAAGGTGGATCCCTTTGTAATGATCTGTAGACACTTCAGAGTATTTGACAAGTTGGAAACGTTGATGTGGCACATATCACATGTGGCTACGTCTCTGTGAGAATTAGTCAACAAAACCTCACCCCAGATACAGATAAGTCTTAACAGCAGTGTAAACAGCAGGTATAGGGTCAAGCTGCAATTTCAGCTGACTTCCGTGCTTGTTTGCACTCATGTTCGGAGAGATTAGCTTCTGCAGAAGGCGGATACGCCTTCTTCATCTAACCTAAGCTCTGTCACTGGGTCAATATTAAACATTCATTAGATGTGACATCATTTTGCTGAGCACTTAGAGTCTGCTGCTGCAGAGGCTCCCTGGTGCTCCAGCCTACCTGTGCTCTGCGGCGGGTACAGAGAACCCCGGCACAGGGTCCTTGGTTCCATAGAACTTCTTGATCACACCAATTCCGGCCACCGTGTCTGTTCCTTTGAAGTTCACCAAGTGTGCCGAGGCACCAATCCCAGCCGTCTACAGGGGGCGACACACAGGGACAAGAGAACAAATATGTGGATTATTTATTATTTAATACTAGTACTATTATTATTTATTAATTATTTTTAAGGTTAATGGAATTTATCAACTTTTTTTCTCCAAACTGACATGAAACTCTAAAAACAATGCTTAACAAACAACAATACTTGGCTAAATATTAAAGGAAAGCGAAAAACATTTTAGGAAGAAATATAAACTTAACTTGCAAAGGTTAATAATAGACAAAAACAATTCCTCTAACACACTGTAAAAATGAATGACCAGTAATCAACTGAATACAAGGTAACACTTTATTTTACGGCTTCTGTTTTAGTGTATCTACATGTTACAACACATAATTTTATGTACTTACACTGTACATAATTACACTAACGTGGTACAGTGTAAGTATATAATGTTACATATTGTTACACACTTTGTTACACTCTATCCAATTAATGTAACAGGGACAGTAAAATCAAGTGTAACTAGTTATAAATAGGTGTCAGTTCAAGTCTTGCAAACCTCTTGTGAAGAGACGCCTCTGTAGCCAAAGTCATGGAGCTTGTATGCAAGTCCCTCCAGTTCCCCGGATGTCTCCAGCAGGTACTTGGCCAAGATCTTTTTTTGTTCCCGTGAGTTGGTTGCCACAGTGATGGGGTACCAGATCTGGACGAGGATAGTCTGCAGTGGGTTGGGAACACGATGGGCAAAAAGGGAGGAAAAAGTGAATCATAGAGGGATGCTCAACTTGCAAATAAAGTTTGTCTTTGGGTGCAAAGTGTAATAATAACAACAACAACAATAATAATATTTACTTGTATAGCACATTTCATACAAAGGATGTAGCTCAAAGTGATTCGACAGTTTGGCAAAGGAACACAAGACAGAAATACACATGACAGACAGATTTGTTAAGTCTAGTAGTGCCAGAAGAAATCCACCAGGGCACTGTGGAGAGCTCCACTTATGTTGCTGTAGGAGCAAGCATCAGGGTGACAGGCGTATCATATAAAAGTTCTTGTTTACATTGGTAGATTTAAATTGGGCAAGAAACCTCAGGCACAACTGCGACCCCCAGGGGAGCCCATCTGCTGGGCTGGTAGAGAGAAAGTCTCTGAGTGTCTGAGAAGGGGAGCAGAACTGTAAAGCACACTGGAAAAAAAACACCTACAGTTGTTGTCTTTGTAAGCTGAGTTTATTGGATCATGTCCACACACACAAAAAAAGTGTTGTTTTTTTTGTTGTTTGGTGAAGCGACACTATAGACTATAGATTGGCCTTAAGGAGCACAAAGCCTGTTGTCCCCAAGTGTAGTCAGCTGGAACCTAAATCTTAAGCTCCTAAGCTGACTTGCAGCATTGCTTTACGTTTCTGGTCATTGCAGTGGGCATAGTCCAGGATGACTGAGTCAACAGAGGGGTGTGTGTGTGTGTGTGTGTGTGTGTGTGTGTGTGTGTGTGTGTGTGTGTGTGTGGCAATGGATGTGGGGGAGACACCGCACGATTTGAGGACCTGTTTGCAGGGCCAGTTTGGCTGAGGCTCCGGACCCTCTCTTTAGTTCAGGGTCAGCAAGCAAGACCAAAATATTATGATATGGTCAAAAAAAACACAGGGCCTCAATGACAAAAACGTGCCCAGGTGTCAGATGCTACCTAAGGACAATCCCTGAAAAACTGCTTGCCATCACATTCCTGAAATTGGCAGAATTTTTCGTGGCTTCAAAACAGCATGTCCCCTATTATGGAAGCTATACGTTGTTGTTTCATTTTGGCGACCGCCTAATCCGAAAAAGAAACTTTATGTGAGCAATGGCACAGCAGTGAGAGGGGCGGTTTGCGTGACAGTGTACCCACCATGCTCTGCCTGAGCTACAGAGCGTGCATAACAGAGTTTGCACAAAACATATCTTTACATGGGCTGGGGCATTTTTTATTGTGAAAGGAGGTCATGTTTTCCAAAACATAAATAAAATAAATAAATAAATAAATAAGGAAATAAGGAAATAAAGAAACTACAGATAACATCCAAACTTTGAGAAAACATGTCAATGTCAACATGCATGGGTACGTCTAAACAGTTTCCATGGTAATGGTCACAGCTCAGTACTGAATGTAAATGGGCATTTACTTGAAAGTTCTTTGGTGTCAAAACGTCAAAATTCAGAACTTCTTTGATTCACAACTACATTAAAAATGACCATAGCCGAACAGATGTTTCCAATATGTCTGGACAAAAGGATGTTTCCGACCCTAGATATGTAACTGAAAAATCTATTTTTCAAAAAAGAGCTTGGAATTGCTTAAAAAATATTTCAGCTTATTTTATACATTTCTAAAAGAAAGGGTATTTGCTTTGCAGTACACATTAAGACACAACAGAACAAATAAAACAGGACAGCAACAACAGGAGACTCAATAATTACACCACACAGACAACAGAGATACTCCTACCACTCTAAACCAGAGAGAGACAATAAATACTGATAATATAATACATTAGAAAGGTGTTACAATGCAGCACAGTCCAATCAAGCTGCAGGCCTTGGCCATCCATCCCCTGGCCCTGGTGTAATCGTTGGGGTAAGTTACTGTCATTACATGCCACGCTTTGGACACGGATCCCAAAGCTACAAAGGACTCCCTCTGCACAAAGCTGGAGAGGCGGCTCTGATATCATCACACATTTACTGAGTTGGCTATGCTCCTCTACTGACACAGCGTTACTGTGGTCAGATGATCAAAGTGACTTCCACACATTGGTGGAGATGAGCCCATTCGTAGGTGAATCTACTTAGGGTTTATGTAAGTGCTACATGAACGTCACCCTTTATGCATCTGTTAGGGCAGTACTGACTTGGCAAGGCCAGGTTGTATGCCGAAAAAGGTCTTTGGTGCCACTGCTGGCCTTGGGTACACTGCTGGTTTACCAACCGAGACAGCAACACAAACAATGTTATTTGATCTTCTACATAAAGCTATACAATGCAGTGTTGCACTGTTGTTACTGTGCAACTTATTGGATCTTATCATTGTACACAGCAAATATGTCAAGGCTGTTGTAGCAACGTACTAAGATCCAACAATATAAAAGAACAGGTCATATAATTACACAATCATTGTTTCCTTATTACAAAGTAAGACAAGGATCTTCAATACTCAACATTGTGCACCCATGATGAATTGGTTTTGCTAATGTGCACTAATAGATAAGACAAATAAATGATGGGAGTGTGTTTCTGCTGAATCCTCGCTTCGGTGACTAGCACACTCCACAAAAGTGGATTTTTAGGTGAACCTACTTAAGGTTTATGTAAGTGCTACATGAACGTCACCCTTTCTGTATCGGTTAGGGCAGTACTGACTTGGCAAGGCCACGCTGGACGCAGAAAAAGCTCTTTGGTGCCACTGCTGGCCTTGGGTACACTGTTTGTGTTGCCTTCTCGGTTGGTAAACCAGCAATGTTATTTGATCTTCTACATAAAGTTATACAATGCAGTGTTGCACTGTTATTACTGTACAACTTATTGGATCTTATCATTGTACACAGCAAATATGTCAAGGCTGTTGTAACAACGTACTAAGATCCAACAATGTGAAAAAAACAGGCCATATAATTACACAATCATTGTTTCCTCATTACAAAGTAAGACAAGGATGTTGAATACTCAACATACCGCACCCATGATGACATAGCTTCGCTAATGTGCACTAATAGATAAGACAAATGTATGATCAGAATGTGTTGCTGCTGAATCCTCGCTTTTTTGACTGGCACGCTCCACAAAAGTGGACTTTTGGCAGCACCAAGGGAGCAATCTGCCCGAGATGTGGTTTGGGCAAGTCATAAGGGCAGATTGTGGCCCTGTCTACAGCAATTGCACAAGACGGACAATTCTGGTAGGCACTAGAAAGTAGGCACTCTTTCTCTGTCTCTCTCCCCCCCCCCCCCCCCCCTTCTCTCTCCTGCACGACCCACTTCATCAGTGTTTCCAACAGATACTTCAGACCTCTCTGGTGCAGATGGCAGTCACACGCTCCAAAACTTGCAGCCAATTACAATATAATGTGCCCTCATGTGACTCGAATCAGTGACTCCTCACATTCCCTGTGAGCCAAAATGACTGCAGACACTCACTCTCCCACATACAGGGTTTTCATTCCAAGAGAGAAGGAATGAAAGAAAGATAAGAAAGAAAAGAAAAAAAAAAAAAGAAAAAACAGGAAACAACAATGACACCCTCCCACCTGTCACAGGACCAACACACACACAGTCTCTGTTTCATTGTCACGGCCACTGACGGGGGGAAAAAAAAAGAAAAGAAAAGAAAAGAAAAAAAAGGAGGCCCGGCAGGCCCTGCCATTCATCTACTGTTTTTCTTTCAAGGGCATAATGGCAGGAGGCCAGGGCCTGTTGCCGTGACGCGACACAGCGTTCCATGTGTTCCAAGGGCAGATGAGTGAAGTGAGAGAGAGTGTTCTATATTTACCAGCTGTGCCAGACAACACATGTGTGCCTGCCTGCCTGCCTGCCTGCCAGTGCCTCCTGTTCTGGAGGCCTTTGCAGCTAGCTGGCCAGCGAGTGAGGGCACGCGCTCAGATAAGCAGCGTGGGGAAATCTACACAGTCATGCTGATCGGGGGGGTGGGGGGGTGGGGGGTGGGGGGTGAAGCTAGAAATGGGGGCGAGGGTGGTGACACCACAACAAACAAGTGACAAAGGATGACAAAACACATAATTAACTCCTGCCATTCTGTTGCAATCATGGTGACTATGATACAAAAAGTGTCGAAATGCCAATTTCTTAAACTCTTCATTTCCACGAATTAGTGGTAGAAAAAAAGGGTAGAAAGCATTAGACAGAAAGAAATGTATCAATTTATTTATATGACATTTTGATAGAGATGTTACTGACATGACTCATTTATGATGTCTCTGTCTCTCTTTATTAGTAACATCATGACATCATAACAGAGGTATGTTAAGTGTTGTCTGTGTATTAACATAAATATGTGTCTCTAAAGTGCCTCTCATAGCAGTACAAAAATAGATGAGAGGAGTTAAAACGTTACAAAAAATAAACACGGGGCCAATAAAAGAAAACGAGTCCATCGACTGACTGTGTGACTGACAATCTTTGGAAAACTCTTCCAGAAATGAAGGGAGATGCAGCGTTAATTAAAAAAGCTCGAAACACTGTTGCCGTCCTGTGCACTCTTGCTTACTCGCTCTACGTTATGCCATAATTTATCTTTGCTGGCATCATGGAGTCACTATTCCAGCAGAACCTCCCGGAGACTTGGCATGACTTATCAAACTATAGATTCACATAATAACAATGATGAGAAACATGCATAAAACAGGCACACATGACTAGGAGTGCAGTCAGTGAGGACCTGAGGAAAGTGGCATAGAATCTGGCTTGTGGGTCAGCTCAGGCAGAGAAGTAATTTATTGTAGAAAAAACAAACAAACAAAAAAAACAGCACCTTGAGTAATCATATCACACATATCACTTTGCCTTGGAATTTACCTGTGAATTTAACTTGGAATTTACATGGAATTGAACCCTCCAAATGCTTGGGGGTGGGGGGATGGGGGGACAGGGTCTAGTCTGGGTCTTACTACTCACCTCCACCCAGTTGGTGAGCCAGTAGCACTCGGGGTCTGTGCTTTCCACAGTGAAGAGTACATTCCCACGAGGTATTACGCTGCCCTCCGGCACGGCCTTTATCTCAATGGGCAGGTGGCCATTGTACTTCTGCAACGATAATCAATGTGTATGATCAATCTTCCAACAACAAATAAATCATTTAGCGACAAAGTGAAGGACATTTGTAAATGCAATTCAAATGAAAGGCTGGACATTTTAACTGTTTTAACTTAACTGTTGGAATGTACTTTTTTTAATGCTGGGTGTACAGGAAAAAATAAACATGCATTGAAAGTACTGCAAACTCAAAAGTGCAACAAACGCACAATAAGACTGATCAAGTTGAATGTGACCTGATGGGACCTTGCTGAAACATGTTGCGCAGCGCTCAGCAGATCTGATCAGCTATGACGAAATCCCTTTGTTTGTCCAGCTGCCTCATATCCGAGGAACTACCATTTGTAACTTCTCAGAATATTGATTACACCCTGATATGTACACAGGCAAGCAAGCATGATCACCCGTTTTGCTGCACTTTAATAAGTGAAGCATAGAACCAACTTAAAGTAATAAGTATATATTCTGCATGTTTTTTTTTTACTTTGGTTTAACCCAACAATGTAATGTACATTATAAACATACATGCCATTGTTAAGTCAAGTGTATTTAAAAATGTCCATGCAGTATGTTGGCTTTTCGGTTTGGTTTTAGCACTTTATTGTATAGTGTGTGCATTGTCTGTCTGTAGGAACTGGAGTTGGGGACAGTAAAGGTGGTGGTGGTGGTAACTGTACCTCCAAGATGTAGGTCCAGCCTTTCTCATTGAACACATCATCCTGAAAGTGTTCCCTGTAGACCTCCTTGGCTTCCTGAATCTTCTCTGGGGTAACCACCTTCCCTGGGAGCACACAAAAGGTGAAGTGAATGAGAATGTGGGTGTGGAGGAACAACGACTGATAGTGCAGTGTGTGGAGAAAGAGAAAAGGACCTTGCCCAACCCCAGGAGAGGAAATGCACTTGGGCAAAAAAAAGAAAGAAAAAAAAAAAACACAAAAACAGAGCAATTGAAAAGAACAACTTGAATAGACAAGAGTGCACAGGACAGAGAAAGAGAAAGAGACTGAATAAAAAAAAGGAAGAGAGATGGAGTTAAGGAGAGTGAATAGAAGGGGGTGAGGGGGGTTAGAGATAAACACACACAGAGTGGAAGTGAGTGAGACAGGCAATGGTGTGCAATGGAATACCACACGGTGAGCCATCCCCTTGTGTGTTATTACATTAAGGCGAGACTCTCCCTGCGCACACAGTGCACGCCTTTGTCTCCACTGGGACCAGTGTGCAATGCACTCAAATCTCCCTTAAAGGCACAGCACCCCGACCTCACCTCCATGCCACCCCTAACACCCACCCCCCACCCCCCACGTGGCTGGGCCTGCAGTGGGCAGAGAGAGAGAGAGAGAGAGAGAACACCCTGCCTCAGTTTGCCCTCCTCACCGCTTCGCTTACCAGACGACCTGGAGCTCCCTGGTTGTGACTAGGGAGCCTCCTATGAGGCTGGAGCTCCCTGGCGAAAGCGGCTGTCTAGTCACAGCTGGTCTTTGTGAGACCGAGCAGCAGATGTGCCTTTTGTCTCTCTGAGCATCCCACAGCAAACTTTCACAAGACCCCCCCCACCCCCACCCCCATACCATGAAATCCTGTTCAAATAGGGAAACATGGAAAAGTGTGCATTTGTATATAAGTATTTGTGTGTGTGTGTGTGCATGTGTGTGTGTCTGTGTCTGTGTCTGTCTGCATGTGTGTTTGCATGTGTGTTTGCATGTGTGTTTGCATGTGGGTGTGTGTGCGCATGTGTGTTGGGGCAGCATGTTTTTAGGGTTGTGAAAGCTGATTTGGAGAACAGTCAGACCTGAAGTGCAAAGCAAGCATGAGCGACCGGAGAGGTAAAGAGGGCTTTTCATGTGTCCATCTGTCGGCTAACTGTGCCTTTAAGAAGGAATCCTCATTGCCGTTTGACACTTGGCTTACATCACATGAGATTCATTTGACTTCAGGCAAGGGCATGACTCCTAAGCTTTGCTGCTAGCCTGGCCTATCATAGGTGAACCCCACTGAACAGAAGCCTACTGTATGCTTTAGGCTAATGGGGACAATTTGGGTGAAATTGACATAAATGTGATGATTTTAGGGGCAATGTGATTTCTCCCGTTTCATACCGTACCTTTTAAGTATTTGTGGAGGATGTACTGCAAGCCGTAGAAAACCGTCTTCTCATATTTGACTTTTCTGGTCTTCGTGGGGCATGTCTTCTTCTCACGACACTCAAAGTAGGAGTACACTTTGCTAGTGTTTGGAGGATACTGCTTGTAATGTGTGACCTGGAAGGGAACAAGAGCACACGTGTTAGCCATTTGGGGCTCATATTTCTGTGTTCTGTGTCGCTTTAGGTGACCACACATTCACTCGCACATGCTTCAGCTGACACACAATGACTCGTCATTTTCAGAACATCTATGTTAGACTACATTTACGCATCTTGACATGCTATTTCACGTACACAAACCCTTTCAGTAATCAATAAGTTTTTTTTCCCTTTTTAAAGACTTTATTAAAATATTTTAAGACTTTAGTGCCACTTCAAGCTGTTACTGCTTACATTGTTCACAGCTTTAAAGCTTGGATTTTTTACACAGGAATTTTGAGTGCCAAATTTTAGTCTTTATTCACGACTTTAATTAACCACTGTATTGGTACAATGAATTAAGACAGGCTCGGAAGTGGGGAAAAAAACTCAAGAGAATAAACTGGGTGTTCAACCCAAAGGCAAAGTCTATTAATAGTAATGACTTTGATAGGTCACACACACACACACACACACACACACACACACACACACACACACACACACACACACACACACACACACACACACACATAATGTTGGATTTTCTGTTGCATTCTGTCAAAACTACAAGAAACACAGAGTCTAGCGAAAAACATGAAACCCCCTCATTAAAAGTTTAAAAAGATGCACCTAACTACCACGCCAAGAACAGAGCCCAGTACCTCTGTGGTGCCTATCCTCAAAATCTGGAGGACGAAGAAGTAACTGTGTAGTGCTGATATTCAGCAGGCTAGTTGTGTAATGCTAATCTTAGTGGTGGATGCACGAAAAAAAATGTTACAGACTGCTGTGTCCACCCTACAGTAGATTTATGGTAGATTTTGTATTAGTGTACTGTGTTAATCCCCATGGAGC
The DNA here is from genome assembly GCA_030347295.1 of Setipinna tenuifilis. NCBI lineage: Eukaryota > Metazoa > Chordata > Actinopteri > Clupeiformes > Engraulidae > Setipinna > Setipinna tenuifilis. The sequence goes on from CM059274.1 coordinate 14,585,242, forward strand.
TAATATTTCTTATTTTCCTACACACAGAACAGTTGCCTCACCAGACATGTTCAGCAACGGGCCTCAGCCACAACTGGAACACATGATCCTCCAGCTGCCTTTTAGAAAACGTACATTTTTCCCCATCTTAACCTCAGCTTATCACTTTGTATTGTCCCACCAGCGTAAGGGGCTATTCATACAGAACACTTTCAATCATTTCATATCATGTACACAGAGTCATTTCAAAGTTCTGACCACCTAACTTACAGAAGACAGTCCAGCAAGCACTACACCATTATAAGATATTTTAATGTTAATTTCAATGTTATAAAATGGCTGTTAATACTTTTAACTCTTTTTGAGAGCCACAGAAACCTTGTTGGCTACAGGATCCCACCCACTTGGCCATAACAGAAGTGGGCTTTTGTTCTTTTCTTTTCTTTTTTTTTAAATTAAGGATATTTAGCAGATGCTTGCTTGGGCTTCTCTATCCTTAACCAACATCACAGTAGATTATAGAGAAAGCAGAAGTACGTTAAGTGTGTCAAAGCCTAAATTCCAATTCATGTTACGACCGTATTTCACAATTGCAGTATTTCATACACTGATGAAAACCCAGATACATGCAAAAATGCTTCTGCGGCAGCACAGAGCAGCCAAGTGATAGCCTAAGCAACGGTATGGCCAAGTGACCCTCGACACAGTGCTCCAAGGACGCGAGGCGGACGGGATCTAAATTTATCATTCACGCTAGACCAAGCATGTGTAACTATAGAAAAAACAAAACATGGAGCACCTTAGACAGTGCCTCCAATGTCACACAAAGGGTACTGCACACGGGGGTGGGGGGGTGGCAGGGGGATTCTCAGTGAGAGGTGTGCCAGGCAGGAACTGGTAAAGATCACTGGTGATGGAAATTTTACAGCCAGAGGCAGAGTGGTGTGTATGTATTTGTGTGCATTCAACATCACTGTATGATATTAGAACAGTCTCTGTGAATGATCTGAGACATGACCCTCTCTTTTAATAATCACGGTCACTCTGTTTTCGACCCTAATGCTACCCCAATTTTTTAAGGCACACTTGTGCAACAAACATGGAGTTTCCCCATTTCCCATACCCCGCCCCCCAAATGCATTCACACAAGAGCTGTGAAAGCCCCGCTAGATTTGGGACATTTCTGTCTTGACTCTCCATCGTGCTTTCTCGCTCCCTTGTAATTCCCAGTCAATAAATCACACGATGGGGATTGACTACTCTACAGCTCCACCATCTCTCCTCAACACACACACACACACACACTTCCCACCAACCAACCTTCCCATGGCTCAACAGCTGCTGACAGAGGGCAGGCATGCGCAGGAAGGAAGCAGGAAGTAGTGAAAGGCAAAGCAGTGCAGTGCGTGAGGACACAGCAGAGATCCCCCTCATACATACACACACACACACACACACACACACACACACACACAAACACACTCCACACTTGACCTGGCATGGGATCAGCAAAATGGTCAGTCTGAGGCCACATAAGTAGGCTGTCAGATACTTGTGAATGTGGTCCCTTGCGCGCTTTTTTTAATGGACCTCTGGCTTTGAGCAATGGATTCCATATCGTAATGACAGAAAGAAGTATGCCGACCAACAGTATGCCTGGCATTTGTTGAATTCTCATTGAGAGACAAGAATGAGTGTAGCATATTAACACTAGGGCTGCATGTGGGAGAGAGGGGGAAAGGCTGAAAGAAAAACAGAGAAAAATGACTGATTGAATAAGTGAATGAATAAGTGAATGAATAAATGAATGAATGAATATATATCAATGAGCGAATAGTCAAATTAAAGAATAGTGTGTGTGTGTGTGTCTGTCTGTGTGCGTGTGTGTGTGTGTCTGTGTGTAGGGGTGACAGCAGCTGAAATGGTAAGTGCCAGGAAAGCATAACACCACAAAAAGTCATAGGTCAGCTCTTACTCATCAGTTACTATATGCAATTACATGCAAAGCCTATCATCTACCTGTCACACTCCTATTCACCCTGGACTGTCAAACCCCAACCTGAACCACACGACTATCCAGTCTGTTCGGAATGTTACCATAATCTACCCATAACACTGCCTAGCCATTATGTCTTTTAGTCTCTTCCTTCTTCAATCTTTCAATCTACGAATACTGTCAGCAAAGGTCGTGCCCTTCTACAATTACACTTGACCTTTCTGACTGTCCTTTCACTTGGCTTGGTTATATTTTCTTCAACTGAATCTAAACAAAGTTAAAAGCCAAACCACAAGTTCAGCAGAAGAGGAAGAATTAATGTTATCATTAACTGGATGACTACAGAAGCATTTTTAAAGTGTCAAAAAAAAAAGCAATAGAAGATGGGCCAAAATGGAGAGGACAGTTCATAGAAAAGGTGCAGGCCGGTGCCACACTAAATGAATGAATAAGAAAGCTTTAATAAAAAAAGAATGAAAAATGAACGCCCTTCAAGAAAAGGCTGCATCAAGAATGCACACTAACAGCTTAATGACATCTGACTGCAAAACGTAAAGAGTCCATGGCAAACGTCCAATCACTTTCTCTCGCAGCCAGCACATCCCATAGAGAGAAAGCCTAGCCTGCCACCCCAGAACCACAAGACTCGCCCGTCATCTGTCACACCCAACACCTAATCACTGTTTCACTTTGTGTGGTTAGTGGATTTAAGTCTTTTAAATAAGAGTCAACTCAACAAATGCCTGTATTTTAAAGAAAAAAAAAGAAATTTACAGGCACTTGCAGAAGCACTATATCAGCAGCTGCAGAAGTTGTGCAAAGAAGTAACAGAATTTGTAACTGTAAGAGGATGATCTATAAGCTTTTAAGAATGACTTTGAAAACGCGTACATCCCCACACCAAGCTTCTACTATTGGCACCTTGAACCTTGAACAGATCCACCTCCGACAAGTTTCAAGACAAAACTTTTGTCTACGAGCAGACCCCAGACTATGGAATGCAAGCAATACTATGATAGTAATGAAAATTTAAGCTCCAAAGAGGAGCTTTACCGCATCTTTTAATTTTCGCAGGTGCACTTGCAGCGACGGCCAATACTCTTGCAGCACACCACAAGTATGGACACTAATCCAAATAACGGTGCTCTGACAAATATTTGTAATGAAGAACACATAAACGAAACCAAAACAAAATGATACAATTTTGCAAGTCACTCAAATAGAAACTTATAGACATGGGGTGGAAAATATTCTGTATACAATTATCAATGCATAGTCAATTTAAGTAACTGAGGTTTCAATCGGAGCTGTGGTTGGTTATTAACAGGAACACAATTTACTCTTTTAAAATCCAAGATAACCTCTTGTGACTTGTCACGTATCATCGCTACGTATAATTCCAATCGTTTCGGGAATTCCACTCCATGAGAAGACAGCTAGCGGGTTGCTTTCAGTTTTGTTTCTACACCAAGCTACATGCTAGCTAGCTCACTAGCCACCTAAACGTTATCATTGTATCATTAATTGGTTGGGGGTTGGATTTAGGATACATTTCTTGATTCTGTTCTAATAAACTAAACTGCAAAACCAGGAAATAGTTATACGGTCGCTATATTGTATTTATGTTTCTTTCAGATGTAAGTCCTTATAACCAACATGAAATCTGCATGAGCTCCTGGTCGTCAAACTAGAAAAGCCCATATGATCAATTTCTACCACTAATTAACAGTTGACCACAATAAGACAATATTTAGAAGATGCTTTCAATTTGGTACTCAGAACCTTCTGCCCGCCATCCATTTGGCCTACCGAACTGGTATGAAGGAACCAAGATAAACGTGATGGCCTTGGAGGATGAAAGCACCTTGCCTTTTACCATTTTCATTCAATGAATCCTCTTACGCAAATCGGCACAGTGGTTCTTCCAACAACCCCTTAAAAACGACATGCACCTCTCACCTTATATGAATCGGTGGCTAATAATATATTGAAGTCGTTATCTCTGTGCTCCATCTTCCCCTTGACTAGAGTCACGGCTGTCAATTCTGTTGTTCTCCGCTCAGTACCGGGGACTCACAACCTAGCTCCGTCGTTAAAAAGGGGAGAAGAAATACTGGGAGGCGGGACAACAGAATGCCCATCCAGTTGATACGTGCTACTTGATAGTGCTCCTAGTGACGTATATTTGGAGGCAAGTCCTTGTGGGTTGACCAATCCCTGTATCATGTCTTGTCCAATGAAAATATCAGACCAAGGGGCCATGGCTTCTCTGCCTCTCCACTGCGTAGGGCGATGGCAGAGCGCCTTTTGGGCGAAGGGAAATGTACTGCCCCTAGTGGAGTGAGTGCAGCGCTAACAACATCTGTCATCCCTAATTATTACTAATTTGATTCAGATTTCGATCTTGCTTTAAGAAAGCCTATGCATAAATAGAACTGGAGGATTACAATTGATGAGAGGACAAGGTCGATAAGATACGTAACATATAATTTCCCTACTTGTTGAAGTTTTAACCCCAAACGTTTTAGAAACTGTGGTGATCATCATCATTATCATGATCATGATCATGATCATGATCATGATCATGATCATGATCATCATCATCATCATCATCATCATCATCATCATCATCATCATCATCATCATCATCATCAACATCATCATCATCATCAACAACAACAACAACAACAACAACGACAACAACAACAACATACATCAACTGAAACTGCTGTTAAAATCTCTGATGACCAAAGTTGGAATTATGTTTAACACGTAGGGAAGCAGTTAGATTGCAATAAAAACAGAGAAGCTCATGTTCAGAGCACTTAGCCTACTTAATCTTCTTGCAAGTCACTCAATGTTTGTGCTTGCTGACTGTAATGGGCTTACATCAACTAGAATGTAACTGCATTTATGAGCCAATATGCCCAATAACAGTAATAAAATAATAACAACAACGGCAGCATAACATTATACAACACGTTAAACAACATGGTGACAAGAAAATACACTGTTGCACTCTACAGAAATATAGGCCTAGGCTATTGTTTGTTGCCAACATATTCACATTTATTCACAAGGACGTCAGATTGTGTGATCTTCCGTCTTTTGGCGTAGCACTGTCCTGCAACTTCCAAAAATATGTTCCCATAGTCTACAAGACAGCATCATTTAAAGTAAACTTTCAACCAATGTTTCACGGGTTGACTTCGTCTTAAGTTCAATAACCACTAGGGGGAACCGACGCACAACAAAAAACACCACTGTCGAAGTTTTAAAAGTGAACGATACATCAATAAACAGCCCCTTTCTGTGAAATGATAGTAATACATGCATATCATATTGTTAGTTGAATCGTCGGATGTGCACGTTATTGTAATGTGTAGGTCATCTTTTTTTTAAAAATCTATCCGCAAATAGCCGTACCTCTAGTCTATGAAGGACAAAACACGCTACCTTAAGCTTTTTTGTTTACAGCAATCCACAATATCAACCTTGGCCCATTTAAAACTCTACCAATGTCACAGCATTTCTACTAAATAAACGGGTAGCTCACTTGTTACTTCACCAAGCATGATTGTGACAGTGTGCGCTCAGTGGGAGGGGAGTATGCGCAACAGACATCGAGAGGGGAGGGGAAATACCCAAACTGACATTTCATTTATGCGAATAGCCACACTTGAAGCTGAAATTCAGGCTACACCTTCACAAGCTCGTTTTGATCATTTTTCATCTTAAATGTCATTAATCGTGTCGATTTTTGAACTTCCGGAGGCTCTGTCTCTTTGATTGCTGAACAGTAAGTAGCTTGTTTTCTGTGTTTAAAAGAACCTGCTGGTGTAGGCAATGTGGGACTTGCCGTTAGTTTCAGGATATAGCCTTCTGATCAGCGACAAAGTAACAGGCAGCGTACAAGTTCACAGTGAATCATGTTCGCAATACATTTGGTAATAGTCCGGAATTATTTTATCTATTGATTTCCTGACCGTTTTAACAGACGGCTGACGAGTTTCTGGACACGTCACTACATATTTTACATCTAAAGAATAATTTAGGTAATGTCACAATTATGGGTTTTTAGAGGCCATCTAAAAAAATCCGGTAGTTGTGAAGTGCTGAGGCGTCATTTATTAAAAGCTTCCTGCTTTTATGTGACTTCTTTTCTTTCATGGTTTTCACATCAGCACACGCAAAATCATCGACCATCAGGAAGCCTAAATAACAATGTAGGCTGTGTTACACGCTCCCTGTTTGACTGTGTGGTGTTGTTGTTGACAGGTTATTACTGACGTGCAAGTGGTATTGTACATACACTCTCTGTGGCTATGTGCATGTTTATGGAACTTTGTGTGTGGGGGACTCAAAACCCTGTCAAACCCTAAGGCTAACTGGCAAAGTCTTGTGATTGAAAGACTGGCTCTTTTTTCCTGAAAATACATTCTTGTGACTGTTTTATGCCTACGTACTTCCTTGTGACTGTTTATTTTGAATGTCAAATTTAACATGCAGCCTATGGGTCTTTAGTGAGGCTTTTGAGCACATGTAAGTTTTGTCACTCTTTTGTTCCACAGACACCATTGGTTATGGAACAGCAGTTCAGTGATGATGATTCACCAGTAGTCCATAGAGAAGACACCAAGAGAAGAAGACGGAAAATGAAGGCATTTACATCCAACGCAGCTGTAGCAGTGGACCAGATTGCTGTGGAATTTGTGCTCCCCACCACTAACAAGACCAGCAAAAGCCCAGACACTCTGCACTTAGAGGTAGCAGGAAACTGCACCGTGGAGCAGGTGAAAGCACAGGTGTGGCTCAGAGCCGTTGCCAGTCATCTTTGTCCGGAGTTCTACCAAAAGTACTCCCCAGATCACTGCATCCTGCTCTACCAAAAGAAAGGGAACTGGTGTGAGATTTACGATAAACACCAGGTGTTCCAGACCTTGGATTGTATTCGTTACTGGAAGGCACTTAAAAAAGACAGTGGGAAGATTCACCTTGCCAAGAGGCCTCTGCCATCAGAGGACTCTGTTCAATATCAGAAGTACTTGAACTACTTGATTGGATATGATGTCACTGACGTGAGCAATGTTCACGACGATGAGCTCGAATTCACTCGCAGAAAGTTACTCACCCCTCGTAAAATTGAGTTGTCTGATAGAGATGCTAAACTCTACTCAATGGATCCCTGGGTAACTACAAAACCTGTCCCTGAGTACCTGATGGGTAAGATTAGCAACAATAACATGCTGCTAGTGATACACAGAAACACATCCAGTCAGACAATTAAGGTGTCAATTGACGACACACCTGTTCAGGTGCTCCAGAGCTTTTTTACCAAAGTTGCTAAAAAGCGGGCGCTCTTTGACATTCCAGAAGATGTCAGTGAGGCAGACTATGTGCTCAGGGTTTGTGGACGGGAGGAGTACATTGTTGGAAATTATGCCATTAAAGATTTCCACTGGGTGAGGCAGTGCCTCAAGAATGGAGATGAAATTCACCTGGTGCTAGAGACCCCTCCAGACCCTGACTCGGACGAGGTTCAAAGGGAAGACTGGCTGCAGGTGGATGACTGTACTGGGGTGGCTGGTACTCATGAGCAGCTAACCATCGATGAGAAGGACCATGAGAAAGTGTTTACAATCTCGCTGTGGGACTGCAACCGCAAATTCCGCGTCAAGGTGCTAGGCATAGACATTCCTGTTCTGCCACGTAACTCGGAGCTGATTGTGTTTGTCGAGGCCAGTATATTCCATGGGCAGCAGCTTCTAGCGCAAGAGAGGACGACCCCCAAGCCCTTTACAGAGGAAGTGCTGTGGAACATTTGGTTAGAGTTTAACATCAAAATAAAAGACCTTCCGAAAGGAGCACGGCTGAACCTGCAGGTACTATGTGGCAAGGCCCAGACTCAGTCGTCCAAGTCATCCAGTCAGGATAATGGCGGCCATGATGGAAGAAGCAAGAGCCGCTTGCTGTACTACGTCAACCTCCTGCTGATCGACCATCGCTCCCTGCTCAGACAGGGAGAGTTCATTCTGCACATGTGGAAGATGCCAGACAAAAGCGAGGACAACAGCAGTGTCAACGCAGACAAGCTGACATCCGCCACCAACCCGGACAAGACAAGCTCCATGGCCATTGCCATACTGCTGGACAAGTACTGTTACCCCGTGGCCCTACCCAAGTGCAGAGAGTCCCGAGAAGCTGAACTGGAGGGGGAGCGAGGGCAAAGGGACATGCCCAACCACCTGCGGAAGCAGTTCGAACAGATTGTCGCCACTGACCCGCTGCACCCACTAAGCCCAGAGGACAAGGAGCTCCTATGGCACTTCAGACAGGAGTGCATGAGGCATCCCAAGGCTTATCCAAAATTTCTGGGGTCTGTGAAATGGGGCAAACAGGAGGCCGTGATGATGACCCACCAGCTTCTAGAGAGGACCACAACGTGGGACAGGAGCTCACTGGATGTCGGGCTGGCCATGCAGTTGCTGGACTGCCATTTCTCTGACGCAAACGTGCGGTCCATGGCTGTCAGGAAACTGGAGACACTGGATGAAGATGTTGTACTACGGTATCTGCTGCAGCTGGTTCAGGTAGGAGTGTTACTGTCACTGCTGATTTGTTTGTTTTACACAACTTCTCAGTCTGGAACTGATTTGCATGTATCACGTCATCGCTGTATCCAAATAGAGGCCAACAATGAAACATGTGTGAAGCATTCAAATTGGTTTTGTAATAGGCTTGTAGTCTCATACATTACTTTCCTTTTTTTGTATTCTCTTTTGCAGGCAGTGAAGTTTGAGCCGTACCACGACAGCGCACTTGCAAGATTTTTGTTAAAAAGGGCTCTCAGGGTAAGCCCAAATCCATTACAGCCTATGTTTATGTTGTCGTTTCACTGATCTTGACCCCAATTACAACCCTCTTTCTTTCTTTCTCACTCACTCCACAGAGCAAGAGGATTGGCCATTTCCTGTTCTGGTTTCTGCGAAGCGAGATTGCCCAGTCCATGCACTACCAGCAACGCTATGCAGTCATCCTGGAGGCCTACCTGCGAGGCTGCGGTGATGCCATGCTCCAGGACTTCAAGAAGCAGGTTGAGATCACTGAGGCTCTCCAGAAGGTCACCCGCGAGATTAAGGCGGTCTCAGCAGACAAATACGACGTGTCCGCACAGGGTGAGCAATGATCTCAGCTGGTAAAAAAAAAAAAAAACATATATAAAACAATAGTTTGAGATAAAACTCTTTGAATCACTGTGTAATAGTAATAGTGACAGCTGAACACCTATTAGTATCCATGAAAAGCTGTTAACGTAAACACACACCTCTATAAATTACAAACGTATGCATAGTATAGGTCCCTTTTTCATTAGTTTTTATTGTTTACCTACATTTCCTTTTACCAACATCACTGTATATAATGTGTATAACTATAGAAGCTGTCATTACAAGTGATAGCTGATCACTTACTGGTGTCCATGAACAGTTGTTTTTCAGCTGCGACAGAAGTTAGAGGGTTTGCAAGTGTCAGGTCTACCAGAGAGCTTCAAAGTGCCGTATGACCCAGGCCTTCGAGCTGGAGGCCTTGTGGTGAGTAACGTCTTCTGTGGTCTGAGACTACTTTACAACTACCCATTTTTGTGGCTTTTTTTCTGAGCAGTCCACTTCCCCGTGGTGTTCCTATCATTGCCAATATTTTTAGCCTTGGTAATGAGTAATGCCTGTGTTATTTCACTATGGCAATACGTTTGCAGATTGAACAGTGCAAAGTTATGGCATCCAAGAAGAAACCACTGTGGCTGCAGTTCAAGCGTGCTGACCCCACAACCCTGTCTAGCGACACCATTGGAATTATTTTCAAGGACGGAGATGATCTTCGTCAAGACATGCTCATCTTACAGGTACTGTTGCTTCTTGTTGCTTAACTCTTTCTGTGGAAACACTACTGTTCTGCTAGCACACAAACTGGTTGTTGCTAGCACAAAAACTAGTTGTTGTTGTTCTTGCTGTTTAATAAGTACCATCTGTAAACTTAGTGTCTAACACTAATCTTTTCACATGTGTGCTGTGTTGACAAAAAGTAAGGTTGCCTAAGATTTGTTATTTTATGTAATGTCAGATCCTGTTAATAATGGAGTCTATTTGGGAAGGAGAATCACTGGATCTGTCTTTACTGCCATATGGTTGCATTTCCACTGGAAATAAAATAGGTATCTTCTTCATTTTGCTTTTCACAGTGTCAAGCATAGATCTTGTTGTTACAGAGAAACAGATGGTTGTGCAAAACAGATACCTGTTCCACCTAAACTTTCAACCTACTAGAATTAATGCATTTCAAAATAAGTAAGACACATTTAATACTGTAGTCACTTATGCTGTTGCTGCTGCTGTTTTTTTAACAGGCATGATTGAGATAGTGAAGGATGCCAGAACCATTGCCAATATACAGCAGAGTATAGTTGGAAATACGGGTGCTTTCAAGGACGAGATCCTTAACCAATGGCTCAAGGACAAGTGTGTGAGTGAGGACAAGGCAAGTGCTCTTTTCTGTCTCAGCTGTGTTGATGTGAAGGATGTCGCTAACCATGTGACAGGAAGGAAACGCCCCCGACAAATGCATTTCCTGATACCTCACACTCTTTGTCTGAAAGCTTGCTCACTGATACCAAATACGGGACTTGCTTATATTTGTCACACTACCTATTTTTAATGTCCAAATAAACAAATGCATCCTGCTAACAGTGTGGTGTGAACAAAGACATAAACTGAGTTGCATAAGTGCAGTAAATATAGCCTTTTGGCAGTAGCCATGATTTGTAAAATTTGTTTGTTGTGCCTATAAACATGTCTTAAAAACTTAATATATTCTCATGTTTCTGTTTTCAGTTTCAACAAACTGTGGAACGCTTTGTGTACTCCTGTGCAGGCTACTGTGTCGCAACGTATGTCCTCGGGATTGGTGACCGCCATAATGATAACATTATGATTACAGAATCTGGTAAATGTAAATCCCTGTTAGACAGTTTTATTGTACATTTTAAAAGTAATTAAATTGTGAGTTAAAGTGAGGATAGATTCAATGTTAATACTTCTTTTTTTATAAATAGTTTTAGTTGATCATAGTGTCTTATTTCCTTATGCAGGAAACCTCTTCCACATTGACTTTGGACACATTCTGGGCAATTACAAGAGTTTCCTGGGCATCAGTAAGGAGAGGGTCCCCTTTGTACTAACACCTGACTTTCTGTACGTCATGGGGACAACAGGGAAAAAAAGCAGTCCATATTTTCAGAAATTCCAGGTATTGTACTTAAAGTCATAAACACAATAACTCTACAATGTTTTTGAATTTATATTTTGATATGACATTATAGCATAAGATATGTGGTACTTTGTGATTTAATACATGTTTAGGCTACAGGTTGTATTGTCATGTAGCCTACCTTGCATGCTAACTTAAATCTAAATAGAAATGAACAGCACAACATCTGTTCTTGTCACTGATGTAGAATGTCTTCTTCTCTTTGACTCAGGATACATGCGTGAAAGCCTACTCAGCTCTGAGACACCATACCAACCTGCTAATCATCCTCTTCTCCATGATGCTGATGACTGGCATGCCCCAGCTGACGAGCAAGGAGGACATTGAGTACATCCGGGAGGCACTGACAGTCGGTCGCTCAGAGGAGGAAGCCCAGCGTCACTTCCTGGACCAGATCGAGATCTGCAGAGATAAAGGCTGGACTGTTCAGTTCAACTGGTTCTTGCACTTGGTACTTGGAATTAAACAAGGAGTGGAGAAACGCTCAGCCTGATCATATTAATAATCCCTTTGGTCACACCATTTCACAACATGCTTCTATGCTCTGAAAGTGGAAACATTTCGTGTTAGTTTTGTGTTGACGACCTTCAAAAGAGATGAATCTCAGTAGACAACAGTGAAGTGACAAGAACGCGTTGAAGATGGCAAAGAGACATAAATGGCTCCTGAATAAGCCCTCTTTGTAGCTTCCTTCATAATGTAGCAATGTACATGACCATGAAAATCTGTCACACTTGGCTCAGACTGCAGAAGGATCTTGGAGGCAAAAAGAATGAAAATTATTCCTGTTGACTTGTTTGGCCATCTCACTGTGAATACTGTGTACTATTTCATTTGGTTTCTCTTGTGATTTTGTAGCAACATCAAAAAGCTGGGATTTGTGTTTATACTGAAGTCAGTTATGTCTGTTTTTTTAATGTTACTGCTGGGTCTAGGCCATGGTAGGCCTGGTTTACACACAAAAAAAAAGAAAAAGAATTTTTAAAAAATTCAATACCAGAGTCGTAAACCTCCTAATTGAAGTGTTTTTTGACTTAATTCCCCTATCAAAACAAAACCACCAGGCTTTTCTGTTAGTAAGTTTACCATTTGCTTGTTAACATACCCAGGTAAGTGACTATCTGGACTAAACCTAATTTGTGGAATACCCCCAGACTGAATACAAAATCAAAAGAAAAAAAAAGTTAAGTTATTTATTGTGTCCTATCTCTTAGTTGCTTACCTGTATATTTTATCTTCATGGAAAATACACCAGGCTGATGTCAGTATGCCCTTAATAAAAAGATAAAACAAACACATTTTTACTGTTATCACTTATCACTGAAAATGTTCAAGGTTGTCATGGTTACAAGAACCGTCTAACTTGTTGGCAGTTACTCGAGAAATTTGTGTTGTTTGTGAGGTGGAAAAGTTTAGAAGTAAACCTGGTTGAACAAAAATCTTACTCAGTAAATGTTAGCTTGGTTAGATAACTGGTTAGCAAATATCAACGTGAGCTAAAAAACAAAACAAAAACAATAGCTGTACTTTAGACGTTTCTTTTCTTGCATCTTTTTTTCCGTGGCGCCAGTTTTAGCTAATTCATCCAGCCAACGTAGCGGTAGCTAGCTTACATTATTGTATAACGTTAGAATGAGCAGAGGTGTCCATATCCCAGAGGGCTTAAGGGAGCTATTGCAAGGTTTTACTGTTGAAGTCATCCGAAATCAACCAAGGGACATCTGCGATTTCGCCGTGCAGTACTTCTCCGACCTGAAGAGGAAAGAAAGAGAAGAAAAGGGACAAGCTTTGAAGTCCAGCTACGAAGCTATGCTGTTCGCCGCAGAAGAGGATAACGACGAGGAATTTGTTGGTAGCTAGCAATTAGCTAGCATCACTTAAAAGAAATGGACGCAAGCTAATATTTCCAATGTCAGATTCACTGAGTGTATTTTTTTCTTTCTTAGCCCCAGTCATCAACAGATTTGCAAGGCGACTGTCAGGTAACTCAGTGTTTTTCCCCCTCCATAGGTAAGTTAGTTATAACCTCAAAACAAGTCCTTCAGAAGGCTGTCTTTCTCGAGGTTAACTTCTGGCGAGGCCAAATGTAGACTTGATTTTGTCAATTCAAAGAATAACTTTAAACATGAACAAACGGCGTATGAAAACTTGAATCAAAACTCATATTAAAACCCATATCAGGTGAGATGTTTTGGTTTTTACACATCACCAAAAGTAGAAAAAAGTTTTTTTTTTTTTTGTTTTTTTTTTTTTAAGTTGTTGCAGTTATTAAAGGTACACTTGGAACCCACTATAGGTATTTCCAGAGTATACTAAAATGAAATATTGCGAACCTTTATTTTTTTCTTCATAGTTTAATTTTCTACGCTAGGTTCTTCTTCTACGTATTGGTTCCTGTTATTTTGGTATAAGATTCCGACTTCTGTCTTTTTTAGTGTCTGCTGAGACATACGACCCAGACAATGATGCTGAGGAGAACAGGGAGCCCACAGTATGACCCCTTTCTGACCACAATTCATGCTGCATTGATGCGTGATCTGTTTTGTACAGTATATGCATAGGTAAACTCAGATTCATGCCTAAGTTAGCATGTGGAAGTATTTTTGCCATCATTTCATTTTTATTGCAGGTAATTCATCCAAAAACAGATCAGCAGAAGCAGAGACTGCGAGAGGTCTGCAAAGACATTGTAATCTTTAAGAATTTGGAGCCGGTACGAAGCAAAAATCATATTTTGAATGTCATAAAAAGGCAGTTTGTTAAAGGGTCAAACCTAATGCCCCATTTTCAATGTTGATCAATTAAGTAGTTAAAGCTCTAAAGGCTCCTTAAATAGAGCTGGCAGTGTTTGCTGTTTTCTTCCTTGTCAAAGGGATAATGAAATATGCACAAAAATATTATTCTCCACCATCTCCTCAGGAGGACCTGTCTAAAGTGCTGGATGCCATGTTTGAAAGGCCTGTGGCTGCAGAGGACCACATTATTGACCAGCATGATGATGGTGATAACTTCTATGTAATTGAAAGGTAGGAATTACAGCTTGTTGGTACACAAATTATAGACTCAGCAACTGTCTTATGATCCTTACATTAAGAAGAGACTTTGTTAGTTAACCTTATTTTACATGTGTAGTGAGTATTGTTCTTGTGTGTGTGTGGATTATATATTTTATATATATCCCACTAATAGTGGAATCTTTGACGTGTATGTGACGGATAACGGAGCGACGCGTTTGATTGGCACCTATGACAACCATGGGAGCTTCGGGGAGCTGGCCCTGATGTACAACACGCCTCGAGCCACCACCGTCGTTGCCAGGACTCTTGGAGCTCTGTGGTGCCTGGTGAGGGACCAACTTTCATTTCCGCTCTGAAATTTTTGCCATTTCTTTAGTACTACCACGGAGAGCCCAGAAAGCTGGGAGTCTTGATGCATATTGCAAAGTGATGCCCCCTGCTGGACACAGTATCAGTCTCAATAGCCAGACATAATAACAATTATTATAATAATAATCATAGCTCTTAGCATTAGTAGTACAGACATGATTTGTGTCCAACGTCCTATAAAAAGATTGCTGTGTAGACTACTGTCATAGTCTGTGAAAAAAGAGCACAACACAAATTGTGTTTTTAGTTTTACACAAGTTCACAGTAACAGTTATATTTGTTGCTGTTTCTAGTTTCTAGAGTAAAACACAGTTTTACTCAAACATTAGGTTAAGAATGTGGAGGTATTCCAAACTGTTTCCCCATATCACTAAATAAAGGGGTTGTGCTGAGTTGAGAAGTTGTGCTTATTGTTGCAGGACAGGCTGACCTTCAGACGGATTGTTGTGAATAACAACGCCAAGAAGAGGAATATGTATGACTCTTTTATCCAGACTGTCCCTCTGCTGTCATCCCTAGAGGTAAACAGGTCTGCCTCCGTGGTTCAGCCAGTGTCAGACATAGGGCGATAAGTGACCACAATAAAATTCAGGTCAGTCACCATGATCACCATTTGGCATATTCAATCACATGGCAGAAATGGTGCAAAAACTTCCAATCAGAGTCTACTTTTCCCTTCGCCACAGCGATTTGTGAGTGCCTGGGGAAAGTGTCATTGAGCAAATAAAGCCAGTATGTGAGATATGTAGCTGCCTTCAAAGACAAGTTTAAATCCAGACGGTCTCAAATTACGTACAGATCATGGCGGGAAAAAATGAATAAAAATGGATATCAGACAAAACGGGAAAATGTATTGTAAATTTCTCTGCCGTATTGCCCAGCCCTGTTCAGACACATTGTCACTGTGGTCCACAAGAGAGTGCAGACACCCACAGCTTCTCTATTTGTAGACATACGAGCGGATGAAGGTGGTGGATGTGCTCTGCCCACGACACTACACAGACGGGCAGCAGATCATTGCTGAGGTTAGTCCTCACACATTCACTTATTCAAATAATACCAGATAGATATGTCAGTCCATAATATGCTCTTTATATAGATATACTTTACATGGTGCAGTATTATGGATCCTCTGTAATAATATACTGAGCTGACTAATCTTAATGACCCTGACCAGGGAGAGGGTGCAGACTGCTTTTACATCGTTGAGTCTGGACAGGTTAGGATCTCAGTCAGGAGAACTACAGAGGTAGGCATTTGTTTTATGGATGAGTGGATGAATAGATAGATAAATAGATGAGTTATCATTCTGTAATACAGTACAGCCAAAAATTATTTGTACACTGACAGATTGTCAGAAGCACACTGCACATTGTGTTAAAGCCTTCCTCACCAAGAATACAATTTGTCAGGGTGTGCAAAAAATATTTGGCTACGCTATATTTGTCCACCCTTGCACTGTGTTTAGAGCTGTGGAGTGTTGTTTTTGGCCCATCACCCTGGGCACGAGTGTTTACCGTGCCCTTACACACTGCTCTGTGTTTCCTGTCCGATGACGCAGGAGGGTGAGACAGAGGAGGTGGAGATTACCACATGCACACAAGGGCAGTACTTCGGGGAGCTGGCTCTGGTCACCAACAAACCGCGAGCTGCCTCGGCATACGCTGTAGGAAACGTCAAGTGTTTAGGTACACAGCTCGTTCTCCTCTTGACAACTTCCTGCAGTGTTGTGCGCTAATACTGCCCCCTCTGGCAGCTCACTGAAATACACGAAGCTTGTCAATGTTATTTAGCATACTCACTTACTGCTTATACTGTTAACTCATTATTCTTTACTCAGCTATTTTTTTTACAAGGCTGCAATATCACATGGTACAGTACTGCCTGTTGCTTGGTTTACTGTACAGTATATTGTGTGACTTTATGGCCCCATTTTTTCATTGCTACTGTATTCGACAGCCAAATGCATGTAAATTATATTTAATTAAATGACAACATCAGTGACAGGAAAGGCACACATTTATCTAGAACCTGTGCTTATAAGGAACCAATCCCATCGTCATTGTTTTGCCCATTTCAATGCTTTACGATTTAAGTCTGACGTCCTTGCTCTCTGCTTTGGCTGCAGTCATGGACGTAATGGCTTTCGAGAGACTGCTGGGGCCGTGCATGGAGATCATGAAGAGGAACATCTCCAACTACGAGGCGCAGATGGCCAGCGCTCTGGAGAGCGCCAGTCCCAGCAGGACCTTCTCCGACATCGCCACGGCGTGAGAGCCACCGGCTGGCTTTCTGGGGAAGCTGGAAGTGAAAAGCGAAAGCGGGTTAACGTCCCAGCGAGCTTACAGGCGACAGCCAAATGTCACCACTGTTTGTTGGCCTTCTCCAATACTGCCTTTATGTTCTTGGTCACAGTATGAAATGACTTTTTTGTTAGTTGCAGAAGCAGAGGCCAGATGCTTGAGATTGTTGTTTCCCTTTGTCGAAAAAGCAGAAGCCATACATTCATGTGATATCCCTTAGAAGACCGTTGACCTCTCTGCTAAAACAATTGATGTGTTATTCTTTGACCGTATTGTTTTGAATAGATTTTCTTGTTATTGGATAGATGTGATTTCGGTGTTGAGACTGCTGTCTGCTGGTGCAGGAGATTTTCTTAAAAATCTGTTCAGCTTGTTGTGCATGCTTATTGTCTGTCAGAAGGCAATACTGTTTGAAAATGTTAAATTTTAGGTGTTAATGTTAATAAATTGTTTTTTTGTTGTTTTTTAATCATTTTGCTTCATGTTCATTATATATATGTTATTATCTGTCACATTTTGTAAAAACACTTTGGGTAAAATAAATGTTTAGTAGTATACTGTACCACTTAATATTTGAGATGCATGCATACATGTTTCAAAGGCAATGAAAGCATGATCAGTTAGCTATGGAAAATGATACACTGATATCAAGCAATCGATAGATTGTAGTAGGTAGATAGCAATTGATAATCTCACATCATATATCTAGTGTCGGATAGATTTGAAGTATGACTAGTATGGCTAGGTAGAAATCACTCAATATTTTAAAAATGTATTACTTTGTATATTTAATGAATAATAAACTTTGGTGGTCCTTTTAAAGTGATGTTTTGTTCCTTTGATTTAAGTATCTTAGTATAAAAAGCCTAGTTGAGCATTTTTTTATGTTGTGTTTTATGTTATGATGTTTCTTGTTGTATTTATGTGCCAAACTTTAAAATAGGTACAAGCTAAACTGCAGGGGGATCATGGTCACTACTTTCAACTGTCGCCATCTGCAAGTTCCTCTTTTGTCAGAGAGTTGCTGTCATGTCGTGCAACCAGCCATGCCAACTTTGCATAACAGGATGCACAGGCAGACACGCAAAAGCATAGTTTGACTTTTCAACTCCTAGAGGCCTGACAAAGTACTAGTTCAGTAAATGTCTAGGTAAGGGCCGCCTATGTCACCTAATTGGGTTTACAGTGGAAAAACACAGACATGAACGGCAAAGCGTTTAGTAACATCACAGGTCACAAAAAGGGTAGAGACCGAACTAACTAGAGACTTCCTGTTTCCTGCACACTGTGACATGAAACTCAGTCATTTGCAGTATAGGTGACATTATTTAGGGTTATTTGTGTGCACTGTGAAACACATTTCGAATAAACCTTTATTAAAATTACTAAGCAACTTTGAAACAGCATATATTACATAGCATATCTTACAAAATTTGTTAAACATCATATTAACAATAAGATTTAAAAACCTCAAAACAAACAGCAACAAAAGAAACTTCACAACGTAAGATACAGTAAACGAAAAGGGTGGAATGAACAACACAATACCAAAGAAAAGGAAGTGGCACAGAAGTGTCAAAGAAAAAAAGAGTGGAAACTGCAATAAACTGTGGTCACCTCTTGTCACTGTCCTCGTAGTAGTTGTGTAACAGCGAACAAGTGTATCCTGGCACTAAATGCCTAGACTCACTTCAGTGCTTTTACCTAGGTGTGCATGTTTATTTCTCACTAAAAATATGAGCCCTTTAATACATTTCATTTAAAAGACCTTTGACAATGAGCAGGGACTGATTCTATTTGTACAATGAAGCAAAGTCTATCAGCAATCACCAGGTCTTCACAATGATTCTGAAATGGAGTTCACAGATGCGATTTTGGAGGTCCATGTCTTGTCATGTATGCCATTATTATAGCTTCTTCTGTATCAGTACGTGGGATCTGCGTGGGTGCATGTGTGAGTGTGTGTATGTATGTGTTTATGTGTGTGTATGAAAGGTCTCATGGTTAGCTCTCACACCTGTGAGTATATTTCTGTAACAGTGTGGTTGTCTGTGGGTTTTATATGCACACCCTGACAGCATGGTTTTCTCTTACTCTTTCTGAGTGTCAGACACTAGAGCCCAGAGCCCTGTCTCAAGAAAGTGAGATGATAATGCAGAATGTCACGCTAAAGCTGGTTGACTGTAGCACTGCATAATCTTCCACAACAAATTAGCAAGGTCTTTTTCACATCTTGTTGGCATACTGTATCCCACAACAAGTTGGAAAAGTCTTCTTCAGATCTCGTTGGCATCTTGTTGGCATTGGCATTACCTATTCACAGCAAGTTGGCAAGGACTAATCACATTTTGATGGCGGTGTACGCACAGAAAGTTGGGCTCCTAAAATCCAACTTGGAGAGGTGTTCTTTAGATCTCGTTGGCAGGGTGTATCCAACAAGAAGTTGCTTGGGGTCTTCTTCTTCAGAGTTCATTGGCATGGTCGTCTTACAACAAGTTGGCAAGACCTATTCTAAATTTGGTGGCCTGGTGTATGCACAGCAAGTTGAGCTGCTAAAATCCAAGTCACAGTCTGTCACAGCAAGTTGGCCAGGTTTGGTCTGTTTGAGATTTCGGTGGCCTGGTGTGTGCACAGCAAATTGAGCTGCTAAATCCCCAGTCTGCCTCGCTGGTGTGCCAGTGGTCTATTCTGAGCAGTTGTAGCCTACTTCCATGCCACCATTGGGGGTGCCGGGGCTGTTGGGAAGCGAGCTGCTGGGGACCTCCCCCTTCACCGCCATGCGTATGACCTGCAGCCAGCGTTGCCTCAGATCGTCGTTCTCGGCGGCGAAACTGTGGACGGACTTGGACTGGCACAGACGAAAGCTGCCCGGTGGATCCCCTGCTCGGGGGTTGTCCTCCACACTGTAGCCCAACAAGGGGATGGTGGACAGGGCCTTCACGTCCTGCAGTGCATGGGCAGATTTGGAGTTATTGGAAATATGCTTTTATTACTGAAGTCCAATGAATGCCAGCCCCTATATTTTTGTGGAGTTCATGTCTAAAAAATATTCAGGTCTGTTTCTTAATGTCTCTATGTCTTACAAACTGGTATGAATATAGTTTTCTGAATCTGAAAATAACTTACTATAGACCTAACTTGTGTTATTAAGTGGAAAATGATACACTGCCTAATGATACACTGCCTAATTATATGTTTCTGTAATTGTAATGTTTGACATTAAGAGCCATTTCAGCATAGTTTTATTCCTATTACTGCAGGATCATGATCAAACTCACAGACCCCAACACTCTTCCTGTTTATCATGTGCTTTAGGTCATTCTGCACCTCACCTGTGGGGCCCCGTACAGGTAGAGCACCAGGGCCTCTTTCTGGGGGATGATGCACCAGACCCGCTGCCAGGGCTTGGCCTTCTCGCTGTGGTGCAGGAAACCACACATCACGCTGCTGCCCGAAAACTGGGCCGCTTCAATCTGTGACACGGAAACAAAAAAAAGGACACATTTAAGCACGCAAAACACACGAACCATATCTCTCTCACACACACACACACACACACACACACACACACACACACACACACACACACACACACACACACACACACACACACACAAGATAATGTTTCCTAATTGTCAGCCATGCTTCCTATTTGTTGATCTAATGTTACTACATAATCGTGCTTCCTCAAAACTGTTTCCATGAGATTACACTTGTCGATACCACAGTATTTGTGTTCAGCATGAAGACTACATAAAATAAAAGTAATACTGTCTCTAAGTTCTTTATACCACAGTATGAATTGTTACTTATGACACTGATTAGTTCCCAAAGACTTTGCACGTAAGCAGCCTGTGTTTTGGTTTCACCGTACACAGGCTTACTGAGAAAAGCCGTTTAACTGCATAACTCCACTGTGCAGCTCTCTGATCCATTTCACGTTACCAAACCAAGCACAGTCTTCACTTTAATTGGATCTTTAAATATCTTGGTGGTGGAGGGACACCTTCGAGGCCTGCTCGTACCTCCAGGATGCCCTTCTTCTTGTTGCTGTCGTTCCTCTTGTACTCGGTCTTCTCCTCTCCCTCAAGCCGGCCGGTCAGGATGAAGTAGCAGTCTTTGCAGACCTTGTTCATCTTGTTGCCGTCATACTCAAGAGGCGCCTTGTTGTCAGAGCATTTTGCACAAACCACCTAGAGATGGAAACCAAATCAGCTTACCAATAACCACTAGCCAAGATGATGGGTGTAATGCGGTGTGAGGTAGCATGCGTTTAAATGAAGACGAGTATATGTGGGGGTAGGGGTGCAGATAAGGACAAGGCTTCAGTCTCCATTTTAAAACGGGAAAAAAATAGATGTGTGCAAAGGATGCATTTAGACATACACAGCCACAGGCTCTGCAGTGGTGTCTTCTGCGTGTGAGGACGTTGAAAGGCTCTTTACACTTCATACACATGGTCACCTCATTGTCACGGATCCAGCGTGGGGCTCGTCTCCCCAGTTCCTCTGTCTACAAAAATTGCACGCCACACACACGCACACACATTATATTTATATAATGAGCTGATCCAACAAAGTTTTGAAAACTATTATGGTTTAGTCAGTGTGGTAAATAAAGGGTTTCTGAAAAAATGAATTCCTTGACTCTACATAAAAGTGTCTGGAGTTGGCTATTTAACTAACAGCAGCGTGACTGAAATCCTAAAAAGGCTGTACTCCAAAACCTTTGAATTTTCTGGACAGAGCACTCTGTTTTTCTAGTGAATTTTGTCTGTGTGTAATGAGAAGGTATACTTACCGATACTTCATCTCCTTCTCTCGAGGCTGATTTAAAGGTTTCATTTTTCTGCTGAAATATCTCAATAGTCTGATTGAGCACCTAAAAGGAATTGGAATTTTACAGGTAACTTATTAAAGAAGGACAAGAAAGCATGCAATATAAAATGTTTATGAGTAGAGAAGAAGAAGTTACGGAACTTCCATACAGCACAGCACAATAACAGTGTACCTTTATCCAGTCCTCTTTGTCTTGCTCTGACCTAAAATAAAAATAAAAAGGGCTTTCACTTTTGTCCACACATCATGTAAAACCACTGTGTCAACATAACAGTCAACAGGTAACTCAGAAGGCAAACTCTCTCAAGTACTTACTGCAATTAAAATTTTATTTGAACTTTTTGGTCCTCAGCCCTCTATCAGGTTATTTTACCTGAATAGGGAGTCTGAGGAGCAAAATATTATAAACGCTATGAAATAATTTCTTGCGAAGTGGACAGGGTGCCAGAGATTATTCTTCCTTCTGAGTCATAGGCCTTTAGTCATCTTCTACGCACCTGTACTTAAGAGGTGTTTTCTTAAAACATCAGTCAAGAACAGTCAAGAATCAGTAGAAGGACCTTACCTAGCCTGTAGCTCCAGAGTCCTCTCTTTGCCGGACACCTGGAAGGTGTGAGAGTGGCCCTCGTTTGAGGTCTCCACCACCTTCATCCCGTCCACCCCAATTCGAGTGCGCACTGTGTACTTCTGCCCCACCAAGCTGAACTTTGGCACACAGTACAGTAGCATGTTGTTGAACTAGGGAGAGAACATAAAGGAGAAACAATATGAGCACCTCTGTTGCTAAAGGAATCTTAAGGAGTCTGAGACTTTACAATAAGTCCACCATGGAGACAACATCTTAGACTTCTCAATGCCAGTGGATATAGAGAGGTCTGGAGAGAAGTGTGGCAAAGATTCTCTTAATTAAGGAACATGGTTAAAATGAGCAACATTACACATACAGTGTTAAAGAAGAGTCTTAGGGCTTATAAGTAGAATAACTGCATGCTGTGAGAAAAGTAATAAAGATCTTCATTCTTTTGTCTTCCAAACTCTTCCCCTTCCAAATGGCAAATTCTTGAGAACAAAAATAACATTCAAAATTCATGTCATATTTATACTGTCCCACAACAGATCACCAGATGTAACACAAGAAACAGACAAGCCCCAGATGGAGAAAGAAAAAGTAGACCACTAATATAACGAACATGAAACAAGCTTCATTCATACTGTATACTGCGTATTGCACCCAAGTTTCAGTAGCTGCTTTGACATCCGCCAGAGATTGCTGCAATGTCTGTGTTAGATGCTGCACTATGATTAGCAGCTTCTCAAAGTGAGCCTCAGGTTAGCTATGGTTCACAGAGGTGGCTAATGTGCTAAACAAATCTCTGCTTTGTACAGTCTTTATCTATTGAGTGTCCCCTTGCACAGTGAAAACACCATAGTATACTGACAATGGCCAGTATGCATGATGGAAATCCTGTTTAAAAATCCTAAAATGTAGAGGCACCAGCCCCAATTCATTCTGGAAACATGCCAAACCTTTTCTTTCCACCACAATTACAGAGTGATTTGGCCTTTCTAGATACCATAGCCCTATATGGCTTTTTGGGGTCTTCACATGGTTAAAAACAAAGCTATGGAAGGTCCTACAATAAAAGCAGCCCTCACCAGGTAAAGGTATCTCTCCATGGCAGAGGTGTTCCTGGCTGCCAGCTTGAGGATGTGTCCCTCCTTGATGAGCTCGTTAGAGGCGTGCACAATGTCCTCCTCACCACCCAGCATCTCATAGATCTCCATCAGCTTCTTCAGATTCTCCTGAGAAGACACAAAGATGTTATGGAGACCATAATGCATCATTTCCATTTTATCTAGACAGTATTACATCCGAGAGCTGTAGACCTGGGAAGGCATGGTTGCCATAGAGATCTCATCACTCTGATTTGAGTTGTGGAGTTCTTTGCCTTTACCTTGTCTATTATAGTCTAATGTCTTTTATGTCTAGTGTGCCGTCCCAACGTACTGTATGTTGCATGTGTTGCAGCGACTGTTTTAAGCCCAATACAAATTTCCCCTCTGGGGACAATAAATTATACTCTACTACTCTACTATTATGTATTTATATCAAAACACCTTGGCCGCCATCTTTTCCAACAAAATGCATCATGAAAGTTTCTACTGAAAAGTATAGCTACTGAGAGCTATGGACCAGGACCGTACAAAGATGATCCATTGAAGCATTAAAATAATCCAGTTCTAAAATGGTTCATTTATTAGAGGTAAAAAAGTGGTTTATAATTACAGATTCAACTGTAAAGTAAAGGATAGAAAAAGACAAAGTGCTCTTACCAGCTTACGAATGGCACTGTTGGAATGAGTGGCTGCCATGGAGATCATATTTAGAGATTCTGTAAAGTCAATTTAATGACACAGTTGTTAGCACAATCAACACCCATAAAACACAAAGAA
>CM059274.1:14614518-14644518 GCA_030347295.1 Setipinna tenuifilis
TGAAGACAATCAGTTAGGCATGTTATGTGTGTATGAGCAACACAAGGAGGCATGAATTACAGCCAAATGGTTTTTGTACACCAACATTCAGGCAACAATTAGGCTTGTCAACTACACACAGGCACTCTTTAGGTGTTCTTTAGGCAACATCTAAAACATATTTCACAGGCACCGGGAAATTGGCAAAGCCAACATGAACAAGGAAAGCAAAAGAGTGCACAACCACTCTTTTGTTGGCACCCAAAGTGATTTCATCACACAACACTTTGACCAAGAAGTTCCTTGTTAGGTGCGAGACAGAATCAAACAGATGTGGGTGGGGGATCTTTAGCTTCTTACCTTGTGCTGTGGGCTGCAGGTGGCCACCTGTAAGTGCTTCTGTGCCATTTAAAGGGCCTCCATAGCTCTCACCGACACAGCTGTGGGAATCAGCAGCACAAGGAACTCCAGTGCTGGGGCCTGCACAGTAAAGCAGAGGAGAGAGAGAGAGGGAGGGAGGGAAAACACATCACATCACATTACTCAAGCACAACAAATCATTCAGAATGTGTGTGTGGGTGTGTGTGTTTGGGGGGGGGGGAGAGAGAGAGAGAGAGAGAGAGAGAGAGAGAGAGAGAGAGAGAGAGAGAGAGAGAACATGCCTGAGACAGACAGCGGAAAAATAAAGACATGTATAGAGGGACAGGGACAAGCACGCTGGACGTACCCAAAGTTCACAATGTTCCAAATCTTAACTAAAAAAATAAATAAAGAAAGAACTTCAGGTATGAAATGTTAACCATCTTCCCCTTCCAGCTGTAGCAGCAGAGGAGTACAACCAACCACCTATCCGGCAACAATGCGAAGCATGAATGCAATGACCTTTAGGGCGGCAGGAACCGAATCCAGGAATCGCAGTGCTCCTGCCAAATGCCTTTTCGTTTCAGCCTGAGCGCCCTTGTTCTGTAATTCTGTGACGGCCATAACTCCTGCACTGTGTGAAACCACAAGCGAAGGGGGTGGGGGGGACAAGCACAAGCCACCGGGGGGGGGGGGGGGGGGGGGGGGGGGGGGGGGTGACAGCCAATCTTTCAGATTGGCCGAGTAGCGTACGACAGCTTTTAAACAGCGCTTCAAAGTGTGCTAACTAAGTGCATCTGAGCACATTTTTTCCACTAACACAATGTTAAATGGTCTATTTCTAGGCACGCTGCATTCCTTTGTGGAGACAGTGAGCCGTGCCCCCCACCTCCACCCCCCCCCCCCCCCCCCCCCCCCCCCAACATCCCTTGATACAATGTCTTCTCTTAAACTTCAGCACAGAGTCGCAGAGGTTCACAGGCCCTACCGGCCACTGAGAGCTATTTAGCGCACTGCTTCTTGCTACTCATTTATTGACAAAACACTTCCTTAATCTCACTTCTGCTACAGAGTAACCATCCATTAAAAATGAGAAGTCCACTAGGCCAAAACTTACTGTACAAGAGAGGTTGGACAATTTAAAAACTCTATTAATGCCGAGTTGCTTCTGAAATAGTATACATTATAAGGTAACAGTAAGTAACAGGCCAGCAATTGAAACAATATTTGAGGATGTCAAACTAGGAAATATATACAGGAAGTTATAAAGAGAGCTTGAATTAGTACAAGCTACTTATCAAAAAAGTAGTTCATAGTTTCAGAATTGATGCTTTACTATAAAATTATTCTCAAGTAAAGGCAGACTCATTCAGAGTCTCGGCCAGCATACATATTCGTTAACTTAGCAACACACACTAAAGCGAGTTGACTTGTCCAGTTAGGTCATAAAACTCACAACACTGAGGTGCACGTTCAGTGTTTACATTAACCTTCAAGAGGAAAATGCAGCTAGAAAGAAAAACACAGTTTGGCAGGTTGGCAGACAAAATGAGCCTTGGTAGACAAAAGAACCAACCTAGAATACAGTCCCACGCATAGCTCACTACTTATGTCAGCGACTCAGAAGTTGGCTTTACAGTAAATAAACATACAGATAAACAGACAAACAATGACACTGACCAGTGTTAGTCCAATTGCTTCGATATCAGTCAGGGAGCCTGGGAAGATGTCGGCAGTCTTTCGGTAAGCTCTAGTCCAAACACTCACTCTGATCTAGACCACCTCACCTCAGCCTTCCTCTGCACAGATATTAGCAGTCAGGTTCCCTTTTTTTTCTCTCTCTCTGCGGCATTGGTCTCTCCTTCTCTCTCTCTCGCTCTCTCTCTCACCTCTCTCTCTCTCTCTCTCTCTCCCTCACTCTCTCTCAAACTAACACCATTCAAATACAGCAATTACAGCTACACTACGTTACAATTTTCCAGTTTTTAAAGTACTTGTTTTTTTCTTTAATAAGCAATGGCTTTGCTGCGCAGACATACACACCTGCCATTCCCAATAGCTGTCCAGGCTACATACCATACGAATTCGCACTACATTCTATATGAACTTATTAGCAGGAAGTAACTAACACCACAGATGATGGACACTAGTTTCCATGTAAGCAAGATGATATCAGTGCCAGCTAAGGTGTTGGTGTTTGCAAGACTTTCAGGCCACTACTTTGCTGTTTATAGGTCAGAGCTCTACAATGCTGCTCTGAATCTGCCACAAAGACATCTGAAATAAATACTACTGTTTATTATCAGTGTATACGCACTGTGCACAGCTTGCCTCAATTTGTGCATGTCTGTGTGTTCATATGTGTATGCGTGTTTGTGCTTGTGTTTATTTGTGCATCTGTATGCATGTCTGCTCATTTACTAATGTGTCCGCCTGGTGTGTTTGTGTGTGTGTGTGTGTGTGTGTGTGTGTGTGTGTGTGTGTGTGTGAGTGAGTGAGTGAGTGAGTGTGTGTGAGTGAGTGTGTGTGAGTGTGTGTGTGTGAGTGTGTGTGAGTGTGTGAGTGTGTGAGCGTGTGTGTGTGTGTGTGTGTGTGTGTGTGTGTGTGTGTGTGTGTGTGTGTGTGTGTGTGTGTGTGTGTGTGCGTGTGCGTTTCACAGGTTTCTATTCTTACACATACACTACAACTACCCTGTAACTGCCAATGTGGTCAACTTATATCTGACTGTAGTGGACCAGACAGTGTGACTTGTGTACTGTAATAAGGCACAACTTTTTCTCTCAGTTTTCAGGTTTTTGTTTTTCTAAATTGACTGAATAGCTAAAGTCACTAAAGAAAAAACCACTAAAGAATTGCACACAGACACACACTTTTCCTCAACAAGGAAACTTCCACCCTTCTAAATAGTCAGAAGTGGAAATAAAAAAATGGAGCCACAACACTCTACTAAGTTTGAGTGGCTGATGCTATTGATTAGTACAAAATAAATCATTCAGTCTGACCATTCTGCCAAAACAGACGGAGGAGAACAGTGATGAGTGGGCAAAGTAATCACCAGTCATTGAGTTAAAGAAGAGCCCAAGTTACTTGGAGAGAGCAGCAAGAAAGGACGAATTGGAATTTGGAATTTAGAAAGGTGGTATATGTGGGATACATTTACAGTTTCTATACTTCTAGTTTTTTTTTACAGGCTGTTTACATATGCAAAAAACCCTATAAAACACTACAAAAGGTAAATGGGGGAAAACTGTCATTATTAGGTCTATTTTAAATGTTAACCTAAATGACACTGGTGGGGTCATGGACACCAAGGTTATTCATCACTGCAGAGGATGTTGTGGTATGGTATTTGCATATATCAACTCCCTTAAGTCAGAGGTCATGTCAACTTCTCTGCAAACATACACCAGTACTTGCTTGATGCAAGATCCACAAGGCAACAGCACACATACCAGTGCTGAAGAACAGTGGTATTAGGTGCTCAGCTGTGTGAATAAGTATTAGGAGGGCTGGCACTTTTTCAATGCTGTGGATCACTCTGCAAGGCTAATTTTAATCCACCATGAAGACACATGAAGTAGACCTATGGCGAGAGGGATTCAGCTGGGTTTAAAATTACAAGCATTTACGATCCAGGAAAAACTTTGGAACAGAGGAACCAGGGGAAAAAAACAGACCAAGGCCTGTATGTGACATCTGGAACATAGCCTAAGGGCAGTTTTTCTCTAATTGGCTCTTTAAATGGCCTGGATTTCCTAAGTGCTCTCACTCTGTAACTCTGGCATGCTGCATCCAGGATCTGCTGTAGTTAAATCACAGGGATTGGCAATCTGTTATTGAGCATTAGGCCTGTTATTGAACATTTAACACCAATGCAATAATTTACCATTGACTGTAGAAGTAGATATTTATTTCCATGAAATTGTTTATTTTGTTTTGATTTGGGATTTTTGGCTAAACTTATGCAACGTGTGGAAGCAGTTTCAACACCACAGTTCATTGCGAAGCAATTCTCCAAAAGCAGCATCAATCACTGTCAGTATGTGATGAGCTTGACAGATTACCCCTCTGTCTGTACAGATAAGCAATTCAGTACCAATCAACAAAGGGTCAAAACGGTACCATCGGAGTGTTTCTAATGCCACACAACAAGAGAACGCTAAGGCTATTAAATTCAGTGGCATGATACTCGCACACAAGCAGGCTTTTGTGCTCTAAACGGCACTGGATTACTTTAAATCTCGCCGGCAGATTGCAGTCTGGAATGATTATGTAAATCTACAGCTGAGCAGTACACATTTAAATTAGTTCTTCATTTAGGTTTAATTGCCTGGATGAAACTGAGGCAACAGGTCCATACGCAGCAGCATTCCTGCTGGTGGCGACCATTGTAGTCGTTAAAAGGTAGCAAGGCTACTTACCTGCAAAAAACACAGGGTGCGCCTTAGCTTCGCCTTTTGATCTCTGTCGCCTTCTTAACGCCAGCCGTCTGCACGTTTCTCCACCACCATCATGTTGGTTTTTCAAGGAATGTTTCCTCACCTTGTCAAACATTGTGATTCACACTCCTGGGTTCAAGTGTACGAATAAGCTAGCCGTCGGACTTAACTTTTTCCCGTAGTTTCAGACAGTCTAAGAGTTCGAACAACAGACTCACTACGAACACCAAATCCCATCACAAACGTCAATATTCGAGTGTCACCACAGTGCCTGCCTAATGACAACTGGTATTCCAGACACATTAACGTGGAAAGGTTAACTACCGCCCATTCTCATTTCTAAGACATCCCATGCGCTGGGATTGGTCTGTGTTCATGTCTGTCAACATAGTAGACATGAGCCATTTAAACTAATACTGTGTATCCAACTGTCAATGGAACAAAAGTAAATAATGGGATCTGGCTAAGACTACCAGTGGGCGTGTATTAAACAAAGGTCAACACTGCTTTAATTGTCCTCTGAAATAATGTCACTTTGTAAGGAGTCACAAATCTTTTCACCGCTGCCAAACACTTTCAGGCTCTTGTATGGTTTTCCTACTGATGGATGAACCTCTGGAAAATGCTATCACATAAATCAAAACAGAAAAACATAACTAAATGGGATGTTGTAAATCAGACTTACAATCACACAAATCAACCAGACCGCTTTCATGGTTACTTTAATTTATTTTCATTTTCAAACAAGGCATTACATATTTTAATGTGAGATACAAAACTGTGGATGTGAGAGTGTACTGTATTGCTGCCCAGTGATTTTATTTTAGTAACGTGTATTTCCTGTATGGCTTTTATTGAATGGCATCCCTTGACCTTTGATGAAGTCTAAGTCCATGGCTGGCTAATATTGTGCAAATAATCTTAAAGTGTGTGTTTCTCACAGATTTCCGTGTGGTACATGACAGTTTCTTTTCCTAATACACTACACAATGATTATCAGGTGTTCAGTGATTATCGGTACAAACTCATACATTAGGCAACATTTACAAAAGAGTGAAACATACAAATGAACACTGAGTGTAACATTTGGGGGGAACAGGCACCTCAAAATGGACTATGATTAAGCTGGACAGTATTAGTAGTAGTATCCCAAATCAGTTTTAAATCAGTGGAGATGAAACATGGTGGCCTGTGGCTAGAAAATGCTTTGAGTCTGTCGACACTTTCACCAAATACACAATTAAAAAGGATTTTAAAGGCGTCTTTGGCAGTTTGTCCTGTGACCATCACCTGTTGCCGGGCAAGGAGAAGCGGGGGGAGGGGGAGGGGCAGGGGCAGGGGCAGGCAAAGTTAGCATCTCTTCTCTTGCAGCTTTAGCCATGCTAAGTGTATGCGCTATGTGTCATACACATACCTATCTTAAACATCCAACTTAAGCCTCATACTTGTCTAAAAGTTTAAGTTTAATATAGGGTTTTACATATTCCTTTTTCAACTGATTTAAGTGTCTTTTTTGAACAGTATTTCTCATTTGGGAAGTCCATTTTTTCAGTCATAGTTTCAAAAACTCAAACCATAATTAATGTCTTCACGCAGATGAAGCAAGTCTGGGGAGACATCCATCTGTAGCAGTGGAGTGTAACAGTCAGTTATATCACACCTGGAACTGGAATGCATTGGACAGTTGTTCTACTTTGCTGTTGTTGTGCTTGTTCAATGGTCTCCCACACAGTGCATTGTGATTTCAACACAAAATATATAGCTATGTTCATGACCAACAGGCAGGTTGGACTTACAGCTCAACCTGAAGCATTGTTAAGTGTAACTGAAAACAAGCAACTCAATTGAACAAAGCTGTTGTGGTGAAGGTGTACATTGTGTGTGTGTGTGTGTGTGTGTGTGTGTGTGTCTGTGTGTGTCTGTGTGTGTCTGTGTGTGTCTGTGTGTGTCTGTGTGTGTCTGTGCGTGGGTGCATACGTAGATGGGTGTGTATGTGAGACAACAAGGCTGAGGAGTTAACACATCTATAGAGCACATACTTAAAGAGGTAGTTCTCTGTATTTAAGTAATCTGTAATCTGTAAAACATTCACAGAAATGTATTTTACTTGCTTACTGCTGACTATGGGGCATAACCTGGACTAAAATAATAGGCAAAGCAAACCCAAAGCACTCTGATTGAAAGTCATACAAAAAACTTTGCTAGACAAGATGGTGGTCATACAAAGTCAGAAATATAAACTTCCCAAAATGAAACTTCCCAGATCTTTACAGCAGCTTAACATTGCAATTTATTGCAATAATAAATCTTGATCCTCATTGCCCCATTGCCTAATCTAAATCCAAGGTCAGCCTTTTTGGATTGCTTTCGTTGCTGATATAACATCACATGCTTTTTTTGGTGCATTACCACAACTGGTTAATCCATTGGGACTACAATCCCTTAAAGTGATTGTATTGTTTTACATTCAGCTGACAACTGTGGTACAAGTTCTCTCTCTCTCTCTCTTTCTCTCCCTCTTTCACTCTCTCTCTCTATCTATCTATCTATCTTTCTATCTATCTCTCTCTCTCTCACACACACACACACACACTCTCCAAAACGTGTGTCCAACAGTGTAAACAATTAAGGTTTTATGATGAATAAATAAGAGAGTACACAATGATGGGAATACACGAGTATATGAGAAGAAAAGCAGTGTTGGCCTCTTCTGTCCTAGCAACGAAAAGTCCCTTGGCCTGACACGCTATAGTTCAAAGGTCAAACATCATACACAAAGCCAATCCACTGTGCCTTTTTTGTTTTGGGACTCTGTTCCATCCTCAGCAGAGTAGACTCTCATCCAACCGCATACAACAACAACAACAACTGATCGGCTATTGCTACCAGATGGAGAGGGATGGATGGAGAGTTGGGAACCAGCGTGGCTGGGTGAGAGATGTAGGCACGGCTGTGTTCTTTTCTTTTTTGTTTCTACGGGTGGTCCATCCGGGTGGTGGGCGGTTAGGGGTGGTGGGGGTTGCGGGGGGGTGAGATTATGGTGGGGTATGCGGAAGAGGAAGGCGAGGGTGGGGGCGGGGGCCCAGGGGCCGCGGCAGCAGGGGCAGCAGGGGCAGGAGGCAGTAGCGGGGGGTACAGGGGGGGCTGCTGCTGCTACTGCTGCTGTGGGAGTAGTGGAGCGGGGGGTCCTGGAGAGAGAGAGTTACACTCTGTCGTCTGGGTAGAGGAGAGGGCCCGTGACAAAGCCACGCGGGACAGCAGCCCGCAAAAAAAGGAAAGAGGGAGACAGATCACAGTTGTCACAAGTCAGTCAACACGATGCCATTTTCATGGACACACAAACAAGAACGTTTTCTGTAAAGCATTACCCACCCTTCTGTCTTTAGTAAAAACATTACAATATGCATTATTTACTGTGTTCTTCCTTAAGAACACCATTACCTATACACCTTAAGCATATCATTGTTGCTATGACACTACTAATATCACAGCTTCTTTGTTAAAATTAGGTCATATCTGCCCAAAAACTTCTGACAAAGTGTCTTAACACTTAAAACCTTCCAGTGTTTTCTGGCTGATCACTAAAAGAACAG
This sequence comes from Setipinna tenuifilis, assembly GCA_030347295.1. NCBI lineage: Eukaryota > Metazoa > Chordata > Actinopteri > Clupeiformes > Engraulidae > Setipinna > Setipinna tenuifilis. The sequence goes on from CM059274.1 coordinate 14,622,890, forward strand.
TTTTATGTATTCACCCATACCATATCATTGCTGCCATGACCTTGCCAATGTCACAGTTGGTAAAAACAATTGGGTAATGTCTTCATAGAAGGTTCTGGCAAAAGTTCTTAAAGGGACATATTCCACACAGTTGAGCAGGAGTATTTAGTACTTTTAAACAATTTGTTAATATGCAGCAAAGCAGCAATCTGCGGCAAAGCTTCTGGCAGTGTATTAAATGGAGGCTTTCCAGACACATAGACATGGGTATTCACTGTTGTTGAAACTGGTAAAACAACTTGGTAACATCTGTACAAAAGCCTCTAGCAAAGTGTCTTCAATGGACACGTCCCACACTTTTGGACAAGGGGTGTTGAGTGTTGAGTGCGGTTACCTGCGGAGGAGCATGGCGGCCCGGCTACGCCTTAGCTGTGAGGGGTATGGCGGCACTGTGGTGGCAGGAGGCTGCTGACGATCTAGGAGAGACTAAGAGATTAGATACGCATACAGCGGCGGAGGAAGAGGGGCAGACACGAGCGAGGCAACCCTGACCCAGCCAGTAACCGCAGTCGGCGCAGTGTGGACAGTGAGGTGAGGACAGATAATGGCAGAGAGAGCAGAAGTGGAGATAACCTTCTAGAATAGCCTACCATATCCTCTATACTCACCTGGGCGGTCGTCCAAAAGCAGTTCGATTCAATACGGCATGCTGCAAACAGCGGCTATGACAGACAATGCCTGCTTAACACCTCTTGCTGATTTAAATACCTTCTCGGTGTGGCTAACTTAATCAAAGGGTTTGTAGGACAGTGGAAGATGACACAAGTGCACAGAACGTGAGTGGTGGGGTGCCTGGGGGTCTGAACCAGGGTCCTGACATGTTAATCAAGTGACCCCCTTAGCACATCCTGCCAGCCTGTTAGCAGTCAGTACATACTGGTATTGACGGCTAGGAGGCCTGGATGCTTGGATGCTTTGCTATCTATTCCTCTAGGCACATCCACTGTCACATGTGTCTTTCTGAGTGATAAGCAACCTGGCAGAAGCGACAATCCAGTATCACATATTTGTTCCAGGCATTTGCTAAATCAGCTTATTTTAATTAACACAACTCTTTAGCCAAGTAAAAGAGTCAAGCAGTGAAATCACCTGCTTTATTAACACAGGTAGAATCAGGTGATTTGTAATATGTGGTACTAAATTGCAGCTTCGAAATCCTGGTTGGCCATTATTGCTTTTTCCTCCTCTGTCTACTCCTTTCTTCTTTTCTTTCCTGACTGCCCCTCTCACCCAAGTTTTGGGTTCTGCAGGAGGGCTCTTTTTGTTGAAGGGATATGTCATGCAGAGGGCACCCAGCCCAGAAAATGTTCCTCCCAAACCTGCATCCGAAAGATATATATATATATACTATATACACAGAGGAACCCTGAAGATACACTGCTATGGACACAATGAGGGGTGATTCCAAAACAGCAGTGAAATACTAAAACCAGATCCAGCAGACAGATTCGATGTCACTTTTAGATTAAAGGGTGGGGTTGACAATAATCCATTTAAGGATCAACAAGGAAGCAATAATGTTGAATATAATTTCTAAAAGAGAGACTACAAGGGAATTTAAATACATTCTGGGATTTGCATCTAATTCCTCCTCTAAAGATATGCAGTCACAACAGACATAGCAGCAACAAAAAAAAAAGACGAAGACAAAGTGTTGTTCAATTTTTTAGCCTAGTATTTACAGAATACACGTGGATTAACACAACATTATACACAGCTGAGTGTTATCTGTCCCGTACCCCTAGATATACATGCATATGCGTATGGTTAAACAGGCTGACACATTCAGTGAACAGACAAGGGAAGTAACAGTCTGTCAGAGGTGACTGTGACATATTATCACAAAAAAGTGGTCTGAATAAGTTACATACATATTAAAAAAACACACACAGCAGCACATTCATATAGACGCCCTATTGTTGGATGGTTGGATCAAAATAGTGTGAGAGCTTGATGATTTATTTCAACCCAGCATGAGAAATAAGAAAAAAAACAAACGACGAAGTTGGCTTGTTAAATGAAACTGACGCATTTAAAAAGAAATACACAGGGACCCAGAGAGCATTTGACAGGTTTGAGATGCAGATGTTATGGCACACCCTGAATTATGATAAGATGGAGATGAGTTCTGCGGTAAGGGGTCTGGGGCTGGGTGACGATTTGCTGTGTATGCATGTGTGTGTGTGTGTGAGAGAGAGAGAAAGAGATAGAGGGAAAGAGGAAGGGAGAGAGAGAGAGAGAGAGAAAGAGAGAGCGAGACACTGTGTGTGCGCATGTTTGTGTGTGTGTGTGTGTGTGTGTGTGTGTGTGTGTGTGTGTATGTGTGTGTGTATGTGTGTGTGTTTGTGTAGGTGTGTGTAAGGAGAGGCCTTAGAGAAAAAGGGTTGACAGAGAGGAGGTTTCACTGGTTTCCTTCTGAAACAGTTTCTGCCCAGATTACAAATCTGCCCAGTCTTAGCACAACCTTCAGTTTTGCACCACAAATCTGCCACACCCAACCGACAACCACCAATACATCAGAGCTGATTACTAGGCTGCCTAAGTTTGTGAAAAACTGCAGGCATTCAACTTATTCAAGTGCATTAATACTGTAATTTAGAAATCACTCTCCAAATCCCTTCCATTAGAATCGATCATTACTGAAAAAATACTGAACAATTTTGGACAATCAGAATTTAGAAAGCTACATACAGTATATATCATTAGTATAAAAAGGTCAACTAGGTGTACTGTAAAGGTGTACTGATGTCAACATGCTAAGGCCAGTGCTACATGGGTTAGCGACGTCAGACAAGATCAGTGTGGAACGTGTGATGATGTATATTAGCACACGGCGAATACACATACTCTAAGGCCAGCGCTTTTTTATTAAGTATTAATTAAGGCCACTTTGACTTTGGCAAAGTTGGAGAGCAACAGCATGTGGAAGGTCTTGTGTGTCTTGTGTGTGATTATAGTGTGTTCAACCATCACCCAGTGCCACTTGCCATTTTGACAGGAAGGTTGTGAAGGTTTTGTAGCAGCCTTAAAATGGTGTCAGTGGATGAGAATGTGTGGGGATTTCGTGAATGAGTGAAAATCGACTGTCAAATGCTCAGTGGTTCCGCGTCAGTTTGGACCAACAAAACAACAGTCAAGTAAAAATGCACAACAGTTCTAGTATGTGTGTGAGTGCTCAGGCATATGTTGGCATTAAGAACTGGCTTTAACAGTGCCTACATTTCAGTATGTTTACACTGTTGTTAAGTTGCTAAGTGGAATACAATTCCAAGTGATCGGCACAAAGAAATTCATCTGCATCTTTCAGGTGGGCTTTTGCAATGCAACAAAAAAAAAATACAAAAAAAAAAAAATACTGGCGTTAAAAAGGGAGGGGAATATTATTAAAGCCAGGGATGGGGAGCTGGAGTCCACCCAACATTTTTGTGGTACAATCTGGCCCCTTCAGTTAAAGTGCACCATTCTGACAGCAGTCTGTCCTGCCTGGCAGGATACAGCATAGCTGTCCGCTTGAGAGGGTATAGACTCCAGTTAGCCAAGCAAACCGAAATGTAACAGACCACATCTATGAAATGCTAACGCCAAACAAGTCTCTTCAAAACAACAAATCATTATTAGACAGATACCTCACTGAAAATCAGCATTACCACACAGTCCAATACGTGTCCAAACGACACACTCTATACAACCTTTGACCTTTCACAAGTCTACTGCATATTACTACTGTCTACTGTAGTGTCAGCCTGACTGTCTGTACACTGTTATGCTAGCCTTCCAGACACATGCCTTTCAACCATGTGTATGTTTCCCTGAGTTGTGGTTGTGTGATGTAGCTGAAAAGTTACACCATGTAGTTACATTCATTCAAAAACTATTGTCCCATGCCTTCCTCACAAAGCAGAACCATCCAGAAGAAAGCTGGGATGATCTAATGTCCCCACTAAGAACCTGCTATAGTCGATAACGGTACAATCCATAACCTAGCACTCTTATCCTGTTATGTAAATGCACATCTACGATTACTGTTAATAGGGCAATTGTAGCCCAAATCACTGTCTTGAATGACTCTTGGAGAAAAGAGTCCCTATAAATTAACGGTAGCAAAATCTACTTTCCTTGTGGTGTTTGCCAGATGGGTAAATCCCATTGACATAAAACAACGGAATGACCAGAAACTCCAGACCAGCATTTTAAATACTATACTGCAAAGAGTAGTCTTGAACAAGTTGTAAGGTGTTTTAGGGTGAAATATTAAAAAAAGAGAAATCAGATGCATATTCAGCATATCCTCCTAAATCAACTCCCATTTTTAAAGTCTGAAATGAAGCGTATTAAGTTGAATGGGTTTCCAGCATAAACCATCCTTGTTAGAAAACCTTGTCAGTAGAAAAGGTACGGTACAGACATAACAGAACAAGGAGCACAGTGCTGGATCCCTCAGTGCATATCTTTGTGTGTGGTACTATGACACTGGACTAACATGTGAACACTCCTAGCCAAACTCGGTGTAAATACTGTCGGCCACAGCCGTCTAGCTGGTGTCCATGTTGTATGTTCGCTTGTATTTCTGTCTGTGGTGGCTTGCTTTGTAATGTCCACATGCACAGAATGGTCATCACAGGCTTTCGAACAGGACAGAGAGAGAGAGGGAGGGGTGTGACGAACGGAAAAGGGACTCAGCAGCGATACACAGTGTCGTCAAGGAGACCGATCAACAGTCTTATAGGGGAAGGCAGGGCCACCAGTGCTCCTTTACAAATACAAAAATCCCTGAGCAAAGGAAAAAGAAAAGAAAAGAAAAAACAAACAAAACACAAAATAAAACAGGTAAAGTCACTATTCATTCAATTCAATATCACTATTACATTCGTACAATCTTACACAAAGAGGCTTATCGCACATAGAACGGACAGCACACCAGGAAACCAGTCAGTCCTCCTCTCAATGTCAACCCAGCCTCAGCCTCAGTAACGGTGGTAGTGGGGCGTGTAGTTTCGGGAGTAGAGCTGGCTGTAGCTGCTGGAGGGGGTGTAGCGTGAGGAGGAGGAGGTGGAGGAGGGGGAAGGGGAGGCGCGGGACAGGCTAATGAGGGGCTGGGGGTGCGGGCGGGAGCGCTGAGCGCCCCAGGCGGAGGAGCGATGGCCCTCCAGCACGGAGGAGCGGTAGGGGGATGAGGGCAGCGAGCCGGGCGTGTGGGACAGGGAGGCCGTGTGGGACAGGGAGGCCGAGTGGGACTCCGCTGCGTAGCGGCGAGCCAAGATGGACGCCCGGCCGAGGTGGGGGAGCGGGGAGCCCAGAGAGCGAGGCTCCACCACGTACGTTCGCACGCCCACGGTGAACTGCGAGTGGCTCAGCCGCAGCGGTGTGGATGGGGGGGTCCACGAGGCCGGCGATGACGGCGCCTCGAGGGATGGGGGGCTATTTGGCGCGGACGGTTCGGCTGATGGAGAGGGCCGAGGGGGAAGGGGGGCTCCGCGAAAGGCTGCCAGGAAGGCACTGGCGGAGGTGGCAGTGGGGGAGGGGAGACCCGCGGTTACGGCGGCGGCTGCGGCTGCCAGCGTCGGGGAGCCAGGGGGCGAGCTGGCCGAGCCCATCGGTCCACTTACTTTGGGCGCGGAGCTCCGCAGGCGCGAGGCCTTGCCGGAGACGCGCGTGCGGTGAGACTGCTCGTGGTCGAACGCCAGGTCCTCCAGGCGCTGGGTCAGGGCGAGCTTCTGCTGGATGGCCATGCGCAGCAGCGAGTTCAGCGTCTTCTTCTCGTCCTCGGCGGCCGCCAGCTGACGCTGCATCTCGTCCAACTGGGTCACGTACTCGTCACACCTGGGGACGGGGGGAGGGGTGTCGGGGGGAGAATCGAGGTAAAAGACAGAAGAGAGGAAAGGGGGGGGGGAGGCAAAGGGAGATCAGGTGGAGAGTAATGGAAGAGAGAGGAGAGAAGGGAAATGCGAGGTGGTGGACATACATGTGGGAGGAGAGAGGAAAGGGAAATGGAGAAATCAGACACAGAGAAAGATAGAGGGAGAGGAGAGAAGGGATGAAAGAGGTGGAGATCAGAATTGGGAGGGGGAGAAGGGGAGGGGACAATGAGAAATTACATAGTGAATGATTAAGTGAGAAGAGAGAATGAATCACAGAGGTGAAGGTGGAATGAAAAGCAGTTTCAAAAAGATCAGGTGAAAAGAGAAAATTAACATTGGTGACAGGGAAAAGTTGAGTTGGGTGGAAGACAGAATTAGGGGAGGGGACAGAACAGGGAAAAAGAAAGAGAAATAACACACAAGGTGATGGAGGGGGAAGAGAGAATGAGTGACAGAGGTAAAGGTAGAAAGAAAGAAAGACAAACAGGTTCAAAAAGAGTAGTGGAAAAGGCTACATTTGGAAAAGGAGGTACAATAAGGGGCCGTTCAGACTAACATTCATTTTTATTCAAAAATCTGACAGCTTCAAAAGTGCTTGCTGGAGATGTCAAGGCTTTTTTGCTCCATTGATATTTGGATGTGCATATGTGACTCTAGCTACACAAAAACGCCACCCCAAAAGATGTTAACACTGAGTTGCTTGCATTTTAAGCAACTTTTCCTGCATACGCCTCACTCAAAACACAGTAAAACTCATCGCAATGGTCAATAGTCTAGCTGCAGTCTTCAATATGAAAACTATTGAATTCAACAGCCTGGCAGCGAAAAAAAAGTAAGGCAGTCTGAACAGCCCCTAAGAAGAGATTGATCTGGATTAAAACAGGTGGACGAGAAACACAAGTTGAAAAGGCGTTAAAAATGAAAAGACTATTAACAGACTCTCATGCAGATGTGTCAAGAAGTAGGACATTAGAAACACATAAAAGACCACCATCCACCATATACTGTAAACTGTGATGTCATCTCTTTTAGTGCTCCCAATGCCCCCCCATCCCCAACTAGTTCTGCAGTTTTGCCCTTACCCTGAGTCACAGAGGTGGAACAGGCATCATCACAGCCAACTGCAGCAGGCTGTCAGTGTGTGTGTGTGTGTGTGTGTGTGTGTGTGTGTGTGTGTGTGTGTGTGTGTGTGTGTGTGTGATGATTTATAGTCGAGGAGGCCCGAGGGTAGGGGGTCCCTCTCTCTCTCTCTCTCTCTCTCTCTCTCTCTCTCTCTCTCTCTCTCTCTCTCTCTCTTTCTCTCACCTGGTGGCAAACATCGCCCTGAGGGAGGAGAAGGTGGCGGCGTCCTCTTTGAGAGCCTTCAGTTCGTTGCGCAGCTTCATCATGGTCTCCGTCACCATGGTCTTCTCGTTCTCGTACTTGCTCTTTAGGTTGGCCAGGGCCACCTCTGCAGTCTGAGAGAAGCAAGTGTGTCATTTGTCATTTTGCCACAAATGCCTGATGAGTCAGAAAAACTCGCTCCAACTGACTGATGACACTGCAGAACCAGGCCTAATGAGTCCTCACTTCAAGGTCTAAACATAGCTAATGAAGATATAAATATATACACATCTTACAAAATGTTATTAATATATGAACTAAGATTTTATGGAATTTTGTCCTTTGCTTTTACGTTAACATAGACTATGTTGAATCGTTTCTACAACTATGAGCGATAATAATGGCTAGAAAAGGTATTATTATACACACTGAATGATCTAGATAAAGGCAATTTGGTGGTCTTTCAAATGGAACAGAGGAGGAGAGTAATGGTGCTGGAGCAGGCAGTGTGCAGTGTGATGGGAGCACCAGAACTAATGGCTGTCAGCCTTGTGGATCGGTGGCCCAGCCACAGATCCTTATAATGATGAATGGGCCTCCTGTGTCCTGCTAATGGTTTCACTTCCTACACTCTTAACATGACTACTTACCCCAAAGTCATACAAATTTTGTGTTAATAAATTTTCCACTGGACTTTCTAAAACATGCTGACACAGGGCGCTACTGCTGACATGGCTAGCTGGCTATGAACTGTACGTGTGGGGCAGCTAGGGAGGGGAGGGGGAACGGTGGGGGTGGGGGGCAGGGGGGGCTGGTGGTGACTGGACTGCATGTAGCATGCCATGATGACTAGTAATTGCACCGCTGCTGCTGTACGTACGCCCCAGCGCTTTCACATCAGGGTGGAAATCTATAAAAGCGGTCCCACTGTAAATCACAGGGCCCGGGCAGAGGCCTCGGCGTGGGCTGAGCGTTTAATCAAAAGGAGAACAACTGGAGAAAAGGGCTGCCTGATGGGCCCATACAAAACAGACTTTCATTCAATCCGACTTCATTACTTTGATTAAGGGGAGGGGGGTCTCGTGGTGCTTTTTTTTTTTTTGTCTTGCCATGGGCCAACAAAATGGGCAAAAAAAGCAAAATGAAACGAGTGAACGAGCAAGTGAGACCATTTACTCCCACAATGCACCAATGCATTAACCCTCCCCTGCTGCTTGGAATGAAGAGGCCTGCCCACGGTGGGCCAATACCGTACCGCACATTAGTTACTGGCCAGGGGAATGAAGGTGTGGTGTGGCTCTGGGGAGCTACAAACAACATTTGGAGGCTGGGATGCTACAGGAAAAACCACTTGCTTCACTGCTGGAGAAGTGTACATAAACAACAAGCTTTGTGGTGACAAACGTACTTCTCTGCACTGCATACTGTACTGTGTTCACAAGTGAATATGTACAGTACAAGTGCAGTTATGTCTTTAAATCATACATCAGATCCCAATGAATAAAATATTTCAGTTGAAAACCGTGATATATAGGGTATATTAGCACCAGTACTGTAGATGATACATAAAGTACAAAATACAAAGGTTTAAAACTGCTCCCATTCTCTCTGAGCATAATGTTATAGATGGTAAAGTCTAGGGTGGAGACAACAGCTTCAGAAAGTAAAAACCCTGCCACATACTGTACTTGATCCAACCCTTTCTGGACCAGCTTAACCTTAATAACAAAAGATAGGTAGTTTTTGCGTTAATCATCTGTGTTCAGTGTACAGGCAAAATGACTACATGGCAAGGTGTTTGCTTCCTGCACCTCTGTATAGAATACATATTTACACATTTAAGTGCTTTGGGTGTCTTAAAAAGCATATATAATAAATACAACGGACAGCTGTCCAACCCACTCCTCCAACAGCTTTGGAATCACTATGATGGTACCCAATCTTAATTTAGAGACTGTTTCATGTAGTCATCTAGTCCTATAACAGAACCAATGTGTTGTTGTTGTTGTTACATGACAGTGACAGTGCTTACCTGCTTGTTGGCCTTGAGGACCAGTCTCAGCGTGGCGATCTGCTCGCGCTTGGTGCTCAGCAGGGACTTGAGCTTGAGCAGCTCCTCCATGCAGGCCTCCTTGTCCTTGTCCAGCAGAGGGGCCAGCTCACGCGCCGCCGCCCGCTGCCTGGACAGCTGGAGTGAGCGATCCACGGCCCTCTGCAGGTGCTGGATCTGGTCGCGGATGATGGCGTTCAGGTGGCAGATGTTCATGGGCTCCCGTCGCAGGTCCGAGCCACCACCGCCACTACCACCACCACTGCTGCTGCCACCACTACTGCCCCCGGGGACGGGGGTGTCGGGGGCAGGGGAGGAGGAGGAGGAGGAGGAAGAGGCACTGGGGGTCGTGGTGCGCGCCGGGCTGGAGTCGCCCCCTGCAGCAGCAGCAGCAGCAGCATGCGGTTCTTTGGAGGGAGAGTCCGAGGGGCTGCGCGACTCGCCCGAGGAGAAGTGCGAGGCGTTGATGGCGGCCAGGCGGCGAGCGAGGCGCGGGGTGAGCAGCACGCGGTGCTCGTCCTGCCCCTGGGGCACCTTCAGTCCGCCCCCGCCGCCGCCGCCTCCTCCACCACTGCGTGACGGCGAGCGGCTCTGGCGGTAGTAGTCCAGCATGACGCGGTTGGGCGTCTCGTTGTTGCACAGGCAGACGTGGTGGTAGAGCTGCGCCAGCTCCTCGCTGAAGGTCACCAGCTCGTCCTGCGCGCTGTTCAGCAGCGCCTGGCTGTCGCCGGCCAGGCCGCTCGCCACCTTCAGCTGGGCCTCCAGGGTGCTGGCCTTCTCCTTGCCCTCGCGGCAGCTCCGCTCCAGGCGAGCTACCTTCTCCTCCAGGGCCTGTGGATGGTAACACGGCATAAAGCAAGACATAACTCCATGCCTGACATTACTGCATGCATGAAAATGTTTCAACGTTCTACCAGCAAATGTTAAATGTAACCTTATGTTACGACGCCTGATTTCAGGCACCATTCTTTTCAGCCCTGTGGTCATTTTATATCACAGATAAATGTGGAGACTCAGGATGATGGTTGGAAAATAAGGCATTTCCCAAGGGTCATTTCCCAATCCTACACCATCTCTCTCTCCCACTCATTTGATCTTCTATCTGATCTTTACTGTCCTAAAAATAAGTAATGTGCAAAGTTATTATTATTAATTCTAGTGCAGAGCCTCTTGATGCAGCCGTGATGATGTAAGAGGGGGGAGTGGCTGCGGTGCCCAGATTGACACACAGACAAAAGGCAATTACAGGTTATTTTACCAATATATTGGTCATTTTTGGTCCTAACAACATGAAACTCACTTATGCCATTAGCAAGACACCTACCAAATTTGAGATCAGTGGAACGAATGGTTTGAGAGTTGTGTACGGAACAGACAGAGTGACCGATAAACACAATGTTCCTTCCATTTATAGATAGATAGATAGATAGATAGATAGATAGATAGATACAGACAGACAGACAGACAGAGAGACAGACAGACAGACAGACAGACAGACAGACAGACAGACAGATAGATAGATAGATAGATAGATAGATAGATAGATAGATAGATAGATAGATAGATAGATAGATAGATAGATAGACAGACAGATAGATAGACAGACAGACAGACAGATCGATCGATAGATGTGCTTTCCATTTCTTAGATTTCCATTTATTTATTTATAGATTATTGACATTTCTTCACCTGCTGCTGCGTCTGGGTGTGTCCCCGGGCCTCCGCCTCCCCCTCCACCCGCTGGTTGTAGCGCTCCTTCAGCTCCTTCAGTTCCGCCTTGAGGCCCACCACCTCCGTCACCGCCACCTTGTACTTGCACTTCATCACCTCCACGCTGGGGCCCTCCGTGTGGGAGAGCAGCTCCTTGTCCTCCACCTCCTCCACCTCCACCTCCTCCTCGTCGATGGACTTCTTGTCGCCGGAGCTGCGCTGGCGCCGGAGGGAGCACAGGCGTTCGCGGAGGCGGCGGGCGCGGTCGTGCTGCTCGAACAGGGCCGTCTGCGCGTGCTGCAGCTGGGCCTCGCACTCCTGCAGGCTGGTGCTCAGCGTTGCCTTTTCCCGTTCCACCTATCGAGAGACGAGGAGGACAACCACAGTTTTCATGGGAGGCTAGACTTTGTGTAGCTTAAAGCAACACTAGGTAGTTTTTTTTTTCAAAATCATGTTTCATGAAGTTGTGACAGGGTGAAAGGCACTTCTGAATTTGCTTTGCTGCCCTTGATGGACTATAACTGAGTATAAAATTACGTTTGGAGGAGCGGGCAGTCTCTCTGTAGTTCGAATGAGAGACAATTCCACTTCCAACCTGCAGGGCGACCAAAGACGGAAACTACTTAGTGTTGCTGTAAGTTGCGGTAACAATATGGAGAAATGTTCCACTTTTTTGAAGTGTTTATTTCTTGCATCATTTGCAATATTGCCTTCTCCAGCCCCACCTACTTCAGAGATGGGGGCCAACCATGGTTAATGAGGCCTTGATACGAGTAACTTGTGTTAAGGGCATACAGTAGATTGAGGCTATACTATGAGCAGCCTAAAGTTAGGTCACAAAATACAGAAATGTTGTGCTTTTTGTGCTAGCAGAGACAAGGGAAATAGCCAAAAAGGTTTACTGGTAGACATCACCTACATATTACTGGTCATGCGAACTGCCAGTGGCTGGAAGAGTAACAAAAGCTTGGAACAATGATAGGACTCATTCAGATCATTTCCTCTTGCTTTCAGTGTGTCTGGTCTCTTCTGACTGACACCGTCTCTGTCACTTCCTGCTCGAGGTGCTACATCACAGTATCACATCACTTATTCTTAGCCTCGCATCTCTGCTAAATGCATCACTTCCTCACTGTGAGGCGGCACGAAGGTGACTATACTGAGCTTCCGAAATGGCCGTCTGTTGAAAGGTAACCCTGCAAAAACTTGCATGGCTGTGGTATATAGTGTTTTTGCCTGTAAAGTCTGAGCCAATGACAGCCAACTGTCACCTGTCACAAAATCACAAATGTTGTGACCACAAGTTTATCTCAAATATGCTACACTAAAATACTATACTATATATATGTGTAAATGCTATGTTATAACTATAAAACAATGACAGAGCAAAAAAAACATCTCTAAATTCATATTTGAATGAATTACTATATAGCTGTCAAATTCTCATGCAAATATCTACATTATACATTACGCTACCTTACAGACAGAGTTTTTTTTCCTTTGAATATGCACATTTAGATTTTTCTATAGACTAATCAGTATCCTACTCTAGACCCTCAAATGCTGTCTTTCAAATGAACTCCAAACATATGATGGACAGGCCTGGGTACAGTGGTTCACATGATTTTTGACCAAAACGTCATTCTGTCCCTCTGAGCATCCCAAACACTGCTCACTACAAGAACAATAGTCTTGAGTGACATGGAGGTTATAAATAATCAAACTCCATCAGGAAGTGTGTGTGTGTGTGTGTGTGTGTGTGTGTGTGTGTGTGTGTGTGTGTGTGTATGTTTGGGATATGAGTCTATGTGTGTGTGGTATGAGTGTGTATGTGACACAGCTCAAGTTTCATCCCTAGACAATGCAGTATCCAGCTCGTAAACACCCCTCACTAATGCGGCACTGGTCCTTCTCTTTTTCTCCCTCTCTCTCTCTCTCTCTCTCTCTCTCTCTCTCTCTCTCTCTCTCTCTCTCTCTCTCTCTCTCTCTCTCTCTCTCTCTCTGGGATGTACCCTTTCAGCATGGCTTCCCTTCAAAGGACTTTTATTTGTAAAAGAACCAAAATTTCTGGCAGTGGTCACTTCTAGGTGCAAGCACTTCATCAGCAGGTTCCCCTCTCTCTTCCTCGTCCACCATAAGCAATGACATTGCTCAATAACTTCACAAAATGGCCCAAAGCAGTAAGCACACAACACAGCTATTTTTGTCGTATTTTTCGCGGGCATCCCTGTTACACTGGCTTTTGTTGTTGATCCAATTCTACAGGTAAAGTTCACACTACTAATAAAAGACTGCTGTACAATGCTAGAGAACATTTGTTGATACAGTATTTCAACTAAAAAAACCCAAACAAATAGATCCCTCCCCCAACCCTTCCTCCCCCGTTTTAAATGAATAAGCACCAAACCCCTGCTGTCACTGATTGGCTGGGATACTGTGATGTGTGCCAGTATGTATTTGTGTCCGGTTTACCAAGCCAAGGTTGTGTACAAGGACCAAATGTTTTTTGTGTGTGTGTTTTTTTTTTTACATGTACACGTAGTACAGAGAGCTTGCCAACTATGACGAGATATTTGCCCGTAACAAAGTAACAAAAACTACATTGCATTAGCACTGTCCTCTGAAATCCATTAGTGTTTTCAATGACAGCTGTATGGTGTGCATGTAATGAGTGCATTCCAGTATGTGTACAGCAGACATCTTGCTGTGAAGGTGGCGCCACCTTCCTTAATAAAGTTTTAATTGCCCCTCTTGACAGGATCAAGGGCTTAGCATCTACGGCCTACTCTTTGATGAGGACACTAAAAAAAGTGTTATTATGATAAAATTGGGTCCAACATTTCTAATGGTCCTTTTATTTTATAGTACATTTCAAACAAAGGGATATTTAAAAACTAGCTTGCATTGGTAGTATTGTGCTATATAAATAAAAAATACTATTTTATTAGCATTACTATTATTTGTATATACTCCCTTCTTCCTTGCTCTTTTTGGTCTTGACCCTTTGACACTTTGATACAATCATCTTGCACCTTGGTGGTCTTGCCGTTTTAGTTTCACTGTACAGACAGCTGTACAATGACAATAACAATGTTGAACACTTGAATATCACCCCCACCTGAACAAGCTGCTGCTTGAGCTTCTGGATCTCGGTGATGTTGAGCTCGCTGAAGAGATCCGGCGGTGCTGGCGTTAAGGGCTGCTCCCCCTTGCGAGCCCCCCCAGCCTGCCGGAACTCCCCGTTGGCCCTGGCCAGCAGCAGCGCCCCAGCTGCCCCCTGGAGCAGGTGCCCGTTGCACTTGCTGCCCCCCTCCTCGCTGCCCGGCGAGGCGGCCGCGGTGGGGGTGGCGCTGCCGCTAGGCGAGGCCGAGGCGGCCAGGGAGCAGAGGTGCGAGCTGCTGCCGGGCCCGAAGGCGCCCTCCACCAGGCTCAGGTGGTGGCTCAGCTCCTTGCGCAGGTTGTTCTTCTGCTCGCGCTCCACCTTCAGGGCGTCCAGCGCCTCCTCCAGCTGCCCGTCGGCGATGTCCTTCAGCCGCAGCGCATCCTCCAGCTGGCTGTTCAGCACCGCCATCTCCTCCTCCAGGACCTTGATCTCGTGCTTCAGGCCCTCGTACTCCACCTGCAGGGGGCAGTGATGGTCACTGTAGTTTACCCCATGCGTCAAATGAAAGGGTTTTATTTTTTAATCAAAGTTTCTATTGTTTTATTCTTTTTTGTATTGTTTTATTCTTTTTTTTGGAACAATAAGTTATTGTTCTTTTCTTTGGAACAATACACCAAAATGTCATGTGCCCCAGTAACAGCCTTCAGTAACATTTAACCTTCTGCACCATACACAAGGGGACACAATCTGGGGCCGTACAAGCAGAAAAAAATACATCATGAAGCATTAATAAGTAAATAAATACATCAAAAATATAGAAATAAGGAGTTCCTAATTTATCTCCCTGACTTTACATGAGAGTGCCTGGAGTTGGCTTGCTCTTCAATATATTTTAGAAATTCCTAGTAGGATTTAAGACTCCAAAAGCAAATCTGTGCTGAAGTTCACTTCTAAACAACCTAAGCGATCTGAGCTTTTCTTCCTTCTCTGCGACACAGCCACACTGAGTCATAACCCTGGACCATTGGACCGTGTCCTCATGCAGCATATGTCATAATGACCCAACAGCTATACAGAGATATTTATTTGCCATCATAAACAATTAGAGACTTCAAGAGCATACTAACTTGTTATCGCATGCTAGCAATTAAACTGTAATCATAACGATAAGTTATCTGTAAGCACATGGTATAATTAGCATGAATGAAGCAGGTATAAAATTCTGGTTCACTCTGAAAAATAATGGGGCCAGTACCGGTGAAAGAAGTGTTGAGTCAAGTACCTTTCACAAACACGCGAAAAATAAAGGTGCTTAAATGGTTCTTTAAATCTCTGGATGGTTCCATGCAGAGTAAAGGTTCTTCTATGGCATCGATGAACCGGTACTGGCCCCATTATTTTTTAGAGTGTTCCAAAATAAAAATCTTGGCACATATTTGTTTCATCCATTCACTAAACCAGCAGCTTCTACTTACCACAACTGTTCGGCCAGACAAACAAACTATTACTGAAAGAAATAGCATTACGCACTATGATAGAAACAATATATAGTGACACATTTATTTTCTGAGGGACATGGTTGTCTTACCCTGCATGCTAATTTTTTGTAGCACCATTCCATAGCAATATGTTCAAGCAATTAACCTAAGGTGAGAAGAAGTCTATAGCATACACACAGTACAGAATAAATTAACTGAATAATAATGAAATAATGAAATAAATAACCAAAGCTGTCGATCACACAGATGCCTCGAACGCCCACTGTCACTCAAGCCAACTATACCAATTACGCAGTTCTACCATTTGACCTTCACTGTCCAAGAAAAGTCACAGAAACTTAAGAAGGGGCCCAAACACGCCTTTTACAAGCTATGACTGATGTAAGGGAGTAGATTTGTGTGAGAACACACTCTACATTGTTATGCAGTAGAAAGTAGAAGTGCAGTGTGTGCAGCCCTCCCGCACTGAGGGGTTGGCAGATTAACAGAGGTAGGGGGCTGAGTTATGGCCGAACCTGGCTCTGTTTGAGCGAGGACACTAGTTTCTGCAGAGTGATGTTCTCCTCTTCCAGCTCTGTGTAGTCCTGCAGCAGACGAGCCTCCCGGAATTTATACTCCCGTATCTCCTCTCTCATCCGACTCCTCTGCAGCTCCAGCATCTCGTTACCCTGAGTGGAGGGGGGGTGGAGGGGGCAGAGAGAGGGAGACAGAGGGGGGAGGAAAAGCGAGAGAGTGAGAGCAGAGAAGAGAGAGAGGATAGATGTGAGAGGGTAAGGATGAGAGAGATAGAGGATCAGATTTGTCAGAATAAAAGATATCAGAACACCACCACCATACCCAGGAAAAAAGAACATCTATCAATCTATCAACATCAATTACTTGTTAATTAAGACAGAATTAAATATGTTTACGAATCATTACATTAGCAGCAAACTGATGTCACTTTGTTGCGGCACGATGACAGAAATCTAATAAAAGCAGTCTTCCTTTCAACAAAACACAACATTTTAGGAAGTCCACTGGATACTAGAGAAATATAGCTGTCACCAGTGTAGTGCACCATGCTACTAGGTTTCTCTGAACTGTGAACAGCCATCTGGTGAAGCAAACACACATGCGGTTGATTAATACTGCCTGTGCCCCGTAACATGGCCCTAGCCACAGTGGCAGTTGCTGTGCATGTGGAGCTGACAACCTCCACTGCTGGGTGAACTTCTGCTTGTGACATCCTCCTCCTCCCCAATTACAAAAAGCTGCTGTTAGTCCCCACCAGCACCGATTTTCATTGCAGTGAGAGAGAGTGCTCTGTATCTGTAAAAGCTTACATCTTGGAGGCTATTTCAGCTTATTTCATTTATTATTGTTAGTTCCAGTTGATTCAGCTTATTTCATATGCCTCCCCTGTCTCTTGAGGTGAGGAAATGCCTTTCTTTATGTTGTTTATAGCCTAGCTATTTTGTGTCTTGTTTTACTGTACATTGTCCTTGGTCAACCTAAAAAGCTCTTTAAATAAAATGCATTCTTATTCTTATTCTTATTCTTGTTATTATTATTCCCCATCATCGTGTACCCTTCCTTGGTTCTTCCTATGTGCCTAACATATGTATGTATGGCCACATATATGACGGCTGGTATGTAAAAATACATGGGGACTGCGAAGATGAATTTCCCTAAAGGGACAATAAACAAACAAACAAATTAACTACCTAGTTTCCCCTCATAGTATCCATTATTAATCGATTGTACGCACTTGGAATACATCACCACCCCCACGGCTGGGCTAGTTTCTGCTTGTAGCATCCTCCATATTCCCCATTACACAGAGCTGCTCTGCCGTGCAAAGGCAAAAGACTGTAGCTTCAATTTTGGGTGAAAATGGGTTATTGTCATTTTTGGAACAATAAACATCAGATTTATCATGTGGCCAAATATCTTGAGTCAGTTTTGTTTGTTTTTTTTTCCTGGAAAAATGTTGTAAAGTCATTTTTCTCAGTTTTACACTTACTGGTGAGTTAAGTTTTTTTGCCTTTGTAGGGCAGCACTGTAAATCCTTCTCAACACTGATTTTCCTTGCAGTGAGCAGCCAGGCCAGGGTCTGTCTCTGTACAGCCTTCCAGCTTGGCAGTTATTTCAGCTTATTTGATGTATTATTGTGAACTCCAGTTCCCTTGTAGAACCCTTTAATAATTGATGTGTGCACTTAGAAGAGCATTTGGCTTAAACTAAGTGTATTTATCACAGTTGACGTTGAATGACAAAAAGGACTGTAGAGTCAAGTGCTCATGGCATTTTATTAGTGGCCTTACCTAACATGACCTAAGTAAGTTTACACATATGCTGCATGGCGTTTCACTCAATGGGCTACACAATTAAGCAATTTTTAATTAAATTTACTAATCACAAAGGCTGCAGTTAACAAAACTTGCACTTCTGGCTAAATGGTTTATCTATAATTTTTATATTCATGTTATCGTCTTTGTGTGACAGACAGTGAAGCTGACGTATCATGATGAATGTGCTGCTGATACACTGGGCATGCTCACCAATCAGATGTGCAAAATGTTGACTATTGAACTGAAGATTTACTTCAAAAATGCTATCGCAAATCAAATCACAACTGCAAGACATCTTTTATATTTCCCCAAAAAGCTTGCATCTCTTGGTCCCACATGTAGGCCTTCGAACGTGATCAACTGGTGTGCACATCTGCTATGAATAGATGCTGGACCTAAAATAAACTATCACAAAAAAAAACAAGAGCAGGTATGCATACTTCAGCAAATTTTTTCATGTAGGTCCCCAAAGGTGATGTTTCAAACCTTACGCTTTTTATCAGACTAAAGTAACCTAACATTACTTGTGGGAACTTAAGTACAATATTTAGTTAAGAAAACTGAAGAGTGCGAACCTCCTCTTGTCTTACTGCACACTTGTGCTCTCAATTGTTTCCTCACAAATCTCAAACTGGAGTATGGACAGTGCAAGAATTCAAAACAGTAAAAATTAAAGTTACAATTGCAGCCGCAAATCTCCTATTGTCTGTGTGAATGTAAATGGGTACGACATCAGAACATTCTTTTCAATGTACAAACGAGTAATATAAAAATAAAGATAACAACTACAGATGCAATCTGGTAATTTTGAAATAATTTACTTTATACAAGTGGGGCTCTTCCTAACTCTGTTACAAGTGGTGTGGGCCTTTCTCACATTTTAAGTCCATGACACACACACGAATGGTGTGGGCCTTTCTCACTTTTTAACTCTGTGACACACACGAGAGGTGTGGGCCTTTCTCACATTTTAACTCATTACACACATACGAGTGGTGTGGGCCTTTGTCATGCTTTAACACACACACACACACACACTCTCACACACACACTCACACTCACACTCACACTCACACTCACACTCACACTCACACACACACACACACACACACACACACACACTCACACTCACACACTCACACACTCACACACACTCACACTCACACACACACACACTCACACTCACACACACACACACTCACACTCACACTCACATACACACACATACACACACACACACACTCGTGATGTTTGGCCTTCCTCACCTCCCGTAGCTCCGTGAGCAGGGTTCCCAGGCGCTCGTTCTCGGCCGTGGTGTTGGAGGCCACGGAGCGGTTGAGCTTGAGCTCGGCCTGCATCTCCAGCAGACGGCCCATGTAGTAGGCCTCCTTACTGGCCGACTCCTGCAGCAGCGTCTCCTCGTTGCTCTCGCCATCCTCCGCCACCTTCCGGTGGGTGGTGTATGCTTGGCTGAAGGCCTGAGAGAGAACAGGGGGAGAGAGAGAGAGAGAGAGAGAGACAGAGAGACAGAGAGAGAGAGACAGAGAGAAAGACAGAGAGAAGGAGAAGGAAAAAGAGAGAAAAGGGGAGGGGGGGTGGAGAGAGATGGATGGAGGTAGAAAGAGAGAGAGAAAGATAGAAAGGGATACACAAAGAGAGAGATACGAGAAACAGGAAAAGAGAGAAAAGGGGAGAGGGGGTGTAGAGAGATAGATGGAGGTAGAAAGATAGAGAGAAAGGGAAGAACAGAAAGAGAGATACAAGAAACAGGAGAAAGAGAGAAAGAGGGGTATAAAAGGAGGGATGACAGGAAAGAGAGAGAGGGAGAGAGAGAGAGAGGAGGGGGAGGGGGAGAGACAGAGGGAGAGCAGCTTGTTTAGTTTTGACAGTTTGGGAATTGAAAAGATATTTCAATTATTTTCTTGTCAGATATGAGCAAAACAAATGTAACCAATTTCAAAACATTTCACAGATGGAGAAGCGAGAGAATAACAAGTGTTTGACTCATCAAGTATCTCTGTCTGAGTTGAACTTGCTGAGGGGTTATGAGGGCTGGGTGATTTAAACAGCAGCTGTACAGAAAGAGTGAAAAAAAGAACATCTGTCTCAGACAACAATTCTGTTTTACTGTATAAGTGATCTGCTGCTGCACACAATAGAGATGTTCTTCTTCTCTGGTCTTGTAAAGTGGATTAAACGCCACTTGGTGCATTACCGCCATGAATAGAGATGTCACCGAGCACAAGTCGAGATATGCCTTGCATATGACAAAGCTGCAATTCAGCCCATGGAAGTGAAACAGTCAAACCACCCAAAGAAGAAGAAGAAGAGGGTCTTTGGGGGAAAGGAAAAGACAAATAAACTGACAACAAAGGGAAAGGACTTTGAACGGAAGGACAGCTAGAGAAGGTCAGCTACCCCAATGAAAGAGGGTAGCGTTGGTCATTATCGCTGCGTCGGGACTGGAATGGATGGCGGCGGGGGGTGGCGAGGGAAGGGAAGGCCGTGCCATCAGACGACGATGCAGCCAATCGATGGCTGGCTTAGCATGAAGCGAGACGAGGGGAATATTATGGACTCAAGGAATCAATAGGAGGTGCTAAGGTGCCTGGCACTCTGGGAAAAAAAATAAGGGAGCAAGACAGAGACCCTTAAGAGGAACTTGGACAGGGGATAAGAGAGAGAGAGAGAGAGATAGAGAGAGAGAGAGAGAGAGAGAGAGAGAGAGAGAATGAGAGTGAGGGAGGCAGACACAGAGGCAGAGATGGAGATAAAGATGAAAAGGGAAAGAGAGAGAGAGAGATAGAGAGACAGAATGAGAGTGAGGGAGGCAGACACAGAGGCAGAGATGGAGAGAAAGATAAAGAGGGAAAGAGAGAGATAAGAGACAGAGAGGCATACAGAGGGACAGAGATGGAGAGAAAGAGATGTGAAAGAGGATGACTGGTGCAAATGGCTTTTTTGCCCTCTCCTGTATTTGTCCCCAAGGGATGGGAAGATCGTTTTACGTAGAGCTGTGGACAGGAGATAGCATAGTGGACTCTGACAGACAGGGAGGGACCTCTATTCGGAAAACAGCTGTGCAACAAGCCGCCACCAGCCATGTTGTAATTGTTAGCATAAATTCTCCTGACCTTACAGTCTCTCAAAACAAGAGTTTTTTTTTCACCAAATGACACAGATTCTCCTGTTTTTTACTTGTGGAGGTTTAGGCTGGAATAACAGTGTCTGCCTTGTCATTTGTTTTTTTGTTTTTTTTTTCTCTCACAAACACTAAAAACACTTTTCAAAATGGAATCCAATAGTATGCGATTTGGACGTGGCCACACAGCGTTCACTGTGATGGATGTGACATGTGAGATGTGTTTTCAAGATCTGAAAATAAAAGTTTGACGTCACCTGTGAGATGTGTTTTCAAGGTCTAAAATAAATGTTTGCCCCAAAATATCCGCAACTTCACATCAGTTCACATTAACGCATCCTCCCACATCCAAGTTCCCATTAACGCACCCTCCCATATCCCAGTTCCCATTAATGCGTCTTCCTCTACCCAAAGGCTTCCCACTAAGGGGAGAGGTTTCCTACTGAGGAGAGATGCTGCTAGGCAGCCATCCAACGTTCTGTCCTTCAGTGAGTGCATTCTCCCTGCCTCACTGGAGACAGATGGAGCCACCCACTACAGCCAGTGGAGGTGCACTTCATCTCCAGTGCGAA
>CM059274.1:14649518-14677018 GCA_030347295.1 Setipinna tenuifilis
TACTGCCCAATCTACTGCAATCTGAGGCCATGCTTGTACCAGTAGATCTGTGGTTGTGTATTTGTTTGTTTTCTGTCCCTTTACATACTGCTGTCTTGTTTTGGAAGTTATACCTAGGCCATTTTTAGATAATAACTGTGTTTCTCAACTCTGTTTTCATATTTTAATGGTCCCCTTCACAGTGTATTTATATATAACAACACATATCTGTAATTCTAATGTACTTACACTGTATATACAGTACCACTACATAAAACACTGACCGTAATCCTAACCCTTACCCTTCCCGTAAAGTACAGCGCAAGTACATAATTTATCTAATGTTACACACTTTATTACGGTATACTTAATGTAGATACACAGTAGCAGGGTGAGTTAAAACAACACGTAAACAAAGTCTCTAATTCTGTCTTATGCATGACCTTGGTAAGTTTCCGCCCCAAACACTGGCTGACTGCATTCAAGGAGGGGCTGCTGCCAGACTGGTGCTGTGTAGCCGCAGGACATACATGCGCTTTTTTGTCTTATTTGTGTTTTTGTTTCCTCCTTTTTAAAAAAAACAAAAAACAGAGAGAGCTCTGCACCAGCTCCCTGTAAGCTGAGATGCTGCTTTAGTGGGGGGGGGGGGGGGGTATGAAGGGGGAGCGGCTCAAAAGAGATGATCAATACCACAGGCCTGCTAGGCGTAGGGAGTCCCGCTGCACTTTCATGTATAATCTTCACTGCAGCAAAAACACACGAGGCCCTCTGCAACATTACTGCACAGCTGTCTCTTTCTTTCTGTCTCTCCTCCTCCTCCTCCTCTATCTCTCTCCCCCCATCTCTTTGTTTGTCTCTGTCTCTCTTCTGCTCTCTTTCACTGGCTCTTGATTCTCTCTCCTTTAAAACATTACCTTAGGGCTGTTACCACAAATCCACGTTAGAAACAAAAGGCTGACATGGGCTTACCTCTAGATCTTGAGTCAGCTGGGTTTGGGTGTGTAAGTGTGTGAGTGTGTGAGTGTGTGAAAGTGAGTAAGTGAGTGAGCTGGGAAGCCTCGGAGTAGATGGGAAGAGAACTCTGAAGGGAATCCCACTGCTTCCTCTCAGTCAGTGGGTGAGGTTGTAGCCATAACCAATACCATTCCTAGCCAAACAAGGCTAAGTGACTACCCCCTGATTGCATTGCAGGGAACACTCGCCCATGCAAACATGTATGGAGAAAACACAAGGGTATACTGAAAGAAACGTACACATGCATGCATGCACACATGCACAGTGCATGCATACACACACACACACACACACACACACACACACACACACACACACACACACACACACACACAAAGACACAAAGACATGCATGTACACAAAGATACACACACAGACACACACACATTAAATGAATCTCTGTCCACATATAAAAAAGCACTCTATTTCAACTCAATTTCTTCTGTTCCACAGGGAATTGTTGAAATTATTTTCTGTGTGTGTGTGTGTATCTCTCTCGCTCGCTTGCTCTGTGTGTGTGTGTATGTGTGTCTGTTTATGTGTGTGTGTGCATATATAGTTGCATAGGGGGTTGCTTGTTGATTATTCATGGTTGACAATTCATGTCTGTTGCACCTCTGAGAGAGAGACCCTTTTCCACTTTAAGCCGTGTGTGTGTGTGTGTACAGTACCTGTGTATGAAAAGCACAACAGCAATCACTGAAGACCACAAAGACTAAAGCTACTGACTACCTCATCCTCCAGGTCTCTGCTTCTAGTTCATTACATGGAGATCCAACCAGGAAACGCCCACTACACACCATGGGGGGAGATGCAGGCCAGGGATATGGCTACTCCATGCAGGCAGCTCTCACTAGTGCTTCACTAATTTCACTAATTGGATCCACTAATTGCTCACCCTCTGTATTTGTCAATCTCTCTCTCATTCTGTTTCTTTTTTGCACATAAATTTTCTCTCTCATTCTCCGTTTTACATGGCCTTCTCTCGCTCTTCCTCTTATCCTATCTCTGTCTCATTCTCGATTTTTTGCGCATAAATTCTTTCTCTGATTCTCTGTCTTGTGTCTTCTTCTTTCCCTTTCTCTCTACATCTGTCATTCTGTCTTTTTTTGCACATAGTTTGTTTCTCTCATTCTCTGTCTTACATGTCTTCTCTGTCCATCTCTTTTTCAATTCAATTCAATTCAATAAAATCCCATTCAATTCAATTCAATCCAATTCAACGATGCTTTTTTGGCAGGACAAAAAACACATTTGTATTGCCAAAGGAGTAATACAAATATGTTTTTTTTACACATAATATATTATTGTCTGTCTTTGTTTCTCTGGACGTTTATTTTTCCCTTATTTCTTCCTCTGTGCACTGCAGCTTTAAAACAAAAGCAGGCCTTGAGTTACAGCACTTGACAGACTCCAAGCCCTGCTCCTTCTAAAAGATTTACACCCTCGACTCGCGTTAAAAGCAGACGCAAAAGTAGACAAGGCAGGCAGCATCACCCATGTACAAGTGGGGTGCTTTTACCCCCCCCCTTAACTTTTTGGCACCCAAAACGCTCTCGCAAAGTAAAAAAAAAGTCTATGACGTCACCAGCCGGTCAATTATTTAGCGAAAGGCCTTCTTATTTTATGTGAGCTCCTTACCTTGGTAAGCTGCAGCGAATCTGGATGTCCCTAAAGTGCTGGCAAACCACGTGACTTGGATGGGGATCCATAATTCATGGGAAGAGCGAACAGGCTTTATCCCACTGCATGCCAAGCTGGTAAAGGGCCTGGAAGCTCTTATTCTGTGTGGGAGTGTTTTGTTTCTTTTTTTATTTATTTTAAAGGCACAGATTCACACACAAGGCTTTATGTGTTTCCTATCTCAGGATCGGGACTGGACTGGGCTCATTGACCAACAAGGGTGCATGTGTGTTTGTATGTATGTATGTAACTCACACAGCACACACACACACACACACACACACACACACACACACACACGCGCACACGCACACACTTCCCTCAGACTGCTACATCATCGTCCTTCAGCCCGTCCTCAGACAGACATTCCTATACACTCCCTGCCCGTCGAGAAACGAATAATGCTGTTAACACTCCCAACACACACCCGGCCCCCACCCACCCACACACACACACACACACACACACACCTCAATCTGTTCCAATCCAAACACCTACATCCAGCTGCTTCCTGTCCCTAGAGGTGGGCGTTGTGACGTGACATGACAAGCGTTCCACACCCCCAACCCCAACCCCCCCACCCCTCCCCCTCTCCATCACTCCACCAGCCTTACCTCCCTTCCTCATCCCGGCAGTCGTAAAGAGCACCAGGGAGAGGGCAGGATGGCTGATGCTTTTAAGGAGGCGGTGGCCAAATGAACGCCTTGTCTGCATTTTTCATTATCGCTCGCTGCGTCTGCATCTGACGCTCGTGTGTGTGTGTGTTTGTGTGTGTGTGTTTGTGTGTGTGTGTATGTGTGTGTGTTTGCAAACCCCCACCCCCACCCTGTCTCTGACATTAGAATGTGTGTGTGTGTGTGTGTGTGTGTGTGTGTGTGTGTGTGTGTGTTTGCAAACCCTCACCCCCACCCTGTCTCTGACGTTAGAATGTGTGTGTGTGTGTGTGTGTGTGTGTGTGTGTGTGTGTGTGTGTGTGTGTGTGTGCATGTGTGTGTGTGTGCGTGCATGTGTGTGTGTGTGTGTTTTCAAACCATCACCCCCACCCTGTCTCTGATGTTAGAATGTGTGTGTGTGTGTGTGTGTGTGTGTGTGTGTCAGGTCTCTCACCCCCTCAGCAGTCTCCGATGAATGATTCAGGACTTACAGGCAGGCAGCGCTGAGCCAGTTGCCCCTTTAAGCTCATTATCCAGGATCATATTTAGCAGCTGGCCTTACAGGGCATGAAGAAATCAACAGCATCAATGTAGCCTACCTACCCACGCATTTTCTTCAAAAATAAACACAACAAGACTTCATTACACGGCTTGAAAACTCCCTAAACGGACATAAGTCCACCATATGGAAAAGTCATGTTAATCCTTATAGGCTGCCACAGAATGACTTACAGCTTAGGCTATTACACAGCACTTACTGCTGAACAGTCATGTCATAACAAGAGCTGATCAATTAAGAGGAATATAGGCGTGATTAGGGTTCGTAATGACATGTTGGAGTAACAGGCTTGTAAATTGTGTCATTAGAATTATGTGTCCCAAGAAAAGCCGCACACTTATGTCCCTCTCTCTCTCTTATGTCACTTATGTCCCTCTCTCTCTCTCTTGACTATCGGAAATAAATGTGCTGGCATTTGCAGTGAGTGAGTACGCCTTCCAGAATTTGTCATCCTTTTTATGCAACCAGTCTCTCTTTTCTGCCAAATGCACAATGTATCCACACACACACACACACACACACACACACACACACACACACACACACACACACACACCACACACACACAGAGAAAGAGAGGGAGGGGGAGAGAGAGAGAGAGGGAGGGAGAAAGATACCGAGACAGACACTAGGAGGGAGAGAGGGGTGGAGAAAGAGAGACAGAGATAGAAAGAAATACAGAGAAAGAGAGACATAGAGCAAGAGAGTGTGAGAGAGAAACAGAAAGATAGAGAGACAGAGAGCAGGAGAGTGAAAGGCAGAGAGACAAAATAAGAGAGAGAGAGAGAGAGAGAGATGGACAGAGGGAGAGAGGGAGAGAGAGAGAAGGAGAAGGAGAGGGAGATAGAGGAGCTCTATGCAACAGCACTAAGTATGATGCCAATAGACACTTCTGTCAGTCACAAAGGGATGCATGCTGGGACCAGCTGGAACAAATCGCTGCCTCTTTACACCTCCCACGTGGAGCACAGAGCATGTGTCACACCCGCCAATCATTCAGAAATTAAAATCTGTACCACAAATGACAATGTGAGTATCTAGCATTAAAACTGTACTCCTTCCTCCTCAGCTTATATAGAGGTTCATTATTTTAGGCAACAATGCCCAGATGAGGACTGGCCTCATAAACAGTAATGTAATTCAATTTACAGGAAGGAATATCAATACCAATCTATGCTTTGATGGAGGGAAAACCTGCCAATATGTGGCAGACAATGCTAATTTGAATTAAATTCAACTAGGCCCCACTTATGTACAAAAGTATCTCTTCTTGGGTAGTCAATACGTAGAGAGGGTTGGTACGAATGAAAGTGATGAATGTGGGAGTGATGTGATATATGGTCAGGAAACAAAACCAGAAAAAAACAAACTGTTGACTATGTGTTTCAGGGCAAGACAGGGCAATGCATCCTGACAAACATCAGTCTGTGTATTGACTCTGTAATGCCTTTGTTGTCTTTTCCCATTTCTAGATCTTTGTCTTATTCTCTTTGGTGGTTATTTACAGAGGAAGAATAAAAGGCTATTGTAAACCTTTTTTCTTCAGTACAACTTCCTTCGGAGGGAGCTGAGCAGCTCCTGATCTGTCAGATGCGGTTCGTTTCACCCTCTAGGTTCATCTCCAAGGGGCTGGTGAAGAGTTGATAAACATGTCTAGTGACATCCAGCTTGGCGGAAAAAAAATCTGTCTTGTCCCACGAACACAGGACCAAAGAGGCCACTTTCTGTGGCCATTTTACCACAGCAAGAGCACACTGAATGAGAGAAGAATAAATGAGAGAATAAAGATTCAGCTCCTCCTTCAGCTCCCGCTTTTCTTCTTTGGTGTCACTTTAAAAATAGCATTCCCAGAGCCTGCCTTACACTGCCTGGATTAAATTTCGGTGCGCCAAAACAAAACTGAGACAACATGTTAGAAAAATGGCCAGATGACAGCAAGCTCAATGCCACTGTTTAAAAGGGTCCTTTTCACTAGAGTCTGGATACAAAAGTGAGCAATTATCCTTTCAACCTGTCAACAAGATGTAATGAACAGTGCTGAAAAACTGATTTAGGAATAATTTATAAGACCATGCTGTCATCATCCAGAAGAGGCATAGGGGTTCCAATGACATTTTGATGTTAGCGGATAATTAGCAATAAAGGTTAGTTAGTAATATTCAGTGACATTTAGACAAACCACCACCTTCATGTCATTTGAATGGCTGATTGACTGACAACTGACAACACAGCACTCTGTCTTTCTTTGACCACACCAACTGACATAACCACAAAGTGTACATTCTCGAGTGAGAGGTGTGCTGCCATTTTGTTTGAGCACTTATTGGTATTCAAGAGCAGAACAACTTCCCGGAGTTACGGCCTTCATTTCTCTACACCGCATTTTAGAGTATCCGTTGCTTTTAAACACTACCCACACTGCTGTGTTGTGTGTGTATATACACTAAGGAAGAAGTACTCCAGTTATCAGGGCAGGTTATGGATCAGAAAACACACTCTAATCTGAAAACAAGATACTAAAGTGTGGCTTGTCTGCTCTGCAAAGAAGAGGAAGGCCATACACTCCTATCCCTCGATCATCCCCATGTTTACTCTTCCAACCAAGTACACACAGAAGCCTCGTATGTAGGAATAAACATATTGAGCGACTCTTGATGAGAAACATGGGGCCCTGTTGTGTCTGAAATGTCATTAGCCATCCAGTGTGAAGCCCCTGCTCTCCATCTATGGATCGTCTGAGAGCTGGGGATCGATGCAGCTGCTACAGATTAAATGAAGAGTTCTGAGGGCTGAGGGCTGAGGGACAGTGACGAGATCCAGGCTTTGGGGGCTTTCGGTTTGGACGAGTGGCTCTTGAATGGTTGCAGTAATGAAGTAAATCAAGACAAAAATGCCTGACCTGACTAATTCCTTGAGTGCTTGGGCTTTCTAAACCATGTAGCTTTTTTTTGTCCTGTGCCATGTAAAAATACAGTACTGGGATATACCACTATAAACAACCACCATGTTGCTTTTTTGTTGTCCTTTGCGACACAATGTAATTTTACAAACACATACTTTCATATATCACTAAAAATAGCCCTCTTAAAACAACCGTCTCATTGTAAACATTTCTACGTGATTGCAAATATTGATGTAGTCACCCAAGTCACAGGCTAATTCTGTTGAATGTAAGTGGCAAATTCGAACAAATGTCCTGTCAATCAATAGTTATTAAAAGTCTCATGCCAGCTCAACATTTCTTGGCTGGGTTATAGCATTACTATTTTAAAAACAAGGTGCATTATGTCATGATAACTGAAAAATACTGTGACTGGATGTTGGCCAACTGAACTAAACCCCTGGGTTTTTTAAGCTTCAGGTTTTTTGTCACCCTGTAATAACCTTCAGAATAATGCACACTTGTCGCCCCAGGCTGCTACTGAGAGTTCCACCAGGGCAGAGGTGTATGGTAATACCTCGATGAATAAATACAACAGAGTCATTATCATAAACAAAGTCAAAATGACATGCAGCCAGCTGGCTGAGGACAAGGGCATCATACTTGGGGTGGGGCAGTTTCAAAGATTTGGGGTGAGGATTAGCATTGTATAGATTTAGCATGTCTGAGTGGGCTGCCCAGTGAACATAACCATGAGACTGTGGCATTGGGACATCGGCCATGCAAATCTTTTTGGCTGTGCTTATGTTTTTGACAAATATGTAGTCACTGCTGACTGGATAATAGGTAGTCAATAGGTCACTGTTACAAAGTAAACCACAACTATGTGAGCAACCAACAGCTGTAACAATGTAATGTAAAGCATAGAAAAGGGCTGTTATGTGGATGTGTGCCTCTCCCACATGCACACAAAGAGACCACCAGCCACAACAGGATGTTGACAAATCCCTATAGGGTCGCTAGGCTGTGAGCGTTCAGCTGTCATCTCACTACTAAGGGGCGAACACAATGAAACCTTATCACTGCAGAGCATGGCACACAATGGAGTCTATTTTTAAACTACTTTGTCATGTTATGTTTTTGTTTTGGGGCCTCCACAACAACAGACCGACTTGTATGACTAAAAAGTTTTAAATAAGTGTCCCCCCCGAAACATTTGGATATCATACTTTATCAGGAGTGAAACAGCATGAAACACAGGACATGTTGGGTGTCAACATAGGCACCCACATGTCCACCCAGCAATGGAGTGGGCTATTAGTTACATCCGCTGCACCACAATGCGCATTTCAGCGGCGCACCTGACAGTCGTGTGCCCAGCAAACCACTAGGTTCCATCCTTACGTTTCCCCACTGTTTGATCTAAATAACAAGTAAGATATTTTAAAAATGCTTGTAAAAAAAAACAAAGGTACTGGGCCGACATCCTGAGCCAGTGGTAGAAAACTTCCTTGACCCAACCCAATTTGCTACATGGTAGTAAAAAGAAGTCTCTCATTGACCAGTATGACCAAAGCTCAGCTATGTACACATAGGCGGCAGCTCCCATCTACACAGATTACATGAATTTAAACAGCGCTACTTAATGACAGCACCTTCCAGCATATTCTGTGTTGACGGGAAACCGCATTACCTCTTGCAACTGCTCCAACTCCTGTCTCAGCGTCTCCTGTTCGGCTTCAAGGTCCGCGTATTGCTGTTTCAGGGTCTGGTTTTCTTCCAACACTACTAGACCGCATTCTGCCGCACGGATCTTCTCACGGTTTGCCTCTGCGAGCTCTCGGGTGAGGCGCTCTACCTCTGCCCGGTACTGGTCCACCGATTCGCCGCATCCTCCCCCCGCAGCCATCGCCCGTGTCTCTCGCTCTGCCCTCTTCCGTCTCGCCGTCCCTGCGTTGACTGGCCAGGGAGGCGGAGGCAGAAAACAGCTGTGGCCAACAACAAATCAACACCGCTATATAGCCCAAGATCTTATTTCTAAAATCTATAGAAGCGTCCTATATCTCACGAAAGCTAGGCTGCACTCAGGCTAAATTGTTATATTATTACCTTTAACATAAAACTCATTTTAATCGTTATCCCTATGCGACGAACCACCCAGCATCCTTTCTTCCTCTTCTTTTTTTGCTTATTCATAGGGATTCGGACGCCATCTCTATGCTGGCAGTAAGGTGAAGTACCACACAACTTGTTCTCGTCCCTATGTCCGTGACGTCACTGCATCCTCATGCACTTCCTCCATCGTCAATTAAATGACAACATATAAGTCTACTGTCTATTAATAACAAAATCTCATACCTGATGAATAGGCCCATGTAACCGATTGCTAAAACGAATTAATTGTTATAAATATAAAAACGTTCCGTGTGGATTTTTAGGAATCGTGTAACTGTTTACAGCAAACCCACACGCAGTTGGGCAACTCTAAATATTGCAGTATTGTTCTAATATGTAAAGTCGTGATATGCGTCTAATTTACGGTACATTTGCTGTTATTCTTTAAGGCAGATATATTATTATATGCCAAAGTGAGCTGGCTGCGTTGACAGTAAAAGCATTATTCGCATTAGGCTATTTAAGCAGGCCCACGACGTCAACAAATCAACCCACTGCTAATGCGAAGCCCATTAGGAATAATTCGTTTCCGTGTCATTACAACAAAACCCAGTATTCCGATAAAAGTATTGTGAGAAACGTGGGGTTAGATTTGTATACGGCCTCCTCTTGTGGCAGAAGGTGGTACTGTCCAAAAATCATCTGTGGAGGAAGAGGCAATGAGACAGACAAATAGCATTTACTCTGCGAGGGGTAGCTTACATTGCTACACAAAGATGACTCAAAGGCGGGATCATGACATTTTGAAGAAATTAGAAAACTATAAATAATAGGTATAAACAATAAAATATGGAAACCAAATGAAAAACATTAAATCAGTAGAAAATACTAGGATCTAACTAGTCATAAAATGTCATTGGAGTCACCCCTTTTCTGATTTACAACGTCAGTTTATGTGTTTTTATCTATATATTGATTTGTTTGTTGTTTACCACTAGACATATTCAAAATAATTTATGTTCCTGTCATTTGCTGCCTATTCAAAGACACTAAGCCATCAAATTCAGTGACAAGCACATATAAGTTAGGGTGAATAAATGTCTTGATTACTAAAAGGTCAACAGCACTACTTTCCAATTTTTAAGAATTGCAAGAACACAGGAGCAGGGTTGGCCTATGTCCTGCATTTACAATATGAAAGACTAAAACGGCATATAGATCTGATTACTTTAGTTCTATGAAATTCCTCTATATAGTTTGGTTACTGCACCCTTAAAACCTTAATTTGAAGTATAGGTGTAGACACAGGTGGGCTGGGGTGGGCCTGTGCCCACCCACATCTGAATCAGGAGTACCGAATCACAAGGCTGATTTTGTTTGATTGACTGTTTAAGTTATAACAGAAGCCTATGTGTTTTGGGCTAGGCCCACCTGATTTTCTTCTAGGCCCACCCATTTTACGTTTTCTGGCTACACCCCTGTAAAGAATTGAAGAACACAAAAAACATAGGTCATTTACAATCAATGTGCATTTACAATCTGTTAGACTAATTCTGAATTTATGTGTGATTATTTCAATTCTCTGACGTTTCTTTTAATCCATTTAGGTTACAACACCCTTAAAAGCTTTATTCAGTAGTAAGCTACCTGAGACAGTGGGGAAGTTGTATTTACTCTGTGTAATGCTGGATGGGCTATGATAAGCTCAGGATAACACAGAGTGCACTTAGAGGACTCAGGGCTCATAAACACAGATAAGCCTCGGGGTGAAAAGTTTACCTGTTTAGTGAGCATTGTAGTGTCAAGGCAAGATCACTGCTATAAACACACACATACACGCGCACACACACGCACACACACACACATACACACACACACACAGTGTTTAAAAACCTCTCAGATGTGTTCGACACAAACTCAGCAGATTGTATTTAAAGACCATGGTGTTCGTGTACCTGACAGAATGACAGTGCATGCATAACTATGCTCTTACGATAACAATCATGTCTATTTTATCCATCAGTTATATTCCAGATAAACCCTGATGCTTATACATCTCTGTGAAACATGAATGTCTCTTAACATTTCGGTAATGTGTTTTATCAAGTTCAATGATGGAATGTGTAATAGTGTTGGTAGATTCATGATTTTTGACTTTTGTTCTAATTTTGTCTGTATTTGGGTTGTAATAATAATGATAGTAATAATAATAATCTTTATTTGTATAGCATATTTCATACAAAAGATGTAGCTCAAAGTGGCTTAACAGTTTAGCAAAGGAACACATGACATGCTTTGTTATAGTCAAGTAGCACCAAAAAAAATCCACAGGGGGGTTTCGTGTGCTCTACTTGAGTCCCCCTAGGAGCAAGCACCAAGGCGACAGGGGTGAGGAAAAAACTCCATGTTTGTAAGTCCAGGAAAAAGCCTCAGGCAAAACTGTGGCCCCTAAGGGAGCCTATCTGCTGGGCTGGAAGAGAGAAGGTCTCTGGGTGTTCAAGATGAGGAATCCCTCTATCAGGGTTGGTAGGGGGAAGGTCTCTGTCTGAAAGTCTTTGAGCAGGGCAGTTAAGTGTAGGCAAGGTTGAACAGGTAGGTCTTCAGTTGCCATTTAAAAGTGTCAATGGATCCTGCCTTTCTGATGTGTTGGGGTAAGGCATGCCATGTCTATGGGACATAGGGCTCATGCAGGAATGTAAAAGGATAGTGTGTCAGTGATATAGCATGGGGCTAGGCCCTTAGCAGCTTTGAATACTAGTAAGAGTACCTTCAAGTCAATTTTATCATGTACTATTTTAACATTACTGTTATCTTATATGGTGGCTTTACAACATGATTGAATGAACTAAAACAACTACATTTAACTATTGACTAAAGACTAAACGATTAGATTGAACCAAGGAAAGGCAGATAACATACAACTACAGAAATTATCCTGTTGATCAAATATCCTAGAACAACATTTGGAGCAGAGAGTTTAATAAAAGGTTTTTTTTGTGGATATTAGTGAGCAGGGCCTTAAGTATGTATCTACTTCATTTATTTATATTAATAAAGAACAATTCAAAGCTTTTAGTAATGTGAAAAAGTTAGCAGTACACTTAATGGGAAAGTCAGTGCCATTCTGTCTGCAATCACCTGATGATCAGTTGTTATAGTTGAAAAGGTCAGCCTCTTTCAGGAATGTGAAGAGTGATTCAACTCTTTACCTGAGTTATTACCTCTGCTGACCCGAGAATGACCCAGTCAAATTAAGATAAGGCAAAAAATATATTGTTGAAAGCCCAATAAAACAATTCAGTAATAATTAGAAACCTTAGCGAAATGTTCCACTTACAATCATTGCTGGCAATAAAATTATCCTTATCTTGCCGTGAGATAATGTCTATTGCTGTTAGGACATCTGTGCATGACAAGCCACTGTACAGTAAAAATAAGGTCTTAGGTGTAACTATTTTCACTGAAGGAAAACACAGACATACACTCTCAAAAAAACGTACACACATGTCATTTACGCCCAGAATGTGTCATAGAATCAAAATGTAACATGTTTTTTTTTCAATATTGATGTACAATTTACGGCAGGTTGACATTGTAGCTTGTATTCATGAAATGTGTACATATTGATTGTACACATACTTGTGACATATATAGATAAAAAGATAGTGATACACACACACATATCCATGCATGCATCCATACTGCTTCATCTGACTGTGACGTGATCTTGGTATCTGTTTTCTAGATTTCTTCTGAGAAAATGATCTTATGACTCAGCAACATACATAGATTGTTGACAAAATGTAATAAATCTGAAAACAAAAAACCTTTTTGTGGTTACATACACAAACATAAAAACACAGCCTTTTATCAGTCATTTTGTATTGGGTGTTGTCACAGGTTAACATTGGTACAGGTTGTGATTAGGTTTATGAGGTAGTGTTGAACTCCACTCAAACTAAATTCTGTGTGGCACAATAGAACCGAGTCATGCGGATTTGCCTGTCGCCTACTTGGAAAACAGTCACAGTACCACTGAACTTTTGCCAGTATTAGTTGGCAATACCTTTAAATTATGATCTGATGTGAGTCTTAACAATTAGTGAAGTACAAGGTTTTACATTCTGATAAATTATGATCCCTGATATGATAATATTATTTAAATCCAGTCATACAATCATACAAATATCTCTGATATGTCACAAAATCTCCTCTATAAAGCCTGAATGAGACCTTATCATACAAATGCACACTTGTCACTTCTTCAGCTATTTACAAAGTATTTCATACATGCAGTGTGTAAAATAACTACCTTATGATTATTGTACTGGTATTATGATAAACTATACATTACACATTTTTAAATAAATACACCTACAAGAACCAGAAATTTATTTAGATAACTGGCTGCTTTGCACATCTGGCATGAGCAATTGACCATATTACCATATTTACAACTTATATATTTTTAAAAAATAAAGATTATGCTAGATTCAAATTACACGTTGTCAGTTTGTCAGCTTCTGTGTATATGTCTTGACATTAGTTGAGGGTGTGGGTATGCAAGAGTGGGGAGAGCTTGAGGAAGGAACAAGCTTGATGCTGGGTAGGGGCGGAACTTCAGTGAGGTACACATGGTTGAGCCAATAAGAGGTGGAGTAGATGAGTCAAACAGGAAGTGTTTTTGTTGCAGGGGGTGGAACAGCTGATGCCCATGGCCAGTTATGGGAGAGAGATGAGGAACGTTCTCGGACTGTGTGACACAAAACAGAAAACACTAATCACACTCCATATTAATCACGTCCTGTCAGATTTCTAAAGAAGCTACTTCAGTCCCAGTGACACAGTATGTTAAGATTTGAGACACAAAATAACAAAAAAGAAAGGCATTTTAGGCATGTTTAGTTTTGTGTATGTACAATAATGTCATGCTTATTAGTGTTTACGATAACTTTTTTACCACTAATGTGGGGACGCGTTTGGTCTGAAGATAGGCCTCGGTCTTCCTCCATTTTGCTCGACGATTCTGGAACCAAATCTGGATTTTAAAAAAAGAAAGAAAAATCAATATAATCAATATATGAAATCTAGACTGGCTGCCTTATGTTGTCTTAGTAAATACAAGTAAGCAGACTGCTGAAAATCCATGCATGATCACAACCATTTACATGAGCAAACACACACACACACACACACACACACACACAATGAAAAATAAAAGATCACATTTGTATAACGTACAAATTAGTGTGTATAATACATATGACACATTGCTAACAATTCTGGTGAACACCTCTGGTCTGGTACACCTTCACAGTTATCTAATTTCTGTTTATCAGTTAGTCGGGATGACGTGAGGATACACACTGCTGTTCTGTGGCCCCTACCTGAACTTTGCCATCGGACAGCTGAGTGCTGGAGGCCAGCTGGTCCCTGGTGTGGACGTCGGGGTAGTGTGTCTTCTGGAACACCTTCTCCAGCATCTCCAGCTGAGGAGCCGTGAAGGCCGTCCGCACCCGCCGGTGGCTCACCCTACGCCCTGGCCCACACACACACACATGTACATGTACACGTACAGACACATACACGTACAGACACGTACACGTACACACACACACACATATACACATACATGACACACTCACACACACACACACACACACACACACACACACACACACACACACACACACACACAACCAAACACACGCACACACACACACAAACTGACCATTATTAAAGAAATATGTGACACTTTTAAATATTGAAATATAATTAAAATATATAATAATATTATAATTAAAATATAATTAAAGTGTTTAAGCAATTGTGGTTAATTGAAATGGTATGTTGACACTCTTTTATTATGTCAAATCATCACAATAGATCTTCCAAGGAAACAGCAGTGAACAAAAGGAACAAATATGAGAATGAAAGAGCAGATTGTTTGAAGTAAATCACAAAAAAAACATCTGCTGCCAAACAGGAGAACACAGCTGACACTGTTAGATAAATAAGCCAGAGAGAGAGAGTTTGTCAACAAAGACTTTAAATAATTGAAAACTACCACTTACAAGTGATTCAAGTAAAGTGTAATATTTACAAGCATTACAATACAGTGCAGATCAACCAAAAGGAGTATTTCTTTGGTGTTTTCTGTTTGTTTGTTTGTTTGTTTTGGGGTTTACTTCTTTACTCCTCTCTTACAGTTGCAGTTTCCCCAAAGCCTCATACCGTTTGAAAACTTAAAGTAATCAACTATTTAAAATGCTGAACATCAATTTGAATAAAAGGGCACATAGCTGAAAAGTATCTGAAATGCATGGCAAGAGTTTAAAACAACAGACCTGTAGATTTGTTGGGTGTTTGTGATTCATCCTTAATCTTTTCTTCTGGGTCCGGTACTCCAGTGTCCGTCTCCGTCAGCCCGCTCTGGTCAACCCGCCTACATGGTCTCCTCAGGATTTCCTCAATAGAGTGGGACAGAGTTTTGCTCAACTTGGACGACCCCTCTGTCTCTCTGCTGCTGTTCTCCTCTTCCATACTCGCACCAGGATCCTTCATGGCTCATTCACCGTTTTCCTTGACTTTGTATAGTTTTTTTTTTTTTTTTTTCCTATACTTTTGTTTTTTTATTGATATCATTCACTGTCTATTTCGCTTCTTCCCTTTCTCGCCCGCTTTGTTAGCTGATTAGAGTTTTCTCTTGATCAGAAACCAGGTGTCAGAGGAAGGCGAGGAAGGGGAGGGGGGGGGCTGTCGGTCGTGTTCATCGTGACCATTAGAAGGAGGGGTGTAGGTTTACTGTGTAACCACAAAGCTCCATAAATTCTGCTGTCGCTGACTCGCCTGACTCGCGGGTAGATGCCCCTAATTGAGCAAGGCGGCTTGTCAGGGCTTATCTGACCCCGTCGTCACTTAATCAGAACTATGGTTTCCTATCTTGATAATGGCATGTCAGTGAGTGTGCAGGCAGGTGTAAATAGAGTGTAGTGGTGAGGCCTGGGTGGGTCATTCAGCATGGCGGGTTTTATGTGGTTTCTTGCATATCTTAAATCCATCTTAATGGAAAGCGAACAAAATGACAAGTAAATAATATTATTCATCTACAAATATCAACCGATGCAGAACCAAATAGAGAAAACAACAAAAGCAAATGTATACAAAATTATTTGATATAACAGTGTTCTTCTGAAGTGTATAAACTTGTGTTCCTCTCAGAAGGAAATATGTCCAATGTTTTTTTGTCCTCTAAAACATAGCAGTGATGTGAATCCTGTGTGTCTGAGATCATATGTGTGATGTAAGCTGGCCTAGAGCTGCACTTCAGGTGAACTGTAGTTCACCTTTACATCTTTATCTTTAATGGAGCAACTTATCTCCTCTCTGATTACTCTGCCTTAATGGGAGCAACAGCACCACCATGTGGTCAATGTGGAAATACCATGTGGGAAATAACGAGTCAACAGGTGAAACATTCAAACATTTCCATACAGTGTTTGTGTACATGGCACAAACACAACAGGACTAAATATTTATTTAACAATTATTAGCCTACATTTATTTTGGCTTTATATCTTATTTGTTTAACATACCAAAACACAAAACAAGAACTAGTTAGACGCTTATGTATGTTGATATTTAAATGTAATATCTATGTGATGAATGTATTATTATTCATTAACAGTAACACACAGTAGCACATAGGGTAATCGTGTAATAATAAGTGCCCTATTTGTAATTAACATAGCCTGGGCCCGTTCATACTGCCTGTGACGCAACATTGAATTTCATGTTCAAGTCAGTCTGGCCAACCTGCCTATTCTCAGTTTTCCGTGGTCCAGAAAAATCCGGAACCAATGAAAAGCTAATGCTACGCATACCATGCATCTTTAGAATCAGCAGTCTGATTGGTTGTAGCTCTGTCCAGTAGTTCACAGAGGCATTTGAAAGGTAGCCCAGTGATCCCGCCCCTGAGAACTTCCTGTCTCCATCTACGAGCTCGGTGCGACAGCCAGACTGTAATTAACAGGCAAACACAGCATGCTACTCACACTGAAACTGAAGTACTGGAATTTTTGCTGAGTGATATGAAAGATATGAAAGTGTCTTGTAGCAGCAATTATAAAATATTCGTCCATTCTTTGTGTCAACTCTAAATATTTTATTACATACTATACAGTGCATTTAAGAGGGTCTGTAGTATGCTCAGTGTTTGCCCAATGATGCTTTGCTGGCCTATTGTTACTAGGGGAGCAACTCATGAACAGATGTCTTTCTTTTTGCCTGAGATTCCAGCTTGTTGTGTATTTCTTGTGTGTTTTGTGTGGCTTTGTAAATGTGTGGTTATATGGAGTTTAATGGTTTGTGTTGTGTGATCACTACAATAAAAAAAGTTCAGTGAAACCTGCACCTTGTTCCTGCTTGTGGCCAATCTACTGTCAAAAGTGTGATTCAGGAAAGGCTACAATCATTATGTAATTATCTCATTATGTAATGTATTATGATTAGGTATTCTGATTATGTAATACAATGACCCTGGGAAGGAAAGAAAAATCATCTTCCTTAATTCGGCTCTGACCATACTGGAGTAAAATGAGGACCTGACTGACCAGCTGCAGCCGAGTATTACACAGAGAAAGATTTATATTTAAAGAGCCTTAAGAAGGCCAAGTCTGGCAGTGTGCCTATACCCTTGGGACAAGTAGCAGCCGACAGAACCATTGCTCACTGTCCAGGACGATTAGGGTCAGAGTCAGGACTGACCAGAGCACTAGGGTACCTCTACCACGCCATCCTCCAGTACCAACGAAGAAGAACGAAACTAAGGAGCCAAGCTGGGGGCCTTAAGGCACTTTATGCAGGATTGTGGCCGAAAATGGTACTACAATCAAATTGAAAATATGATACAATGTAATGCATTGTTCCCCCTCACAACATTTTTTTTTTTATCATAAACTAAATTTGCGTGCTGTACATTAAGTTTTAAAATGAAAATATTCTGCCTTTACTATTGTTGTCAGTAAAACCAGTTCCATAATCTCTGGTGACATATTAGAGCCAGTTTATGATTATCTGGCTTAAAGTTTAAAAAGTTCATAAGGGTAGGAGCAGGCTTCACCCAAACAACTTCTACTTACTTCTAAAGTGCTGGCCAAACATCAAGACAATTAAAACTCAGGAAAAGTAGGCCACACTATGCATATGCAACATTTATTCATAAAGAATATAAATAAAATAAATGTTGTAAATGCATAGTGCGTCCTTCTTTTTCTGTCGTTCAACTGTCTTACATTTCTTACCTATCACACTTTTATCAATTTTACTGATTTCCCAGCATAACCCATTATTCTGACCCTGTAAACATGTCAGCAAAGAAAGGCACAGCTGCCCAGCTATAATAGTTCAAGGCCTACTCAAGTCTCACCTTACCCAGGTCCAACTAACCTGGTTTAACCCCTGATTCCCAGTAAAGATGGAGACTCAGATTTCTCTTGTTCTTAAAAGAGGGTGAGAGAGACAGAGAGAGAGAGAGACAGAGACAGAGAGAGGTGAGGCGCTACACACATCTTCAGCTAGCAGAGAAGGCCAGCTGGCCAGACATCAAAGGAGTGCAACAGCAGCACTTTGGCCAGCTAGTCTTTATACATGAGGCCAAAAACAAGGTAGTCACCCACTGCCAATGAAAGAAAGAAAGAAAGAAAGAAAGCCTGGGTGCAGATGCTGGGTAGCTGCATTTGTATGCCTGGTGTGGCTACACGACACACAAAGACAACAAGACAACAAGAAGAACTAATGCTCCAAGAGTTTGTCAGGGGGGCTTGCAGCCAAAAGGACTCCAGGACTCCATATTCACCTGAGCGCACCTGTGTCCTTTGGTGAAGAGATAGGCCTGGATCAGACTGGACACACTTTGAAAAGCTGAACAATGAGAGGCGCTGATGGTGCATAAACAGCGCTCAAAACAAATTCTACCTTTTAAAAAGGCACCTCAAACTGCTAAAGGGCTAAAGCATGTCTAGTCTGATCCAGGCCTGTGGCGCTAAGTGAGTGGAAGATGCCTGCCAGTCCCCTTATCACCATTTCATTAGTCTGATCCAGAACACTGCCAGAGCCAGTGAGACGGAGTGCTGAGGCACTGAGGTATCGGGACTGGAAAGCAACCATGCTCCCCAGTGCAGCTGCAGTTATGGAAGGGAAAGTACAGATGGATTGTAGGGAACTGGGGGGGGGGGGGGCAAGCCATGCAGGCAGGCTACCTGTGGGCACTAAATGAGCACATCGTACCGAATCTGCTCTGCTGAAGGTGGCACTTTTTTTTAGGACTTGATGGCTTTACCATAACTCTGAGAAATGTTTCTTCTTTCTTTCTATCTTACTACATCCTGCTATGAGATAGGGGAGTCACTGGCCAAGAATGCTCTTTCAGCTAGCACTGCCTGCACTGGAGAAGTGTGTCTGCATTTGTCACAAGACAATACGAACAGCTGTTGCTGGGTGACCAACATGCCAGAGGGCCTTCCATTGTATCATGGCTGGCTTACAGAGCCTACAGATCTGCTGCTTGCCCTGCGGAGGCATCTGCCATCATCACTGCTGGCTTCCAGAGTCTTTCTGCTGCTTGCCCCAGACAAGAGGCCCCTGCATCATGGCAGTCGCCCGCGAGAATCATCGAATCATCCCTGGAGCTGGCCATCTCATCTCCCTCAGCACCAACCAGCGCAGATGCTTTGTCACGACAGAGGAACGAGGGGGACAGGTGCCAAAAATTGTCAGAGCAGTGCAGAGTACTGTAGCAGCAACTCGAGGAGGGGGGCTCGCCCACCCTGTCCAGCGGCAGCGGCCAACAATGACAGCAGGACGGGGATTTATCGGAGCGAGCAGGCCCAAGGAGAACCAGAGCCAAGAGCGCCATTCTCATCCAACCACCACCCTGGGCCACCATCTTAACACTGTGGCCAAGGTGTGTGTGTGTGTGTATGTGTGTGTGTGTGTGTGTGTGTGTGTGTGTGTGTGTGTGTGTGTGTGTGTGTCTGTATTTTGGTGTGTGTGTGTGTATTTTGTGGGGTAGGATGTGGACGTTACATTATTAATGTTATCAATCAATGTTAATGTTATCACGGGTTCACATTTGTTAAAAAATCTGTTTTGGTCTGGGGGAACTGTTATAGCCGAATCTCATGCATATTTTTTTTCTTTTATGTTTAATAAGTGATACATTTTTAAAAGATGCATGGTTTTCTGGACTTACAGTTTATGCATATGTGACTTTTGGCATACCAGTCAGCTATAACGTTGTTTTATGTGCCAAATCTCTGCCCACCTCCTCACCAAGCCCACAGACGAGGCGACAAACCTCTCTGAATATCTCTATTGAAAATGTCTATTTGACTTTGTCACGTCTTTGAATGTATTCGAGTATTTTGACTCGCATAAGTATGTGCTGCACTTCCCCGGTCCTTCATCAGTCACTCCTGTTCTGTCACAGCTGGAGCCGCTGGTTGAATAATTCACTCGCGGAACAAATATTTATATCCCTTGAGGTTGTGCTGCCTGGAAGCTTCAGCATCACATCATGTCCTACAGTCACAGTCACTTAGCGGCATAGCTATGGAGCAAGAGATGATGAATGTAGCTCACAAAAATGGGAGCGAAAACAAGGGGAGGTCTTCATTCATGTTTTAGATGAAAGAGCTTTTTGCTGTTGGGACCGGGCTGCGTTTTGAGTCATGGTTTAGCCTGGGAGGAGAAAGAACGCCGTACTCTGAGAAACATGCCCTCTTCATCTCGCATGAATCCCGCTCGGACACATCTCCAACCACCAATACCTGAAACGGACACTAGATGGCAGCTTTGCACACTGAAAAAAACAGTGTATACACTAAACAAATGCTCAGTCACACTAGCCCTCATGAATCTCAGCAATTTTGCAACAGAGCAGCCCAGTCATCTGACCAGCCACTGGAAAGGGAGATGCTCAGCAGAGCCTGTTTTTTTCCCCCTCACACTAACATGTGTGCCGTATGCCTTGCATACCCCGCATAACACTGGGTGCTAGTCACGCAGTCAGAGCTAACACGGCCTGCATTCAAAACAACCGACGACGTGGAGAGCGGCCGTGAGAAAAAAAAAAGAGCTCTCTGTGTTAGATTACAGGGCAACATTATGTAGGCCAGGGGCATTTTGCAAACCTCTCTTTCGCTGTGTGTGTGTTGCAGTGTAATGCAGAGCACGCAGAGTCTGTGGTGGATGTCAGTGAGAAGATGGACTAGATTCGGCCGAGCGTCAACACTGCTCCTTACAAGGAGAGAGCGTGTGTGTATCCAAACCACAGAGGCTGTGCTGCTCACCACCATGCCTCTCTGCTCAGCCCTCAGCTGAAATCCATCTTGTTTTAAAAGCGGAGGCTTGTTGCCAATTGCTTTTGCTT
Organism: Setipinna tenuifilis; assembly: GCA_030347295.1. Taxonomy (NCBI): domain Eukaryota; kingdom Metazoa; phylum Chordata; class Actinopteri; order Clupeiformes; family Engraulidae; genus Setipinna; species Setipinna tenuifilis. The sequence goes on from CM059274.1 coordinate 14,670,833, forward strand.
CTCTCGCGCTCTCTCTTCCCCCCTATTTCTTCTTCTCTGCGAGGTACACAAGCCAATTGAGTAGGCTACGCATTTAATTACCACTAAGCTATACTGTAGATGCCCACATTTTCCATTTGCTTTTTTTTCCCCACTGTTTTTCAGATACTTTGTAGCAATTTCATCATGACTGTAGGATTAAGGCAAAACCCACATGTCTTATCTGGACATCTGTTATTCCATCTCATTCATGTGTGTGCATGCATTCAGCTCTAGGAATACCCACCAAAATGCTCCCCCCCCACCCCCCATTCCCCATTCCCCCCACACATTCACTGGGCTGGATTACTGATCACTGTATTTCCTCCGTCCACTGGCAACCTCGTTGTGGGTCTATTAGGCGCCAGACAAACCAAGTGATTCATCTCGCTGATTAACACTGGCACTTCGGGCCTCTTTAAAAAAGGAGGTGGGCTGGGCTCCGGGTGGTGTGTGGTGTGTGTGTGCGTCTGGGACTGGTGCTCCTCCCTCCCTTTACCGTGAGAGATCTGCCCGAAGAGATTACCTCTACTGGGGCTCCGTCCTCCTCCTCATCTGCTACTACGCGCTCGCTTTGGTGCGTTATGTGATATTAAGATCAGAGGAGACGCACTAATCAGCAACCACCCTCAGGGGAACAGTGAGAGAGAGAGAGAGACAGAGAGAGAGAGAGAGAGAGAGAGAGAGAGAGAGAGAAAGTGAGAGAGAGAGAGAGAGAGGTGTTCCTGGCCTTCCTGGGTTCCTGTTTCCTGGCCTCGTTGTAGGTCAGTATGCACACAGAATATAGTCTGAGTATGTGTTAGACATACCTCATCTACTCTATTGTTGGTGGCACTTTTTTCAGGATTTGATGACTTGACCGCTTTCTGTGTAAAGTGTTGTTTGTGTAAAGTGAGTTTTCCTTTCTTGCTCATGAATAATGTATCAGCAAAACAGGGACACACACCCACCACCACCCCCCTTGTGAAAATGGCACCAACGCTTGCGTGTTTGGCGAATGCAACACATGAGATGGGGTCAAGGCACTCAAAGTAGATCAAAGAGACCAGCCACCCCCCCACCATCACACTCATCATCACCACCACTCTCCACAGCCATAGCCTGGTATGAAGCACCCTCGATGGCACATAAAAGTCCTGCAGGAGATGGCAATGGAGCTATAAAAGGTTCTGCAACATTAAAGGGACCCTGACCAGACCAAACCCTGAGTGCTCTCAGCTACTCAGCTCTGTGGGAAATGTAGCTAACTCACAGTAAGGGGGTTGGGGGGTGGGGGTCCTTGGGACCAGATGTACACATCAATGTTGCCCTGCACCCAAAATCTCAGTAGGGACTGTTTACTAGTCACTGCCGACCACTCAACAGTTAGTAGCTTCTACATACCAAGCAAGCTAGTATGATCGTAGCACATACAATTCTGACATACTACAACACTGCCATCTTGTCTGTCCTTTGATCCAGATGTTTTGCCTTCGTCCATTTCCTGACGGCAAGCCATTCGGGTACCTTTTGCCTTTTGCTAAAAGCCTACTCGTAGTGTGTTTCATTTGCCATTTGTGCTGGTTTGAAGTTGTTTTCTGAAACCGAAGTAATGAAACCTGTGACCCCATTCTGCGAACACTTGACCTAGTCTCGAAGAAGCACAGAGGACCTTGTTCTCTTCTGTGGCAAATCAAATGCATGCAACTTGATTTTCTCTGGTTTTAGCAGATGTGAGGTCATCTGAATCTTGAATCCAAACACAAATAGAAATGCACCATTATGTATTCAGATGTACTTACTTTGTGCCTTCCTACTTTTTGGCTGCTCTATAACATGCTAGTAGGAGTATTTGAATGGACAATCGGTCTGGGAAGGCCATACCACTTCAGCTAGCTTGTGGAGTTAGCATTGATTGCCCAAATTGGAAAAAGAGGTGGTCGAAATGAAGTCGGTGTGTGCAATTAATGTCTGATAGATGTGCCTTTTTAGTTAACAAGATTAAACGTAGGGGGGGAGAGAAGTGTTGGTAAAGTGTGCCTCTCAGGTCATGCCACTGTGTAATGCTATCAGCGGTTATATGCGCTGGCTGAAAAGACTTCAACTCCCCAGGGGAATCGAGCAAGGAGAGTGATTGATGCAAGGCGTAAGTGAATAGCATATATATAAGAGAGATAAATAGAAGGAGAAAGAGAGAGAGAGAAATAGAAAGAAGGGGAAAGTGGGGGAAGGAATGTAGAAAATAAATGAAGAAACTAAATGGAGTGAGGGGCCACCAATTGGGCTGAAAATGAAAAGCTAGGGGCTCACATTAACACTAGCACTGAACCTCTGGCAGGTTTAAACAAAGTAAAAAGCAGGTTTCAGGTTACAAAGAGATTGATGCAGAGGAGACAGAGAGACTTTACAATTGTGAGACATATTTTGACAGTGTGGGTATCAAAATATGTTTGAGTACTCAATCATGACTTAGCAAAATAAATGGAAAAATACAGCAGGAGCAAGATTGTTAGTGTGGTGTGTGGTGTAGTGTGTGTGTGTGTGTGTGTGTGTGTATTTAAACTGGCATAGTTGTGAGGTCCAAATGTCCTCACTATGATAGGAAAACTAAAAGAAAACACTGACTAGTGAGGTCATTTTGAAGGACTTCACTACTCTCAGCAGTGTTTTCTTGGTCATTTTGTTGTTATTAAAAAAATTAAAAGTGCGAAAACATTTCTTTACTGACAGGTTAGAATTTGGGATTGTTTTGGTCTAGGCACAGTAAAGCATTTTAGTTAGATATGAATGGGAGTCCATGAAGGACCTCACTATGCATGTAAAATAAAGTATGGGTGTGTATATGTGTGTGTGTGTGTGTGTGTGTGTGTGTGTGTGTGTGTGAAGATAGATAGATAGATAGATAGATAGATAGATAGATAGATAGATAGATAGACAGGCAGACAGACAGACAGACAGACAGACAGACAGACAGTCTTTATTGTCCTATAGGGATATTGTTTTCACACATTATTCACACACGTCATATTCCAAAGCAGCAAATTCAACTTAGATAAGACGGTAGCATCCCAAAGCATACACAGCGACATACACAGCCTCACAGACACCTAACACAAGACACACAAGAAACAGGTGGACAGAGCAGACAACATAACACAACGAAATTCGGGAGGAATCGGCAACTGTCACAGGAGTTTGTTCAGTGCGGTGATAGCTGTGTGTGTGTGTGTGTGTGTGTGTGTGTGTGTGTGTGTGTGTTTGAAAGACAGACAAAGAGAAAGTGAGAATGTTTGTGTGTAAGAAAAAAAAAGAGCAACACAAACTAAAAACAGAAAAAAACAAAGACCCAAAACCCTGTGTGTGTGTGTGCATGTGTGTGTTTGTGAGAGAGAAATGAGGGGGAGGCAGGGGGAAAGAGAGAAAGAAAAAATGGGAGGGGAGGGGGGGGGGGCGAAAACGAGTGCGAGCGAGCTAGGGATGCTATCAGGGGGCAATGCAGGCGCTGAGTGGCCCTTGCACTGGTCTCAGATTAAAAACAAGCCTCCCAGTGATAAGGGAGGACTCCAGCCAGCAGAAGCAAGAGCAGCAACAGCAGCAGCAACAAGATATTACACCGCACCGAACAATTTGATGGTATTTTTCTCTGTCCAGGGACTAAACTCGCACTGTGTATTTGAGATGGGCTGTGTGTGTGTGTGTTTGTGTCTGTGTCTGTGTGTGCTTTCTTTCTTTCTTTCTTTCTTTCTGTTTCTTTCTCTCTCTCTCTCTTTCTTTATTTCTCTCTCTCTCTCTCTTTCGTTCTTTCTTTCTCTCTCTCGGAGACACTGCATTTACTTTGATCCCTGAAAGACTCATTAGATCTTTTCCTGTTTTTTAAATTATATTTAATTTACAGCCCAACCATGGATTAACGAGCCAATTTGTCCACTGTCTGCATTTAAATATCCGAATTATCCCTCTCTCTCTCTCTCTCCCACACACACACACACACACACACACACAAAGTTGCAAAGAACTGGTTCCTATTGCATCTGCAACCCGAGCAAATGACAAGCAATAGCCACCCAACTTAATGGATGCCCCAGTTTCCACAACTACAATCAAAATGTGCCAAAGAAAAGTCCCTATCCAGAAAAACATGTTGTATTTTTCAACATGTTGTACCCCCCCCACACACACACTAACATTGCATACATATTCAAACAGCACAGCTTGTGGCAGTGCTGCTCTTTTGCATTTAGGCAAACTGGATCAATGCCAGATTGAAATGGTGTAGTAGTGTGTTTTGTGTTTTAAAAAAATAGTCTCTTTTCAGTGGGTTTAACTCACATCTCTCAGGGCATTTACCTGAGGTATGGCTGCTGTTGAATGTACTCTCTGCAGATATATTTCCTCATAGACATTGAAAGGACATTCAGTAAGAGAGGAGAGAAAAGGAAAGGAAAAGAAAAGAAAAAGACAGAGGTCTTAGCCAGTATATCAATAAAAACTGATTTCTGACTGCTGTTCCGAAGCTAGCACAGTGCTATCAGCAGGCCCAGTGTCCCAAGGCTATGTCCGTTTTATTAAAAGATCTGTCACTAGCCCTTTTTTTTCCATCTTCACTGCCTTCGGAATGAAACCAGCTCTCATTAAACACAGTGCCCAAGAGCTTTGCTCAGTAGCAACCAAGCAAGGGGTAAAGCAATTCAGAGAGTGCTAGCTATGCTAACTAACTGATCCAACCTCTGACAAACACATACTTATACACACAGACACACAGATACACACATATATGCACACACACACAAGCACATACATACACACACACACACACACATATTCATGCATTAACATACAACATACAAGGTTGTATTCATGTGTATGTAAAATCTCACACCCACACACTACACAACCACCCACACACACACAAATGCATAAATATTTATACACATATTCACACAGTACACACAGACACTTACATACACACAAAAAAACATATGTGTGCAGAAATAAAGATATAAAGACACATTGCACACTCTTCCCATTCATGCATAGACAAACACAAACGTGTCCCACACACACACACACACACACACGGATTGGGCCCATTAGGCGGGTAGTGCATGGGTGATCAGCCCAGGCCCTCCAGCTCCTGATTCATGACACACAGAGCAGCAGAGAGGCAGAGAGGCAGAGAGGCCAGCATCCAACCGCCCAGCCATGGAGAGGAATACAGAGGACCGCTGAGCCAGGCTGACTTTTAATGGGTAGATCATCACTCCCCTGGTGCAGAGGGCATGCTTAGAATACACACACACTCAAAGACACACACACACACACACACACACACACACACACACACACACACACACACACACACACACACACACATAGACACACACACACACACACACACAGACACACAAACACATACACACTCATAGACACAGACACACAGACACAGACACACACACACATGCACACACACAGACACAGACACACACACACACATGCATAGACACACACACACACACACAAACACACACACACACACACACACACACACACACACATAGACACACACACAAACACATACACAAACACATAGACACAGACAGACAGTAATACACACACACACTGACACGTGCACTTACTGTACACACGCACGCACAAACACACTCACATGGATACAAACAGACAGTAACACACACACACGCACACACACACACACACACACACACACACACACACACACATATGCATAGACACACACACATAGACACACACGCACACTAAAACACACACATAGACAAACACATAGACACAGACAGACAGTAACACACACACACACACACACACACACACACAGGCACCAGCGCAGCTGGGGAGAGAGGTAGCAGCAGAGGATTATTTAGAGCATCAGACGATATTAAAAGCAACATCATAATGCAGCAGCCCTAACAAGCACAGCAACCAGAGGGAGAGAGAGAGGGAGGGAGAGAGAGAGAGAGGGAGAGAGAGAGGGAGAGAGAGAGGGAGAGAGAGAGAAGAGAGAGGAAGATAGAGAGAGAAAGACAGGGACAGAGAGGAAGAGAGAGAGAGAGACAGACAGAGACAGAGTGAGAGAGAAAGAGACAGAGACAGAGAGGGAGAGAGAGAGTGAGACATAAAGAGAGAGACAAAGAGAGAGAGAGAGAGGGAGAGAGA
>CM059274.1:14692018-14712018 GCA_030347295.1 Setipinna tenuifilis
TTATGACTGGAGTTCCAGATTTTATTCAGAAGTTGGTAATTCTGTCTTAGTTAACTATGTTTAGGTAAAGTTTCATCCCCTTAAATGAAAACAACAGAATCTAACCTTCCTTTTCAAACAGAAAGTTTCTCTTAAACCCTGAGCTGGTAACTATATTTGAGAGTAGTGATTTAACCACTCATTCATAGACAATCACTGTTAACTTTTAATCTAGTTACCAGTCAAAAATGCCATCCTCATTTGGCATCCCCTTCACCTGCCAAAACAGCCCCAGTTCTCTCATACGTTGATTGGTTTTGTCTTGGAACAGGTGTATGGACTATGCTACAACCACGGTCTCTAGCAATTATTGGATAACTCCTCATGCATTACCCTGTCAACCTAGCAGAAATGCTGTGATGTGTCAACATCAATGCAGAAGAACTGTGAACTATGCTGCCTTACAAAGCCAAAAGGCAGTAACTGCATAATTTGTCAAATTGGAGTGCAGACTAGAAAATTGACTTTATAACACATCATTTCTCTTGTGACTACATCTCTAAAGTAAAGTACATAAGAAAGTACATAAAAGCATCACCGCTATTATACCTACAACATGTGTCGGCAGTGTGACAACTTAGAGGCATTTTTCTCAGTTTCTGTGTTTATGTTGTTACTGTGCTTTGCCTTTGTAGGCAGTATAAATAACTTCAGTGACAAATAGTCATATACATGTCGAGACAAACATAAATTACTAAGGTATGTGTTATTACAAAGAAAAACATGTCTAGTAAAAACACTTTTGCAACACAGCTTGTTGAGCCCTAACATGTTGCAGTAAAGCATAGCCTTTTGTTTTTCTTCCTGAGGAAATCACAGTCAATTTTGAGGGCATGCCAATATGTAGCCATGGGTGTTTTGGTGGTAGGGGGACAGGGTGTAAACATAATGGACATGGCCACATGTGGTAGCCTGGTAAACCAGCTCCTCGTAGCCTACTTCACTTCATTTCGTACAGAGGGACTGGCTGTGTTTTTTATTGATATGGTTGACTCAGGCACCATCTTGTCTGACCAATCAGTGAACAGTGAAAGTGCAAGTTTAAAACGATTGGATCTGCCTTTACCCAATCTGCCTTTACCCGATCATGACTCCTTCTGTTTGCCTAGTGGTCCGGCAAAATGCTGCCTGAGACTGCCATATCAATAAAAACCACAGCCAGACCCTCTGTACAAAATAAAGTGAAGTACGAAGGGGTGGTTTACTAGGCTACACATGTGGTACTGACGCACACACAGATGCCGAGGGAAAGCAGACGTGTTAAATTGTGAGTTGCTCTTTGGCAACATAAAAATTCTGCAGTATTCTCTCGGGATATCTGAAATGGTCTGAGAACCTTAAAAAAAATAAGGATGCCCTGGAAGGTGCTGAGACTGAGCAAACCAACTGGATACCAGAAGACTCTGGGAATGGGCGTATGGACGTAATACCATATCTCAGATTAACATCTGCCTGGTGCTCCAAGCTCTCTTGGTTATTTGTAAGTCCTTGGTCATCAAACAAGCTCTTGAGCCAGTTACCATCTAGTCTGACGGCTAGCCATAAACAAGCAGGTTTTCCCCTTCAGAGTGCCATTCCTTTCATCTGAGGCGGATAATATGGAAATTCCTGCACAAGGGTGCCGTGAATCAAGCCCTCCTCGAGTCCCAACAGGATCGACCATTAATTCACTAATGCATCTGTGGTGACTAACAGACAGTGAGAGCTTGCACTGGAGGTAGATTGATTGCACTATTAATTAATTCATCTGTATAATCTATTTGGCTACACACTTGCAAATCAAGGGCAAGTGCTTTGATCACATTACTAGTCTTTCTTTAAAGGCTCTAATGAGGAATTGCCACAGATACATTACAAGATAATCTTGTGAGCAATTAGACATCCAAATTTTCTACTGTGTACCCTGCATCTCTGCAGAAATCTGTCAAATCTGAAGCTTTGGTTGATGAGATTACTGGTGTAATTCGATTTGCTATCAGTTAGTCTCTGTGAGGTGGGCACACGTGCACACGTGCACACACACACACACACACACACACACACACACACACACACAAACACACAAAGTGTAAAAATGCACAAACGTACTTTGAATTCTTTCATGTTTATAGTGACATAATACACATAGTTAACTGTGATAACCCTGCAAAGGTCTGCATCAGTGCCTGAACAGTTTCTAAAACAGTATTGTTCTGATCGGACTGCTAACTATGGCTTAACCAAGCGAGATTTCATTTAATGCCGACGATAGAGCCTCAATCACATTTTCTGGCAGGCAACTTGGCACGTCGATAACACCACCTCTCTTACCCTGCCCCCGATGCTCATTCAGCTTTTATCGATTTCGAAAGGTGTGTACTGGACCAAAAAAGAATGGCGTTTTTTGGCTCCGAGAGAAGCCAATTTTGGCGCGGTTTAGCCTTTGGGCTGCACCGAAAAAAGCGCAACGAGTGATTCCGTTTATTGCTTTGATCACGGCGCTGCACGTCGATGCCTTAAGGCTTAGGGCTAAAGCGCTACCCTTCAGCAGAGGGATATGCCTCAGGATCTCATTACTTTAAAAACAGCGCAGCAAATCACGCTTAAAATGGCGCTGTGCCGTCAGTTCACAGCCATCACACTCACATTCCCCACCACACAGGCATAAAGTGGGCTGTTTGGCTACATACACCAGTAACTTTCAGTGTGCTCATGATGAAGTCAGTTGAGAGTTGGGAGCTTAGCAGTTTCGGCAAGGGAAAGAGAGAGAGAGAGAGAGAGAGGGAGAGGGAGAGAGAGGGTTAGAGAGAGAGAGAGAGCAGAGAGAGAGAGGGTTAGAGAGAGTGTTTGGGTGTATGTGAAGAAGTGAGAGAGCAGATTGGAGCTGTAGCATCTATCCCACCAATCCTGCGTGAGGCCCCCCTGCCTGTCTATCGTTGCCTTGTGCCTGTGAAGCAGAGTTGAGGTTTTTCATCATGTATCAAATGGGATCCGGCCCCCGAAGCTTTTCATTTCTCTTCTCTTCCAGGCAGAGATGATGGGTGGGGTAAGGTTGCCTCTGCCCCCCACCCTACCCGCCCCCACACTCCCCCATGTCCCATTCCTCCACAGGCTCCCCACCTCACAAGGCTTTAAAACCCATCTGCTTTAATGTGGGCCCACATTATGGAAACATCCCGTTTTTTAGTGTCTGGATGTTTATTTCGGTTATTGGCGTCTCCACTGATCCCCCAGAAGCTGAAATCCGACCACCAAAGCCATCCCACCTCACCTCGCTTCAAAGCCCATTTGCTTTAACTTGGGCTCAGTAAAGAGATTTTATTTAGTTCATTCTTTTTTTTCCCCTTCCTCCTCTCGGGCCAAATGGGTTTGTTTACTTGTTTGTGCACTCGGAGAGATGTGCAATTTTACTCATCCCTAATCAAGCAGCTTGTTTCGGCTCATAGCAGTTAACATTTCATTTCTTCCCTCGAAATTGCTTTGCTTATAGCCATTATCTATGATAATAGCTATAAGCTATCCTGTTTGTGTGGACTGGAGTGAAGAAAAGAAAGCTGTCCTTTTTCATCACTTAAAGTGCGGGTTGTTGTTGTTGTTTCTTTTTTCTTTTTTTGTCTCTTGGATGCAGTTCTGTCAATGAACATTTATACTGAAATACACAGTGTGCATTTAATCTTACTAATTGCAGGTCAGTGAAAAAAAAATCATTCATTCTAATTCTTGAAGCCGATTGCAAAGCCCCATAGTTATTGAAGCACCAGTCAGAAAGTTTATCCATTCATAGATTGCTACCTGATGAATGTTCAATACCAGAATCCTCTCAGCAGCTAATAATGTTGGATTAATCACGGTTTGACAAACAAAGCCGACGCAGCAGCCCCAGTCCAGTAGTAGATATCCAGTATGTCAATCCTTGTGAGGACAGCTGCCAAACCAATCTGAATCCCATGGCAGTATCATGGCAGTCAAACAAAAAGCCCTCTAATTACTCTATTACTGCCCCAGAAATAAGTCATTTCCTGGTCTGCTTAGATGAAATGTCAAGAACGGTATTCATAGAAACCGACTTAGCAACGCATATCTTGCCTACATATCAGAAACTCATAAAGGCGTGGTGTAAAAATGGAGACGTGAGAACAGGGCTTCTCACTTACTGTGAGGGGCAACGAGAGATGACAAGTGTCTGGCCTCAGATGCTCACACTGTGCTCCAAGGAACCCGCGGAGAGCATGGTATGACAGCTCAGCGGAGGAGGAGGAGGAGGGGGAGGAGGAGGAGGAGAAAGGTGGGAATGGGGTGTGTGTTGGGTTGGGTGGTGGGGGGGTGGCGGTGGGCGTGGGGGTGGGGGTGTCTTGACTCAGTAAAGTGACAGACTCAAGGTGCGAAACGGCACTCATCCTTGAGCGGCCATCAACGCAATGCAGTATGAGTCCCGCTGATGGCTCTGCACTGTCCTACTGTCCCATAATTCACGGCGGGGTTCATTATACAAGGGCAGCCATATCTGATTACAGGGTGTGAGGATAGGTGTATTACTGCTACCGTTATGCATGCACACTTGCGATTCATGCACTTAATGGATGCTTTCATCCTCAATAGCTTGGAGTGTATTGAATGCATACATTTATCTTTGTGGATAAGCACTCCTGGAGGAAATGAACTTCTGACCTTGGAGTGGCAAACACAGGTCTCTATGGCTTCGCTTGAGCTATTGTGTGCGATAGCGATGTGCATATGTACCTTTCCGGATGCTGTATGCGCAGGGGGATTTGAAACGTTCGCTCTTCCACAATGCCCGTTTTTATCACAAGGCTGTCGTCTGTCAGACCGGTGGCAGAGCGGGGGAATGAGAGATGCCCTTTCCCTTCCCGGAGCCCTGCTCGCTCAGGCACACCACGGAGGAGGAGGAGGAGGAAATAAGGAGCGCAGGAGATTCATAACTGATGATAGCGAGGTCAAAGATGTCTCCAGGCACACACAATCTGGCTCCTTTGGGATAAGAGGAGCCAGCACAGATCAGGAGTTCAGATACGTTGAAAGCGTGATTGTGTGTCTGCGCACCAGACACATGGGCCCTGTGAATGCTTGCGAGCTAATGAAAGGCCGATAAATTCAAACACTATTATCTGGAAATGACAGACGCGAGCGAAACAGCCCTGACTGCCATCGATCTGACCACAGCCATTGCCACAGCCTGATAGCCAGCCGGTGAGGTTGACCTAATGATTGTCATGATTGTCAAACACTGACGCATGTCAGGGGGAAACACAGGACATCTTGGCAAATTAAGTTAGGATGATGTGTATCTGGACACGACATTCTTATCAGTCAGTTAGGTAGAAAATGCAGATATATAGTTTTGTTAGTTTTATAGTTAGATATTCCAATGAAGACGAGTATTTTTAAGTAGAAAACATATTATAACTGACTGTTGGTGTCCGGTATTTTCTTTTTGTTTCTTTGTTTGTGTTTTGAAAGGGGGGCATGTTGATACCCTGTCAGAGTCTATCACTCCCGCTGCTGTATTAAGAAAAAAATCCCATCCACCCACCTCCTCCAGCAGGAGATAAATTTGAGGAAAATGTGAGAAAATAAAGATGTGCACAGCTTCTGTCTATGTATCCATAGCAACAGTTTGCAATACCTTGCCATAGATGAGGTGTTCTACTTGCTTGGCTGTCACCTGATCAGTGTGGAACTAATACAGCCTTGGATCAAGCATAAGATTGGCAAGTGTAACAATGTCCCCCTGTTGTTTGTGCATGTTTGTTGCCAAGATGGTAATTTCTTCCTTTTTTGTACGAAAAAATACATGTAGATGAATGTGGACAGAAGGATTACAGCTTTCTGTTTGCAAGAATGTCCCATATACAGTAGAACCTTGTCCTAATACTCAGTCTGCTCTTCTAATCCCATACCTTTTGTTGTCAGATTTAGAAAATTGCTCCCCACAGTTTTACAGCTGTCTATTCTTTTGCACTGAAAAATTCCTCTAGTCTTTGGATTCATTATGTGAATAAGAAAGCAAATATATCCCTTACCTGGGGGCATTGACAAAACCAGCCAATCATCACAAGGCTTCCGAAGCAAAGGAATCTGATTGGCACAGTCAACAACCGGTTGTGAAACTAGAATTGAATAGCAGACAAAGTCTTTGTCAGTGACATCAAATGATGTGTTAAACTTCTAAAAACCTGCTTTAATGTGGGGAGGATGAAAGAGCAGCCTTAGTGCGCTTTGTTTACCTTCTGTTAAGACCTCTGCACTTCTTCTGCCATTGCTGTGGTAGGTTAGGGTTTTTCCTCACCCCTGTCGCCCCTTGGGACACTAGCAGGAACTGTCAACAGCGCCTGAATGAACCCGGCGCTATCAAGCTGTAACAAATGCTGTCTTGTGTTTTCCTGCCAAACTGTTAAACCATTTTGAGCTACATCTTGTATGAATTGTGCTATACAAATACAGTTTTTTAATATTATTATTATTAGTATTTTATATCAGTAACAAAACGCTGCTTCACACTGGCAAAGTTTTTCTATCTTATGTTAGGAGCCACAGGTAACCACCGTTACCATCTAACCTATACACCCACATGCACTCTTCCCTTAGACTTACTCTATAATTTTCTATATTTGGGGCTGATTTTCCTGCACCGGTGTCTGTCATTTACATTTTGTTCATTATTGTAGGAAGCATAGGAAATGTAATGAAATGTAAAGAGGGCTTGCAGGTTGCTTTGAAGTTCACACAGCCTTCACTCTTTTATTGGTTGCTACCACGTGACTTACATTATTTACCCTTTCAGCTATTTCAGGCCTGCAACAGTCACATGTTATTTGCTTTGTTTGTGTCCTTGGGAAGAACAAGTTAGCCATTAGTTTCTTAGATGGCAGGAAATGGACTGTAAATCATCCTCCTGAAGCTACCATCTTTCTTCTCCATTTAAAATAAAAGACCTATATTAACAGTTTTCTATCACAAGGACACATATGTACATGTATGTAATATTTCTTATCATGCCAACGACTGCTGTCAGCCAGGCAGAAGTGTTCATGGGTGGTCCATTGGTTTATTTGTCCTAATTGTTCTCACTTGACAGTGTGGCAATGTGGAGAAAGATGCATGTATGGGAACTAGACTCGCATACTCACCCCTCTTGAGGGTGGAGCTCACCATGTTCTTTTGCCTCCTTCCTTTCATATAAATTACTCAGGGTTAAGCCCCAATTTTTTACATATTGAAATGGAACATCATATTTTGTCATGTGTGTGATTTAATCAAATTATGTTGTGGCCCATAAGCTGGGGTCATAACACCACAGTACAAGCTGTTGCATCCCTCGGGCGAAATTAATGTCTTGTACAGCTCATTCGGTAATAATCATGTATCATGTTGTGTTTACACTTGTCTCGCACGGCTTTGTGCACCCCACTGCTGCCCTGTACATCACTATTCAGAAATGACCACATTTATTTCAATTCTTTGCCCATGACCATGGCCTTTTAGCACCCCAGTGTAATTCAATATTAATGCGACAATGTGTGTAGCAAACAAAAAGAAATAGCCATTCACACTAGCTCATCAATCCAATGCACTGTGCTCTATTCTGCAAACGAAGTCTCTCCATTTATTTAGCGACCATGCTGAGAGACTAAAAAGGGGTTACTGAAAGCCCATCAGTCAAATGTTTTATGAGGTGAGGTTTAAGATAACAAAACCAATGAAAGTTTTACTTCATTTGTTATCCTTCTCGCGTGTGCCGGGGGCCTTCGCGTTTACTGTGGCGAGTCCACTAACACACTGAGCGATGCACCCGGCGATGATGAACATGCCTGTTTTGTAGGCCACTTCATTTGTCTCTAAAGTCTCATTAGAGTTCACTCACAGCATTTATCTACACCCAGCCACTTACCACACTGACCCACACCGGCCTTATTTTACCCAGCCTGCCTCTGGATCAAGCCAATACTCTCTCTGACACAATAGCATTTATTGTTTCCCGTATTGGGTCCTTATTTTTTGGAGTTGAAGCACTGGCAATATTTTTGTCGTACCATATCTGATTCCTCTGTTATCCTCTCTAAACTGCCACAGTGTTTTCCATCAAACAGCCTTCACATATGCGCACGCGCACGCGCACGCACACACACACACACACACACACACACACACCACACACACACACACACACACACACACACTATATGCTCAGTCACAATCCTTCCTGTCAATCAGTTTCCCATTTGTTCTTACTGGGGCCTGTGGCCTGTAACTCATTCTTCTTCTTCTTCTTCTTCTTCTTCTTCTTCTTATTATTATTATTATTATTATTATTATTATTATTGTTGTTGTTGTTGTTGTAGTAGTAGTAGCTTCTATTATACTGCATGATTAAAATCCAAAAGCACTTTGCACTGACAAGGTCACTGACAAGGTCAGTGTTCTGTGTCTTTTAAATGATCAGCTGTTCTTTTACATGGTTAAATGAGATAGGAGGAGCTATGAAATTATTTCACCAGCAGAATATTTCATAGCATAACTTCATAGCATGAACAATTAAAGATCAAATTACTTACCTCTCAGAATCTTTATGGATAACAGATGTGATTATATTACATGAAGCAACTTCCATTACAGGCAAGCACTTTACAAATCATTCATTTGGATTTCTTAATTCATCTTAGAGACGTTGCATTAAGGTACTCTCTGTAAGGGTTTTGTCATTATTAAACTAAAATTTAAGCTGATATTAGCTTGTAGCCTTCATTAAGCGCTCATTATAAGTGCCACACCATTCACATGCATCAAGTGATTGAGCAGAATTGCTTTGTGATGACTCAATTAAAGATGTCCAGTGAAAGTAATTATTCAGACTACTGGCAGGCTGAGATGACCAGAAATGGACTGTAAATGTAACCGTCTTATCATCATTCAGAGGCTACAATCTTTCTCCTCCATTAAAAAGAACAGGGCTACAGTATATAATCATAAGAACCAAGGCTGTACCTGTTCTTGTTTCCATTACACACCTTTTACATCAAAAAACATATACTTACCTTTTAATGATTGCCAACGTGAAATACATGCCTGCTTTACCCACTGTTTTTACAGCGGCACATATCGCTTACCTGCCGTTCTTTTTTCGCCACTTTATCACAGGTTGTTGTTGCAATTTTGCTTGCCAAACACATTTAGCATTACCCATTTTGCATTTCTGTTGCTAAAGAGCAGGCCGGGAATGATAAGGGGTTGGATATGTTTGGAAGTGCTGATGTGATCACTATCCAGAGGAGCTGCTGCTCCAAAAATCTGGCTGGCTGGAGAGAGAGGGAGAGGGAAAAAAAAACAGTTTGAAGGCGGTTTCTGTGGTGTTGGAACAGATTGCTCTAGAGACTTCAAAAATGAGAGAAAGAGAAAAGAGAGGGAGCGAGAGAGAGAGAAAGAGAGAGGGAGGAGAGAGCGAGACAGAGACAGAGAGAAAGCAAGAAAGAAAGATAGAGAGAGTGGAGACAGAGAGGGAGGGAGGGGTAAAAAGAGAGTGAGAGAGAGAAAGGCAGGAAGAAGGGTGGTGAGGTGGGGTGGCGACTGGTGAGTTAGGCCTGTGTCTTCTTTCTCAAAAATCATCAGAAGCTAAACGAAAAGCTGCCATGCTGTCGATGTGGCAAGGATTCGTATCTTCATTTGCCAATAAAGGCCTGTTTTCCACATTAACACATTGGTTTGCTTTTTCGAAACAGAAGAACCAATTTTAGTATGCACCCCCCCCTCTCTTCTTCATTCTCTCCCTCACAACCTCCCTCTCCTCTTCTTCTTTCTCTTCCTTTCTCTACCCTTTTCTTTCAAGCTTTCTCTCCCTCTTTCTCTCCCTCTCTGCTTTGTACTTTGGATTCGTCATGCCTCATAGGTCACGGTGAGTTCCATGCCTACAATACCATCTAATTAAGATCGTACAGCACCAGCACTCTCACTGTCATAGCAGTGTAACTAGTTCATGGCATGGATATAATTAAATCGGTAATTACTTACCAACACAAATGGCACCGTGAAGATGTGTGGTTTTTTTTAAACAGGTGATAAAAAAAATGTGCTTAGCATGAGCGTCACTTTAACTAAGTCCATATTTAAAGGGTAACTGCTCCGGCTTGCTCATGCAAAACAGGGGGAATGGAAACTAGAAGAATTAATTCAGGAGACTAGAGTCAGTATTACTGCAGTCCTACTTTGGTTAAGGGGGGGGGGCTCTCATGAGAACAACGTGCTCTTTCTAGTAACCTTAAAGAATTAGGAGCAGAACCCTTAGTGGCCTTACCACAAAATCTCAACAAAAAATGTGTGTGTGTGTGTGTGTGTGTGCATTGTGAGGTGTGAAAGGTTGCCTGAGGCCAAGGCACAAGTATAGAGCAAGTCTGAGCCCCCAAAGTGTTTGCGTGTGATTTTGTATATGTGTGCTTGTTTCTGTGCCTGTTTAAGTGAGTGTTTGTGTGTGTTTGCTCGTGTGTGTGTGTGTGTGTGTGTTGTTGTGAGATGTAAAAGTAATACAAAACAACCTATGTAATACAAAACAACCTATGTTTTTTTTTTGTGGCTAGGCCGACCTGTTTTTTTTTTCTGGGTGATTTCAGGCTGCGCTCCTGGCATAGAGTTAGTCTAGTAAACCAGCCCCTCTGTATGAAATTAAGTGAAGTACGAGGGCCTTGTTTACCAGGCTAGCACAGAGTGTGGGCATAGACCAGACCTGAACCTTTGCAGTTGAAACGGCAGGTCTGTCTGATCCATCCAGTGCCGGGTCAGGCAGGCAGGCTTCTCCATCAGTGGGCAGAGTGATGTAACGTGCCCACCACAGCTGGTTTCCTCTGAGGACCCGTTCTGAGACTGCCTTGGTCTACTGTGATGCATTATTCAGCTGGACATGTGAGGGCACAGCACAGACATGGAGGCCCTCAATGCCTCCAGCAGGCAATGGAGGAAGAGGATGGGGCCGAAAGAGAAGAGGAGAGGGAGGAGGAGGAGGGGGAAGAAGAAGGAGGGAGAGGAAAAGGATGAGGGGTAGGATGAGGAAAGGGAGGAAGAGGATGAGAAAAGGGAGGAAGGCGGGGGGCGAGGAAGAGGAAGAAAAGGAGGGGGGAAAAGAGGAAGAAGAAGAAGAGGGGGAGGAGGAAGGGCCCGGCAGAAAAACCCCATTAAAGTCAGGGCCCTTTCATCCCCCATGATCCCCTGCACACAAGCTTCTCCGAGTAAGGGGGCAAAAAGGGCTCAGAATGTGGCATCAGCTGCATAAGAGATTCCCTGCCGCACCGCCATGCTTCTCACACCACTCTCTTCAGAAGAGCTAGGTAAACAAAAACATGCTGTTCTGGTTGGCTGTGCTGGCTCGCGTTGCACCCCTTAAAGGTGAAAAAAAAAATCCTACCCAGAGGTCCCAGTGGATCCATACAATCAGACAGCCCTGCACACCTGCTCAAGTATTCAGCTCTGCTGAGAGGAATTCCAGCTCTCCGAGGCATCTGAGGGCTCTAATGAAGGCGGAGAGTCTCACTGTCAGACTGTAGCAACAGAGCAAGCAGCCTGACACACATTCAGTTAATACAAGCAAAATATCCTCAGTGTGGTAGTAGCTTTAGCGGCAGGGCTTGTAAATATTACTTGAATGTGGTGTTATCCACTTTTCATTAGACTGTGTTCAGTTGTTTTCAATTACTGATTCACATAACAGAACCAGTATTATACTCAGTTCAGTATGATTAGCATGGTTCTACTAAAAGGTGTAGTGCAGCCACTGGATGATATGCAGAAACACTATTAGAAACAGAATTGGACCTTTTTTTAAGAGGCTCCTTCCTAAATGTATGATGAAACAAGAAAGAGACCTCTAACTGTATGAACGAGACCTTCGGGTGCGAACAGCAACACCAACTTCAGCACATTTAGAAGAGCTAGCCTAGCACAGCACAGAAGCAATTCTTGTCTAAGTGCCCCAAATCCCATTAAATGTGATTTATGTCTGTGGGAATTGCGCTCAGGATGGGAGGAGATTAAAAAGAAAGGAGATGAGGAGAAAAGACAGTTAAAAAACAGACAGTTAATTCCATCTCCAAAATGTGCCACATATTCCTGATCTTCTGCTACCTTCAATCAGCATGTCAATAACCTCAGGTGATCATGCCTTCCCTCCTCTTTGGTGATCAGGTGGGCTATTTATCAGAACCTGCTACTTGCGTTGCGCAATTCATCACCTTATTTTTCCCCCCTCTTCTCTCCTCTACCCACTCTGTCTATTTCACTGTGACTTGCCTCTTCCACAGATCTTGGTCTTGGATTGGTGCAACCCCTTAACTGTTTTCGGTTGGTGAGAAATTAAATTGCTCAGCAGCTTCCTTTTTCACAGGGGATCTGCTAGTACCACCCCCACCCCCCCACCCCCTCCTCTCGCTTTTGCTTGTCACTGATTCAAACACACAAGAGCTGTGAGTGCAGTAAATATTGTACAAGACAAACATCTTATGTCACGCTTTTAAATTTTGAATGAAATGTTGAATTAAAATGACATTTTAATGAGATGTTGATTAGCATTGTAGTGTTCTCTGAGAGAGGGAGTTGAGAGAGACAGCTGCAAAAGCTAAATGTTTGATCGGTGCTGACATTTCACAAATGGTTTGAATGACTATGAGACATTGAGTGCTATGAGAGGGAATTAAAGTGCAGGGGCTTTTGACCTTTTGTCCCTCATGCATGCTTGTCATTTTAACCAATCATTTGGTTGTAGTTTAATAAACTGACTCATAGAAATTGGCTTCAATCCAATGGCTGAGGAAAAGATGGTCATCAAGAAGCTAAATCAATATGCACATAAGGTAAAACTGAGCAGACAACATTGTTTGCATAAGCAAGTTGTCTCTGGTGCTAAAAGCAGAATGTGATGGTTTTCTGAGGTTTTAGGTTACCTAAGATGCCTCTCTTGAGGACTCTGTGTTAAACAACTGTAGAACTTTCAAATATCTGCATTCCTTTTGCTAAACCCATAGAGAAAGTTGTCTTAAATCTACTCAGCAAGTTTTTGAGCCCACATAGCCTTTTTTGACAAATTCCAGTCAGGTTTCTGACTTTATCACTGTACTGAAACTGCTCTTAAGTGGATATACTGACATACTGACTCAGGTAAAATGTCAATTCCAGTTTTACTAGACCCCAGTGATGTATTTGACACTATACTTCACAGAATACTGTTTGGCAAGTTGAAAAATCAGGTTGGACTTTTTAGATCAGTCCTCGGTTGGTTCAGGTCTTATTTCGAAGGCCAGAGATTCTTTGACATTATTGGCAGTAAAGAATCTGATAGAGTGACTATGACATATGGTATGCCCTGAGGATCAGTTCTTGAACAACTATTTTTTTTGTACTGGGAAGACAAACTAGAGAATCACAACCTTGACTAACATAATTATGCAGACAATACACTTGTGGGATATCTGGCTATCACTAGATGATAGCGGCCCAAGAGATGTAATTCATATGCTGTCTATGGATGTTCTATGCCAATGTTTGTACCAAACAAATAATTGCTTGAGCTGGAATATTTTTAAAGTAATAAAGACAAAGAGACAGAGAGAAGGAGAGTGAGAGAGAAAGAGAGAATGACAGAGAGATAGAAAGAGAGAGAGAGAGGGAGAGAGAGAGAGTAACAGAGAGAGAGAGGGAGAGAGGGAGAGAGAAAGAAAGAGAGAGAGTTGGCATTAGTAAACAGCTTGACTTTCATGGTTTTTTTTTTTGTAATTTTCTGAATTAATTCAGAAATATTATTGTCCCACACAAGTTTACCACTGATTACACGTTTGGTCAGTTTGTATCTGATCACTCTTAAAAACAAGACATGGTTGTCACCGTTTCACACCCACAGACTAACAGCAGTCCTGCCAGCAACTCCAGTAAGGACACTTACTTACACACCTGCACAGCTGACTGGCTTTTACTGTAAACCCCTTGTGTGTTAGCATCGCGTCACTCTAAAAATACATGTTACTGTAGTAATTACACAGGCTGTCGCAGGTCTCCTCTGGGAGGTGTGAGAGGTTAAGGCAGGGAATGGCACTCGTGTCATGGCACTAGAGACACAATTTAACTTTCTCTCTCTCTCTCTCTGTCCCCCCCCCCCCCCCCCTCTCTCTCGCTCTTACACACAAACACACACACATCTCACTCCCTTCCTCTCTCCTCTTACTCTTTGCATCTCTGTCTCTCTCCCTGTTTTTCTTCTGTCCCCCACTCTCTCTCCCTCTCTCTCTCTCTCTCTCTCTCTCTCTCTTTATCTCTTCAAGGATGTTATTACTCTGTCATGACTGTCTGATGAGCATGGGCCATAATAGTAATTACGTCCTATATTCCTGCGTTGCCCAGGTCATTACTGGGATATCTGACGGGTGACGAGAGGATGAGCACATCTGAAAATGTTTTGTCTAGCTTGTTCATAGTCCATCATGCGGAAACTGAGACGATGATTACAGTACCAGTCGCACTTTATTTGGATTCGTCTTAGAGTTGGTGCCATAGCCTGTCTACAGATGTTGACCATATTAATAGACCGTCTGCTGAAACTCTGTAAAGATTAAGGGTTGTCTTGTAAAGATTAAGGTCAAGGGTTGGGTTTGATTAAGGTGATAAGTAAGTAAACAGTAGAGAAAACAGAGCTCAATTTCAACAATCCATCTGTAATGTCTCTGAGGGGGAACTATTCAAATGCTTTGTTTTGACCAAGAGACAGGTGGACTGATTTTGTGTTTGAGTCTCCAGCTGTTACCTGTTAGTGAATGAAAATCCTGGACCTCACTGTCTGTTCAGGATGAGTGACGCGAAAAAAATCCATGTACTGATGTGCCTCACAAACATCCTTGTTCAGCTCTGTTTGCCTGTCCTACAGAGGCATTATAAAGTTGAATCTAACTTTTGTCTGTTTGTCAGGCTGTTGGTATTGTATTTGGTCAGCTAGACAGCAGAGTTAGCTGTTATCGTTACTTTTTTAGTCGTTTCTGACCAGAGGATTTCGGTCATTTTCATTGTTTTTTTGTTTTATGTGTTACACAATAATATGGCGTCAGCATTATTATGAAGAGAATAAATACCTACTTATTGACAAAGAACCTACCTGAAAACAAGTATAGTATAATTGTATGTAACTGTTATGGAGTTGAGTGACTCAGCTCTGACGTTACAACTATAGTGCACTGTAATTAAACACATTGTAGGCCTGCTTGTGCTTGAGTGTGTTCATACATGTGATGATCCCTTTGTAGCAGCTCCTGAGCCCCATTTGTGCATGCTTGAGATGAGATGGAAGATTTACTGAGTGCTTTGCCATCCAAAGAGATTTCAGAAGGCGGTGGCAGTGGAAATGAAAATGTACGACACTCCACCAGTTAATTGCCGTTACACCAGAGGACTGTTTACAGTGTAGATGCTCAGTCATTCAGAGGGAAAAACCGCTGTGTGATATAGGCAAACAATGTCATCAGGTTCTTTCAGTATACATGAACAGCGAGCAAGATAGGCTTAGATGATGTGTGCTTACACTGTGTGACTTTTGGAGAGGAGTGTTAAGGTCAAAAATACATTCCTAATACATACAAATTTACACACAATGGAGTTAATAGTCATTTTAAACCCTAATCTTTGTGCCTTTCATATCTGTAGCTTAAAGTAAAAAGTTCTGAAGTAAAAAGCAGCATATTGGCCATTTTGCTTTCAATTTCTACATTGATGATTTAAATGGAGGGCTGATAACATTCTAAATCATTTCTGCTTTTGGCTGTAAGTCATGAACAGCTATGAATAAAATGCTAATGAAACTATGAAAATTCTTTGTAGGGAAATGTGAATGCAGTCAAACCCACATTTTATGCTGTCACAGTCTAGTTGATTTTCCCCCTTTCTGCTTGAACACGCAATCATAGAAAATGATCTCCTTCAGGTGAAGTGGGGGGGGGGGGAAGAATACCAGGCTGAATATCAAAAGCAGTCTGCTGTCTGACAAAGATGTCTGCTTTGTAACGATGTGTGAATAATATTTGGCGTCTGGCGTCTGTGGAAGAACACTCACAGAAGGAAGAAGGAAGGAAGGATAATAAAAAAAAAACAATTTCTCCCAAATCTGAAAAAAAAAATCAAAGGAAATTCTGAAAAAAAAGTCTCATCCAGCCGCCGGAAGATACAACAACACTGTCGCCAAGAAAAGGACCCTCGCTATAAGATTCTTGAAAATACACAAGGGCCATCAAATTTTTTTGGACTTCCTCAGCCCTCCTGGGAGAGTTTGCCCCATCTTGGAGACTGCGCCCCATCTTGAAGCTGCCCACTCCAGAAGCTGGGCCCTCATCAGTCAAGGGGGACGTCGTCGTCGTAACATCTGGCAGTGTGGTGATTTATCTTGGAGTGGCCCAGACATCTGCGAAGATAGAGGGAAAGGAAAGAGGGGAGGGAGGGGGGCCTAATAATCCTCAACATAATTGTGTTTCCCTAATAGTCCCGCTGTTAAGGAGATATTTACAGCAGCCAAATCACTGCCGCAGCAGCCTAAGATGAACGTTGATCACGCATTTACATAATTATTTCCCCCTGACCCTGAATCAGGGATGGGAGTGCTTTTTTTTTAACTGCTCATTCCTGCCATACCCAGCAGAGCCAATTACCGTTGCCTCTTCATTCTCCGAAAGACTGATTAGCAGCCTGGTGAGTTGCTTGACCTGGCCATGTTCGCCAGGGTTTTGTTTGTTTGTTTGCGAAGGGATGGGCTGCGCTTCAGCAGAGTATTTTCATGGGAGAGCTCAGACAACCCTTCCCCTCTATCCTCTATCCTCACGTCTTTTGTGAATCGCAGTGGTGGAAATACCAAACAGTTATCAACAAATGGAGGGAAGGAAAAAATATAGCAGGCTGTGTGGGTGTGAGGATTTCACAAGAGAGAAAGAGAGAGAGAGAGAGAGAGAGAGAGAGAGAGAGAGAGAGAGAGATCATTGATGGGAACGGAAGTTATGTCTGATCAAGCCAACACGAGTTTGTACTCAGAAAGCGTTATCCTTGCTTTACACTGCATTCATGGATGCATTTAAAATTGTGTTCACTGACACATTTCTTGTGACTGAAAATGCAAAATGAATGGAAAAATATTGGCTGTGACATGTCTGTGCTATACATTGCAGTTACAAATGTGCTTAAGACTGTTGCAAATGCTTAAGAATGTCTCCTGACACATCTTTTGTGAATAAAAATACAAAATTAATGGGAAATCCTTGGCTAGGGACACTCAGCATGTCTGAGGATGACTTTAAAGCTTTAAGTCTTCTGTAAACCCACTTTATCCTGTCAGTCAGCATGTCTTGCTACCAAGAGAAGGTTTTCATCATGGAAATGTAATGGAATTTGTCAATGATGCATGCCGTCCCCATATGGTGTAAGAAAAGAGGTGTCTTGTCTATATCCTTGAACGAGTTTAAGGATTAGCTCTTCTCATCGTACACAAGGACTAATGACTTTCTCTCTTCCGTTCAGATGATGAGAGACAAGAGACAGCACACTTGTCACAGACACCCGTGGCGATTCGTATTCCTGTTTATTTGATTTAAGTAAGAACCCCAGCTGGGTTGGCGTGACTTGACATCTCGTTTCTCCGTGCCTCGCCTGTCAGCACCTTAATTTGAGTTTATAAACTGTGCGATTTCCCAGTGTGTTTTACAGACATCTATGTCTTGCGTGGCTTTGACTTGTCGTTATTCCTGCGTAATGCCTGCTCCTCCAGGAGATCATCATCGCAAAGACTAATTAAATCGGTGGGAAGATTAATGGAGTCGCGCGCCTATTATGACCCTTATGTAAATGAAGGAATTACATCCTTCACAGTGGTGGCCAGCAGTGTCGTCGCGGTAACAAAAGCGCACTGTGATTGGTGCATTGTTATGGGCTAATTTTCCCCTTAACTACTTGCTTCTCTCTGGGCACCCTCTCAGTTTCACACTAATCAGTACTGTGTCGCTTGTTATCACCAGGCCTATCAATATAAGCGTAATGTATTCATAGAGGTGGAAACTTCTAGAAAGTATTTGGATGAGTTGCACTGAGGAAAATGGAGGGCAATTGCGGTAGCCCATACAAAATAATTGCTCTCTTTAATCCCTCCCCCAAATGGAATATTTGATTTGATTGCAGATTGTAGTATATTCTTTGACCAGGGTAATGTAGTGTTACCGATTGCTATTCAGAAAAGGAAACCATTTTGTGTCACACACACAACTTTTTATCTTGGCTTTTTGGGTGGGAGGACCGACATTGCTTCTCATCAGTTTCACTAACTGGGCTATGTTTTTCCCCTCCCATGCACACACGCCTTTCTCCCCAGACATCCCCTGTCGTCTCCCAGACATTCATCTCCTTCATGGGACTGTCATTTGACCCGGCCTGGTCCTACTCTTACAGAGTCCTGACGTGTTTTTCAGAGTGATTCCCTTGGGAAAAGCTGCCTGTTTATCTGCCATGGTGGTGGGTGGGGGGTTGGGGGTGCCTCAGAAAGTCGGCGACTCCCAGATGAGGGACATAAATCAGCAGGGCCTTTGCAGTGGTGGGAGTGGTAATGGAGACAGACAGACACACACACACACACACACAAACACACATCAATGCACAACGCACAGTCACACCACTGCTGTCATGGTGTCAATCATCTTGTTTTGAAGCTTTATAGTAATAAGTGTTATTAAATAATGAGATCATCTCTTGCCCCAGAAATGGGTGGAGTTCAGATGGGACATGATATGAATCTATCTGTCTACTGATCACCAAAGTGGCAAATTAAAGAGTAAATCTTGGGATGCATAGAGACAAATTCTAATCTAATTTTTTTTCTATTCGCTCCCCTTTTGGACAGGCTTGTGAATAAATTACACATTCTGTGCGAAAGTAGCAGTAATATTTCCTGGGTCGTGTCCAGATTGTCTGGTGGTGTGGTGGGAGGGAACATTTGGATGAAACTGTCATGACCCCAGTCCTCACGGCGGCGTCCGGCTAGACTATTCCAAACCCTGACACCGTCTCAGCCTCCGGCTAAAGGCTCAATTTGGGCCGCTTAAATGCCATCATAGTAGCAAAACCCTCCACAAACCCTGTGATTATTACCCCAAATCCACTTCACAGATGTATCCACAAGCTTGCTTCGGCAGTTATCTTATCCCATAGGTATGAATTGCTACAATTTTCCCCAAAGTAGCTCAGTTTTCGACATGATAATAACTACTGTTTATTTTTGTTCTCCGTGCTCACCTTTAAAAGTTTTATTTTTTATTATTTTTTTTACTTATTATAACTTGGTCTTACCAGCTGAGGAATTGTTTATGCCTCTAAAACAGAGAGGGAAAATGAGAGAGAATCACGTCTGTACATAAAAAAAATAATAACACAAAAAATGTATTGTGCTCAAAACCAATTTAAGATTCTGAAAAAAATATAGAGGTAAAGGTTAAATAAACTAATAACAACAAATAATTATGGAGAAGTAATTCAAAAAGATCTTTTTTTATAACCACTATTTTTCTTATACAAACATATTTTGGCAAAAAAAATAGACACAGGCTGAGAGATGAAAAAAAATAGATGCTCAGTTGTTTTCCCCACAATTCATTCTGGTTAGCTTCCAAGACGAACAGCATTACCGGAGTCGAAAACGACCCTATCTTTTGGAGTGCTCTCAAACACTGGAGTGTACATCTGTAGTAGAGTTAAAAAATAAATAAATAAAACATCTGCTTTGGAAACCACCCCTGGGCCTCAAAGTCAGTGCCAACCAAGCGAAATTTGTACAGAGCACATATTTTCACAACAGAGTGGACAGATTAGGGTGTGTTCATGAAACATTGATTAGACATGGAGTTTTCAAACAGTGTGTAGGTAGGATGTGGACTACTGTGGTAGAACTACAGGGCTTGCAGCGATGTCAGCAGAATCGCAAAACA
>CM059274.1:14714518-14779518 GCA_030347295.1 Setipinna tenuifilis
GAGGGACTAGACTAAACAACACACAGGCTTTATAGCTCTGTCCATTCAGACATTTCCTTACAAATGCACACACGCACATACACATGCACACACGCACACGTGCATGCACGCGCACACACACACACACACACACACACACACACACACACACACACACACACACACACACACACACTCTCTCTCTCTCTCTCTCTCTCTCTCTCACTCTCGCTGTCTCTCTCTCTCTCTCAAACACACACACAAACACATGTGCATGAACTTATATTACTGTAACCTAACTGGTGTGTGTGTGTGTGTCTGTGTGTGTGCAACCAAAGTTGCACAAAAGAAGCACATCTGATTTATAAGGTAAATTTCCCACTTTGTTACTACTACTGTAACTACTGTCATTAAAAAAACAACTTTCTGTTTTAGATTTATACGGGTTCTTCCACAGGTTAGTGTCTCAGTCCCAGTAGTGTTCATACTGTATTATTGAGCTTTTGTTTTGTTGTGCCAACCTTGGCTAAACACTGACCTTTATGAGCTGGGAGAGGAGAGCGAAAAACGGGATGACCTCACCCTCTCAGCCCTCGCAGTCCTCGGAGCGTCGAAAGGTCCGGACAGAGGCCGGCAGAGAGCACAGAGGAAACGAGGAGAACTTTCCCACAATCCATCACTCTCTTGCACCACCACCTCCTCTGTTCCTATCGATTGTCTCCTCACAAGTCTCTCACCCTCTCTCTCCAAGACTGCGTAGGTGTGGGAGCAAAAAGCTGGGTGACAGCGGAGGGTTGGGTGATGGTGGTGGTGGTGGTGGGGGGTGGTAGTTTTGGAGACGAGACAGAGAGAGAGAGAATGAGAGAGACAGACAGAGAGAGAAAGTTAGGAAGGGAGAGAGAAGAAGAACTAGACAGAGAGTATTAGCGAATGAGAGACTGGGAGGGAGAGAGACAGCGACAGAGGGAGAGAAGGAGAGAAATGGAGAGAGCAATAGAAAGAGAGAGAAAGAAAGGAAGAGAGAGAGAAAGAGATAGACCAAGAGAAAGCAAGAATGAGAGAAAGAGAGGCAGGTACAGTTAGAGAGACAGAAAGTGACAGAGAGAGAGAAAAAGAGAGAAACAGGGACAGAGAGAGAGACAAAAAGAGAGAGAAAGAGAGAGAGGGACACAAGGTGTGGACCGGTGGCTGCTTACTTTCAGGTACCATCTGGAGCATCCTGAGAGATGACACCCCCTCCTTGACACCCCCTTGGTGACGCAGAGGAAACCTGTTTCCCTCCCCCCTTTGCGCCGCTCCGCACCCTGAGTCAGGACATGTTTCCCTGACCCCTGACTGTGTGCCTCAGACGCAATCGACGGACGGCGTTTGATTTATACAGTTATGCCCTGCTTACTTACTTGCTTGCTTGCTCCAGGGGGAGGTCGGTCGGTCGGTCGGTGGCTATTAAAAGAGCTAGAGAATGACACATCGCAGATTAAATGCAATGTGTAACAACTATAGCAGACCTGCAATTACTTTTGACTCTGGCCTTGAGTTACTTAGACACAAAAGAGAGAAAGAGAGTGAGAGAGAGAGAGAGAGAGAAAGAGAGAGAGAGGGAGAAAGAAAAAAAAGAATTAAAAGAAAAAAAAGCCAGATGGATGCAGGGGCCTGTCGATAAGGATTCCAATTTAATATTAAATGGACTGGACCTTTTCCAAATGAGGGGGCACCTTCAGTGCTGAGGGTGGGGGGAAAGAAGTGCCTGAGGCTGGGGCTGTTGTGTGTGCTGCGTGGCTGCAGCTTAGGCGCGCCTCTCTTCTGCACCGATAGCCCCCTCTGTTATCTGTCTGTGGCAGCACCCAATACCCAATGAACCCCTCACCTGTCTAATACAGTCTGACTAATTAGAATGTAGAGAACCCCTTGACCGGCCCCAATACCTCTGCAGCAACACAGTGACAGCACAGTTTAACCTGTGTTTTGTGTGTGTGTGTGTGTGTGTGTGTGTGTGTGTGTGTGTGTGTGTGTGTGTGTGTGTGTCTGTGCGTGTCTGTGTGTGTTTGCTTGCTGGGCGTTCAATGGCTTGGTTCTGCCCACCTTTAATGTGTGTGTGTGTGTGTGTGTGTATGTCTGTGTGTGTGTGTGTCTGTGTCTGAGATTTTCACCGATGTGTCCACACTCCAAATACACAAATGCATCCTCATACGTGTAAAAGAAGAGGGCAAGTTGGTTGGACTGGTGTGTGTGTGTGTATGTGTGTGTGTGTGTGTGTGTGTGTGTGTGTGTGTGTGTGTGTGTGTGTGTGTGAGTGTGTGTGTGTGTGTGTGTGTGTGATGGCCTGTACGGCTGCATGTCTGCAGGAGGAAGACAGAGAGGGACCCAGACAGGATCAGACAAAGAGTCCTAAATAAATAAAAAGACACAGAGATAGCTGCAGGGCTTCTGAGAATAGGTAAGAAGGCAAAACTTCATCACAGAAGACTAATCTTTCTCTCTGTCCCCCACCCCTTTCCTATTCTCTGCTGCTATTTCCAACATCCTATAATTGCAGCATCATAGGCTTGCCTCTGACAGCAAAATGAGCCTATCCTTCCCTCCTCTAGCCCCACTGAACTGTTTTGACAAGACATTCTGCCATATCAAAGCGCAGATGCAATTACCAATGCTTCAGACATTTGCCCAAGGTAACGGGGAGTGTGTGTGTGTGTGTGGTTTGCATTCCTTGTATTCAGGGGTGGATCATGCAACTCTCCCAGTCTCACAGAAGATAACACGAGGACACAGTGGTAAACAAGAACTTGCAAAAGTGATGCTAGCCATCCTAAAGAGAGAGGGAGAGAGAGGGAGAGAGAGCAAAAGGGAGGGAGAGAGAGAGAGAGAGAGAGAGTGCGAGGGAGGGAAGCAGTGAGCCTGAGAGATAGGGCGAGGTAGTGCAAGAGAGAGGGAGGGAGAGGGAGAATGCAAGAAAAAAACAGAGACACTACAAGAGAGAGAGATAGAGAGAGAGAGAAAAAAGGGAAAGGGGGAGGGGACAGAAAGGGAGGGGGGATAGTGCAAGGAAGGAGAATGGGACAGAGAGGGATGAAGAGAGGGAGAGAGAGAGAGAGAGAGAGAGAGAGAGAGAGAAAGACAAAAAGGCAGGGAGGGAGAGTGCAAGAGTGGGACAGAGGGAGACAGAGGGATGAAGAGAGAGAAGGAGGGGATGAAGACAGGGAGAGAGGGAGAGAGGGAGGGAGGGGAGGAAGAGTGGGAGAGAGGGAGGAAGAGAGGGAGAAAGGGAGGGAGGGAGAGAGGAAAGCACTTGAGTCTGGCCGCCTCTAATTGAAGTTGGAGTGCTTAGTGGCGTGTAATCAAACTGGCTGTCCAGGACAAGCGGCCTAATGAAGCTGGGCTGGAGGGGGAGAGGAGGAGGGAGAGCGGCCGGCTGTCTCCCGAAGGACGAGCCAGACACGGACCAACTGCAAACCATTTTCAGTCACTCCTCCCCTCCCAAAACAACACCCCCCATCAGCACCACACACACACTGACACACACACATACACACACACACACACACACACACATACTGACACACACACGCACGCACGCACATACTGACACACACACACACACTCTCACACACACACACATACTGACACACACACGCACGCACGGACATACTGAAACACACACACACACACACACACACACACACACACACACACACACACACACACATACTGAAACACACACACATACTGAAACACTCACATACTGACACACACACACAGACACACACACACACACACACCTCTCCTGGCCTCAAAGAATGAAACCAGGCAAGGAGTTGTTGCAGCATCTATGCACAGCTCTTGAAAAATTATGGATCGTCTTTTCATTCACCCGTAGAAATTAATCTGTGCCTTATGGATTTTCTTCGTTACTTTTTTTTCTTTCTCCAACCCCTGTTCTACCAAAAGTGAAATGCATGAAAGGGACTTGTTATAAATTAGAAATGGTGTCCAATATGTGTTCATGCATTGTTCATCACTTCAGTAGACCCACAGTAGTTGCGCTCCCCTCCATAGTCAGGCTGTACTAACATGGCCTTTTCAGGGAAGCTGCCAGGTATGAGAAAGAGAGTCTGAGGGAGAGGCTGGTGATAAATCGTGATCTTAAATAATATAGCCACACGGCAGCAGTGGCCCCAGGGGGGGCTGCTAAGAAATGGGAGAATGGGGGAATGTGGAGCCTCACCCATGCTGGCTTAAGATGGAGGGGGTGGTTGTCTTTTTGTGGGTTTGTGTATGTGTGCGTTTGTGTGTGTATGTGTGTGTGTCTGTGTCTGTCTGTCTGTCTGTGGAGAT
Organism: Setipinna tenuifilis; assembly: GCA_030347295.1. Classification (NCBI taxonomy): domain Eukaryota; kingdom Metazoa; phylum Chordata; class Actinopteri; order Clupeiformes; family Engraulidae; genus Setipinna; species Setipinna tenuifilis. Next base: position 14,718,830 of record CM059274.1, read on the forward strand.
GGGGGTGTGTTTTTGTTTGTGTGTGTGTGTGTGTTTGTATGTGTGGGTGTGTGTGTACGTGTGTGCATGTGTGTGTGTGTGTGTGTCTGCCTGTCTGTCTGTGGAGAAGGATGGAGGGGGGTGGGGTTGGAGTGGGGTAGCCTGAAGGAGGATCAAAGGTAGGAAGTGTTGGCCCCAGAGTTAAAACATCTCAGCGTTAACACCCAGCCTACAGCATGAGAGGCATGTAGAGCAGGAGCTGAATGTGTGGAATGTGTGGGCTTTTTTCATAGAGGTGACTAACACTTTCTCGACACTCCCAGCACAAACATGTGTCCAGAATTATCATAATGGGGATTTCAAGGGTTGGTGTAGCCCTGTGAAAGCTGAAATAATGAACACAGGACATGGTCTGCCCTTTGGTTCCAACAGATGGGCATGCAAAATGCACAGCTGACACAAGCAAAAGTGCCTTTAATCACGCTTACCAATTTGTACCTCCCAAAATGGCTGCCGGCTTTGCTCTGGTCTGATGTGCATCACGGCCAAGGCTATAGCCATTTCACAGACTGCTGCTTTGGTTGTGAGCATGACTATTAAAAACTTCTTCAACTGAGGTGTTTTCAATTTAGCTTGTTTGTTTGTTCAGCAAATGTAAAGAGTGTGTACTCATTCATTTTGAATGTAAACAGTATTGGATTGGGGCTAGTTCCGTTTTTACGGCGTCTGCGTAAAGTAATTGCTATCTTTGTGTTTTCTTTCCACCCACAATGCCCGGCAAGGGTGTCTTTATTTTCTATCCGTCCTGTGGGCCAGTATCTTCCGCACTCAAAATGGCTGTCTAATAGTACAAAAGGGACCAGGGCGAAACCAGAAACCAAGGGGGGCGACGGCAATCTAAAAAAAACTAGGTAAGGGACTACAAATCCTGAGTATAACAAAGTTGCGTTTTAATTATCTGCTGGGGAAGAGATAAAAGCTTGAACGAAAAAAAAACACCTTGAGTCCACCACTTTTATCTGCTGTTTCAAAGACAGGAGGGCAGGCAGTATGGGTTGGAAAGGATAGTCTTGTGCAGGAGCCAAATCAGAGCTGCTCATGTTGGCAGGGCATTGCTTTTAATAAATCACAATTCATTCTTGTTCACCTTGTTCTTTTGTATAGCCACCTAATGATTACAGGAAAAACCTAAGAAGTAGATTTACATAAAGTAAATTTCAACCCATGATAATAAATTATATATAATTTGAGAAGTTTGTTTTTCTGCCTATTACTATTATTCTGGTTCTCTTGATGGCAGTGTGTTGGCACTCTCTCTCTCTCTCTCTCTCTCTCTCTCTCTCTCTCTCTCTCTGTGTACTCACATTTTACTGAGAGATGGAGAGAGTGTGACAAAGAGAGAAAAGTGACCTGTGTTTAGTTGAGCTGAGAGCATTATGTTCCTCAGTGCCACCCCTACTCCTCTTCAAGGGGAACGCATGAACTCAGCTGGTCAGTGTAAAAAGGATCTGGGTCAGGTTTTATCACACACACACACACACACACACACACACACACACACACACACACACACACACACACACACACACACACACGCACACACACACACACACACATGCACACACACACAGCAGCAGCAGCAGTGCCTTTATGGGCTTTTCCCCCCTTGCAAGGCCTACAAACACACAACAACAACAATTACAACACAGACATACTGTAGTAGACACACACAGACTTGCGCACACACAGTTGAACTAAAGCCCACACCGACAGACGAAAGCCTTCCAGAGTCCCTTCTGTTATTTCTCTCCATTAGCGTCTCTCGTTGTCATTCATACAGGTTCGTTACAGCCATTATTATATCCACACATCCCAAGTGCCAAGCATGCCTTTGCTTTTGGTGGAGACTCCCAAGATCTCCAAAGAGGCCTGAAGCCTGTCCAGAGATGCCTGAGGCTGCCCTTCATGAGCAGTTTCAAGGACTCACACACACACACACACACACACACACACGCATACATGCGTGTGCACGCACGCACACACACACACACACACACACACATACACAGCGTAAGCAACAGTAAGAGAGAGTGTTAAGTAAACAAACCATCCTACCACTGAAGTATGATCAGTGAGAAAGTCTTCATTGAAGATATACAACTTTTTAGATGCCTGCTCTGTCCCCCACTCCCCCTCCAAAAATTATTTTCTTTTCCCAGCATTCTCTAAGCCTTACTCCCCTCGGTTGCTGCAGAGAGGACCCAGAGGCAGTCGAAATGTGCGCTGTGCGAGGCAAAATAGAGAGACGCAAAAAAAACAAAAAAAACCTCATGCTGTCAACATTCTCCAAAAAATGAAGTGACCTTCTGACAATCGCTCACCTCGCTTTGTTCTGCCACACTAAACTAAACTTTTAAAGCTGCTCACGCTACGCTGGGCAGACCCAGTGTAAAACAGAATAGGCCTTAGCTCTAAAAGGGACAGGGGTGATATTTTCTGGCCCCTCTCTCTCTCGCTTCCTGCATGCATAATACAGCAGCCTGCCGCACAAATGCCAAAAAGGCAAAAAAGTTAGGTATGAATGAGTACTTGGCTGATGGCTGAAGCTGGCCCGGTAGCAGTAATAGCAGCCTGCAACAATCTATGGAGTACGGCCAATAAATGTCATAAAATATGGGCTTTTAAGACCAAAGGCACTATTTCAGAGAAATGTAAAAATACTTTATTGCATGTTTTTGCATGCATATCAGTCTCATGAGTTATGATGCTAATGAAGTTTTTTATGGGTATGTCAAGCCCTTCTTGTTGTTTCAAATTCACTTTGATTGTTTTTAGGCTGAACATAAAAAAACAACCACAAATCAAACTGGCTGCAAAGTGAAATATTTTAATAACTACACAGAAAAGAAATAATGAAAAACTACTTGCCGTGATGTATAAATGACAACACAATGCCGATATGCAGTGTTTCAAATATGCTTTTGGCTGTTGAACTGTGGCTTTCTTCACTGATACTTCAGTGCTTTTTGATGAGGAAGAAGATGTCTGAAAATGTCTTTCTTCACAAATCTAACCTACCTGTGTATTTACATCACATTGCATTTAGCTGACACTTGTCCAGAGCACGTTACAGTGAATTAGATACAGGGACAGTCACCCTGAAGCAACGTGGGGGTTAAGTGCCTTGCTCAAGGAAACCTCAGCAAGCTGGTACAGAATTTGAACCTGTTGGTCTCAAGACCAACTCCTCAACCATTAGGCCACAGTTGTTCCATTTGTGTATTTGCTGCCCCCATTGTGTGTTTGTTGACAATAAGCCGACAGTAACCCAAGCAATTGGTTAGACCTGCATTCAGTCCTGTGATGTGATGAGTGACTGTGGTGTCCCATTAAGGAACAGTGTGTTGAAGTTTCTTCTCTCTTACTATAATGTACTGTACACACCATATGCAGTGGTGCCACTAGAAATGTTGGGGCCCCCGTGAAAGAATATGATATTTGCCCCCCCCCCCCCCCCCCCCCAATTGGCGAACAGAGTGTGCCTGAGCGATGAAGTCAATTTTGTGTGCTACATTTGAACTCTAGTGTTGTAGTGTTGCAGGCTTATAACCAGGCTAATTGCAAATGTCATGACCAGATGTTAGCGTTTGGGTGAAGGCATATCCAATCATTTTAAATTTCAGCGGAGTCTACACATCCAGGAAGCAATCATTTCTCTATGCGGCACAGCCAGACCCTTCTATAGAAAATGAAATTTAGTATGAGGGGCTGGTTTACCCGGCTAGCCTACTGGTGGACAGGGTATTTGGTGGCCCCAGGCAGAATATTATGTTCACAGTGTACACACACATAAAAATACCTTTATTAAAATGAGTAATCAAATTCTAGGGGAAAGTCAATGTCCATGATTTGCATTTGTCCTTTTTTCGTTTGCAATTTCACAGCATGCGCTACTTATTAGGACACTGGGTTACTGGGCTGGGTCATGAGTTGTGGTGCTTAAAGTACCTTCTGTTGGAGTCTGCCTTGATGTTTTGGATGCAGACTCTTCCATGTCTTCTTCTTGTCCTCTTTGTTTCTCCTCATGAATATGGGATAAAGTTGATAGCACTGCTGGAAAAAGAAATATTTATTTATATAGCACATTTTGCATGCAACTGGGTACTTAATGCATAGACATTAGGACAGGCCCCACATTTGAAAATCTGAAATGTCCAGAAGTGACTGGTAGGGACAGTGAGTACAAATATATACAAGACAAAGCATGAAATATATATAAGGCCATTTCATAACATCTATGAAAGAGGGCAAAATTAACAGCCCGAAGAGAGAATTTTACTACATTCATAATCAGAGGCATTGGAAACATCACTTCAAGAAGGGCACAACACATTAAACCAAAGCACCTAGTAATTAGTACAGTGTCATTGCAGTTTCCTGCATTGACCTGTAATAAAATTTAGTTGGGGGTGCTCACAAAGTTGTTGTTGCTGTTATTTGGATACATTTGTCTACCCTGTTGTTACGGCCCTGCTGGTGGAGTGGGGCCTTTCTCAGGACAAGCTCAACTCTTCAGCCTTACTGCTTTCCTGGTGGACCTCTGGTGTTGATCAACCACTTGCAGGCTGTCACGAGATGTTCTAGAAAGTAGAAGCTTTTCTCTTGCCCACTTTCTCTGAAGAAGAGAGCAATGTAGAGTAACATCAACACAGAGGAAGTGGAGGTCTGTTTTTTGCAGGGCTTTTGAAGTACCCTCTTAATGAGAGTAACTCTGTTGGCCATGCTTCACACAAATTCTCCCTCCCTCTTTCTCTCTCACTCTCTCTTTTAGCAGAGGCTTCCAAACAGCAGGGAGAAGCTAGTTACCAGCCTGAAGGGAAGTACAGTAAGGGATTGTGGGTAGGCTGACATCCTGACCCAGGGGCACAGTGCAGATGGCCAACAGAGAACTCCAGTTCAAACAGTGTGAGTGTGGAGACTTGTTTTACATTACATTCCCCTATACTATACTTACAAAAGTGATTCAAACAAAGCTACCAAAAAGCATAAAAGTTGTATCTGGGGTTTAAATACTGATACTTGCTACTATACAATACAACATCACTGTATTGTATATATTACAGTCAGCCACAGACTGTCCTTAACTGATTCACCCAACCCCTGCTGTAGGACTGAAACAGGTGCCAGTCTCTCACACTGAGTATGCCATGACGCTTCTCCCCAGACAATTCACACCAATGTCAGCACCAGACTCTGTGCCAGGTAATTACTTCCTGAAGGTTGTCGGCAGAGAGTTCTGTCCGTTATCAGGAAAGAAACACCTACATCTCGGTCCTGAGACCAAAAAAAGGGAGAAATACAGCTCTTCAAAAAAGACTGAAAACTCGGCAAAAGTGTCCAGGTAATTGGCAATCATCCTTATCGTCCGTCCACCAGCGCAAAGGTAGCACCTGGACTTCTTCTCAAGGAAGAAGATAGCCATTTTTTTCTGCAGGCCCAACTGTTGGAGGCGATAAAAAATGATGGTTATCTGGAACACAGAGCTGGGCCAAAGACTGCCAGGACATCCTCCCCTCCTCACAGCGAGGAGCTCATTAATGCGTTTTTTTTTTTTTTTTTTCGTTTTTTTTTTTTTTGTAGCCTTCCTGGGTCAATAGTCATGTTAACATTTTTACACTCACAAAAGCCAGACTGCGAGAGAGGGTCTATAAATGTCTTAACAAATCAACGTGATTCAATGGCGTAAGGTTCCAGCAGTCAGTCAGTCCTCCATTACAGCAGCACCCACAGCAGCAGCAGCAGCAGCCGCCTATGATATCACACAACATAAAGCATTCAGCTCGCAGGGATAAAAAGGGGGGTGAAAAAAAAAATGATAATACAAAGGCTCCAATTCAGGTCAGTGTAGTGATTCGTGTCTTCAGACCCAATGGTGGGTGTACACTGGGAGAGAGAGAGAGCGCAAGAGAGAGAGAGAGAGAGAGAGAGAGAGAGACAGAGAGATATACAGAGAGAGAGCGCAAGAGAGAGAGATACAGAGAGAGAGCGCAAGAGACAGAGAGAGAGAGAAAGAAAGAGAAAGAGAGAGAGGGACAGAGAGAGAGAGAGAGAAAGAGAAAGAGAGAGAGAGAAAGAGAGAGAGAGCCCCGAGTTTGCCACTGCTGTATCTCAGCGCTCAGCAGAAACAGTGGCCTGATTCAGCTGGGCCGGAAGCTCTGGCTCTCGCCCGCGCTAATCAATCAGACAGGCAGGGGCGAACGCACCAGGGGGATGAGATTATAAGTACACACACGCCGTCAGTTTCAGTCAGGGAGCGCGGGAGTGGCAAGAGATCAGCCCCGGAGTCGAGTCATGGCAGAGGGCTGCCGCGGAGAAGATGTGATGGTGGAGAGATGGCGAGGAAGGGTAGCTGAAGCGACAGCCATCATGGCTGCTGCTGCGCTGCAACAACCCTTGGCACTGAAGCATGCATGTGTGTGTGTGTGTGCCTGTGTGTGTGTGTGTGTGTGCATGTGTGTGTGTGTGTGTGTGCATGTGTGTGTGTGTGTGTGTGTGCATGTGTGTAAGTGTGTGTGTGTGTGTGCCTGAATGTTTTTGTGTGTGTGTGTGTGTTTGTGCGTGTGTGTATGGGTGTGGAAGAGAGAGAGAAAGAGAAAGAGAGAGAGAGACAGGGATAGAGAGGGAAAAACACAGACAAATAGAGAGATAGATAGAAGAGAGATACAGAGGGAGGAGAAGAGAGACAGAAGCAGACAGAAAGAGAGCATGCCCACTGGCTCTCGGCGCCCGTGTTTGAACCAGGCTCCGCTGTCGTTCAGAGCTCGTAAACACCGCCCGCCGCTAAACTGGCATGAGGGAAAGCACAGCTGGTGCATCATTTGCCTGCAATTAGCATGCTAGCACAGGCAGCATGTGTACACACATAAAAAGATCAAACATAAATATCAACAAAAGGAGCGGCGGCACCAGAAGAATAGTGAGAGCATAATGTGTGTGTGTGTGTGTGTGTGTGTGTGTGTGTGTGTGTTTTTTTTTTTTACAACACCCCAAATAGAAGCCTCGTGGCAATGCAAAAGAAATCATTTGATTGAGAAGTTTATCAACAGCACCAGTGCAGTGCAGTGCTTCACAATTGCTGCTATCTCAGCTGATGCCCTGACCCATCAGACTTTTTGTGATTGAATGCTGCATTATTCATGCGGGACAAGACCTGTCTCTTTACAACTGATGGCATAGTTTATTAAGCAATCATCGAAACACGGGGACTACAGATGGACTGTTGACAGTAATACCAGGTATATACCAGTCTATTTCTCGCCTCAGGTGTAAGGGGGGTAAAAAATAGGTCGTCAGTAACAAAAAAAAAGCTTAATCAAGACACACAGAGGTGCACTGAAGAGAGGTTTCAAAGCAGTCAAATTGGAATGCTCCCATTTGATGCAAAGGACACCTTTTTATGAGATGATTTTTGCATGAATGGGAAAGCGGTGAAATCTCCGCTTGGCACGGGATGGAAAAAAAAAAAAGAAAAAGAGAAAAATTTGAGACCACTGAGCAGAGTGCTCCGCGGGGAGAAAATGCATTCTGTCTCGCCAGCACACGAGAACAAAAAGCAATACGAGAGGAGTTTGACTGCCGACACGCAATTTGAATGGCACTGCGTGAGTCGAATAAACCCTCTTCGGAGAGACTGTTTGGTAAACAGAAAATGTGTGAAGGGAGGCAGGCAGTGGGAAGGCAAAGGGGTAAAGGGGAAGTGAAGGAATAAAGAGAGCAAGACAGAGAAAAAGATGAACCCAAGGAGAAAGGGGTAACAATGGAAGACGACAGCTAGAGAGAGATATATACAGGTGGCCCGGTCTGTCGCCGTCTGTCTGATGCGGACTGTAGCCCACCCTCTGTCCAGACCAAATGACAGATTCTGCATTAAAAGGTCACTGAAGACAAATACAAACAAAGAGACCGTGTCGTAGGCACCCATCTGTGCCCAAGCAGCCTGTCTCAATGTCAAGGCCACAGACGACGTTACATACAGAAATGGCTAAAAATAGCATGCACGTCCATATGCATGCCTGTGTTTTTTTAGAACCTCCAGGACCTGGCTTGACAAAAAGGACCAAATCCTAGTCAGACAGTCAGAGTCGGAACAAAAAAGAGTGTCCTTGCCCTCCTCGCCACAAAAATAGCAACCATGACAGGGCGAGGAGAGGGGGAATGGGGGGGTGGAGGGCTGGGGGGGGGGGGGGCTTGTTTCTCCCAAACAAATTAAATCAGTGGTGTCCTTTTTTTCTCTCCCCCCTTCTGCTGTTCGCACCCAAACAGTCTGTGTGAGTGTGTGTGTGTGTGTGTGTGTGTGTGTGTGTGTGTGTGTGTGTCGTGAGCGAGCGACGCCACCCCGCATCCGTTCGACCCACCGCGCCGATTAAGTGCCTCGGGTCCGCGACGCGGCAACAAGCTGACATTATGCAAGACTCTGCAATGTAGATTCTCCACTCTCTCTCTCTGTGCGCCTCATTATCGCAGGGCCAGTTTCTTCATGCCCTGCCAGCTTTCAGCAGGAGAGCCTGTCACTGCTGGAGCCACCTGCTGTCCCCGCGCTCCATTACGGCCCCGGCAGGTGCGCGCTGCCCAGTCAGACCGACAGACAGACCGACAGACTGACAGACAGACAGACAGGCAGACAGGCAGCCAGGCAGGCGGCTCTGGCATGCCAACGACGGACGACCCCGTTAGCAGTTGGCACACGCCGACGGGGTGCCTTTCTCGGGGGCCCTCCATCAATTGCTTTTCTTTCAGTTTCTTTTGTCAGTGAGGTATAAATGCCCAGAGCGTGGCAGAGCTCTTTAAAAAGAGAAAAAAAAAAAGCGGGAGCTCTGACAGAAATTTCACATGGACTGGAGCATTATTACTTTTTTTGTTTGACTCTATCTTGACATAAAGAGGTTATTGACAGAGGTCGTGGTAGAAGGCGTCCGTGTTTCATTAGCTGGCCATATTGTGGGCTTCGTGGACACTGCAGGCCATAAATTAATCAGGAGAATGATGACAGTGTGAAGATCTTTCACAATTAGCAAAACAATTATGCCTGAGCGGTAAACAGGCACAGCTGCGGGAGGTTGGGCTCCTGAATGACATGTGAGTGGGTGTGTGAGGACAGGCACGGGGAGGGGAGGGGGAGTTTATGAATGTATACGTATTAGGTGCAAAATGTCTGAGCACTTGTGACAGAATATGTTAATTTTATGATGTTTCCCATGGGATTTGTGCAGCTATAATAAAGAATTTGTGAGATGGTAACTTCTGTGTTGTGTTTACAGAGTAGGTAAAAAAAACCTTTAAAATTTTTATGATATGCGTACAGGTATGTGCCTTCTGTGTACTAGTGAAAAATGTTATGACGTTTAGCATGAGATTTGTGCAACTGTAATAAAGTATTTGTGAAGTTGTAACTTCTGTGTTGTGTTTATACAGCATAAAACAACTCTCAAACATTTAACTGTGAGTTTTATTATAAACATTTGTGACTTGTATGCTAATACACAATTTTCTGCATATTCTCCCCTCAGAAATAACACATTCTCCTCAAATTTATTTAATCCCTCTGCTTGGCCACAGGTGATATCAAACTGTGTGAAAAAAAGGCAGAATTTAGCTGCTGGAAGTCTTCAGGTTTTCACACCCTGGGCCGAGCTAATGTATCTGTGGGGGTGTCAATCAGCCTGGCTGTTTAAGAGTGTAAGGATGGGCCTTCTCATTTCTCATTGCCAAAACTTTTTTCATGCCTTTAGCAAGTATCAAGAAGCCCAGCATGATAAAGATGATGAAATGGTGTGTGTGTATGCGTGTGTGTGTGTGCATGTGTCTGTAGGTATGTGTGTGTGTGTGCAAGTCTTACTTTTTTCAGTATGTGTGTATATGAGGTTTTTTTTGTGTATGTGTGTGTGTGTGTGTGTAGGCAGGCGTGTGGGTGTGTGTTCACACATGTGCGTGCACGTGTGTGTGTGTGTAAGTGTGTGTGCATTTATGTAGGTGTGTGTGTGCATGTGCAAATCACTTTTTTTGAAGTATTTGTGTATGTGCATGCGCATGTAAGTGTGTGTGTGTGTGTTTGCGTGTGTAGGTGTGCATATGTGTATTTTGAGTGCTTGCTGTGCTTTCGATTGTTTTTCCTGTTCTGCCCACCTGAACCTCACTGGCCGACTGGGTATGTGGACGGTCACACTAGCCAGCCTGCTCTGTGAAGATAGGGCAAATCAGTAGGAGGGAGATGGCCAAGCGTGATAGAGGAAACTCATAAGCACATAAACACAAACACACACACACACACACACACACACACACACACACAAACACACACATATGCAATGTACTGCTCGCTCTGTGCACACGTGAAGAATAAGCCCCCTCTCTCACCTGCGACCTTTCCACTGACAGAGCACTCCCATTATTTATTGAGCCACTCTGGGAGAGATCACATCCTTCGTGATCGCCGATCAACAAATTGCTCTTGCACTTGACCACAACTTTAACCTCGTATCTGGGCAAAATTTATCTCTACCATCCGGTGTTTCCTGCGAATTTAGTTCTCCCGCGCGCCTCAATCCCTCTTCAAATTTATGTGTGTGGTTTCAGAGTCTGTCATTTTATGTGGTCAAGTGCTTCACGCTGGCCAGGCATTGTCGTGAGCCATCCGCTTCAATTTTTATTATTTATTTGTTTTTATCTCAGCTTAGAGAGACAGGACCAAAACACACTTGAGCTACTAGTCGTAGCTGGAGCAGATCTGGGGGAAATTCCAAGTAAATGACTGAGTGGTTTACCCAGATGCGTTAACTCAGAGTGAGTTGTAAACCTCCTAACAGAAGAATTTTATGGATTCACTATCCTAGGAAAAAAAACACAAAAGTCACAAGGCTCTCCTTTTAGGAAGTTTGCCTGCTTTGTGTAAACATACCTATCCAACTAAACCTGCTTTCTAGAATACCCACAGTTCCTCTGGGTTGGTCTTAGCCCAGTCTATATATTTACCACACATAGTGTTGAGAAATGAAGGCCATTTCTCCATTTATGTCCAATGGTAGGTCTCATTAGCCCGCTAGCTTTAGCTTTAGCTTTAACTAGCATGGACACTAGCACCTCCAGCTGCTTCTCCTCTCAGACAGCTCTATGACCCCTGAACAATCGGAGTGGATTCATTGACATTTGTGATGTGTCCCTGACCAGTGGGGTCGCACTGAGCAAATCACTGAAGCGTTCAGTCAGTGAGATGGAGCGAAAGCCCTGGTAACATGAAGGGGGGGTGGAACAAGGTGGCCTCTTCGACGACAGACACGGAATCTCTTACACTGTGTCAACAAGTGTTTTCCTCCCCCCCCCTGTGCAAGCTGTGTATTACTCATTCAGTGCATTTCAGTGAGGGATGTGACAGAGGAATCAAAAAGGTGGTCTCTCTGTCTGTCTCTCTGTTTCCCTCTCTCTCTCTCCCCCTCTCTCTTTCTCTCCCCCTCTCTCTTTCTCTCTCTCTCGCTCAGTGTGTTTGTGCGCATGGAGGGTTAGTGGTGGGGAGAGAACTGATTAGATTTGTCTCTGACAAGAAAACAAACAAGCTCTGGCTGGCTTGTCTGTGTCAAGTCTGCTTTTCCTCCCCCCTCTGTTTCCCAGGGAAGGAGAGCAGCAACAGTGAGGGAGAGAGAGAGACAGAGAGACAGAGAGAGGGAGAAACAAAATATGTACTGAGGCGTAGAGAGAAAGGGAGTGGAGAGAGTACTAAAAAGTGAAGAGAGAGTGGGTTGAGGCAAGGAAAGGGAGTGGTAGAGAGAGAGAAAGAGATAAAGAGAGAGAGAGAGAGATAAGGAGCTGAGGAGGAAAGTGTAGAGGGAGAAAGAGAAAAAGAGAGAGATAGCAAGCTGAATAGGGGAAGAAAGGAGAGGGCTCTAAGCAGAGGGAGTGGAAAGAGAAAGCGAGAGAGAAAGAGAAAGAAAGAGAGAGAGAGAGAGAAAGGGAGAGAGGCAGAGAGAGAGAGAGAGAAAGAAAGAGAGAGAGAGAGAGAGACAAAGTCCTAAGGGGGGCAAGTGGAAAGAGAAAAAAGTGGAGCAGAGCTTCTGACTGCTGCTTCGCTGGGCCCAGCTGTGGCGCGGCAGGAAAACCCGTGTCACAACATGACCCAAACTGGCCCAGTTAGTGCCCATGCGAGGGCAAAGCAATGGCATTTACTGGCCACTCCTAGTAAAAAAAGAGACAAGCTAGCCAACATTTGGGTGTAGATAGATATAGAGTCTATATTGTCCCAGAGGGATAACAGGGAGCTTTTTCCACACATTTTATATTATGGGGTGTGTGTGCACAAATGTACACACTATGTGCACATCTCACACACACACACACAGACACACACACACACTCTCTCTCTCTCTCTCTCACTCACACACACACACACACACACACACACACACACACACACACGCACTTGTGTGGGTGCTGCCATTTAAATGCACGGGTGCTGGCTGGTGTTGATTGATGTTGGCGTTGATTTGCTCCGATCCAAACGCCACTGCTGTGCTGTGCCTTGCCTTGCTGCTGTGGCGAGCCACGAGTCCACGAGGAAGTAGAGGAGAGGGCATTGCTAATGCAAAAATATGCATCCATTTGTCACCAAACACACACGGAGCCCCCTTTCCTTCCCTTCCCTTCCCTTCCTTTCAGCACTGCAGCTCCGCAGAGTGCTTAGAGGTTTTTTTTGCAGGCTAGAAAAGAAAAAAAAAGGAAAGAAAAGAAAAGAAAAAAAAAAAACGACTCGGCGCTAAGCCACCTGTCTTCCCCGCTTGTACCCAACGCTCAACAGACCGTCGACACGTGCTAATGAGAACAGAGCGACAAGTCTGACAATGCTAAGATAACAGAGAGCCACAGCAGCAGGCACAGGGGATACTGCGTCTGCCTAGTCGAGTTATTGTGTATAGTGTAGTCTTATTAAAAATAAACTTAACTCTGTGCCTATATTTATGCTATTTATACTCCTGCAGATGTGCATTATGTAATGTGTGTGTGTATGTGTGTGTGTGTGTGTGTGTGTGTGTGTGTGTGTGTGTAGTGTGTGAGCATATTTTTACATAAGGCTGCGCATACAGTAGGTTAGCTGGCAGATTAACCAGTTACGTCTTGTGGAGAATCTTGTGTCTGTTTGTGTCTACTTGTGGCCTTGTGACTGAAACCTGTGAGCTTCATGGAGGCGATTGATTATTGACGTGTTGACTGTGGAGAAGAAGCAGGGCATAATTGCAGCCCAAGCTAATGGCATCACCGATAGCTGCAGAGATAAGCTTCGCTGATTGGGATCAAGGCGGACGTTTTAGGGCATTGATTCGACTCATCCGCACTGGCTGTGGGTGGGTCCCTCCGCGCGGCTTGAATGGTAGATACAGCAATCCCTCAGACCCCGGCGGCCATTTGCGTAGCAGTATAATACCTCACTCTATTGCGCTAGGCTCTGTCAGGCTGTCGCGGCATCAATATTTACCACATTACTTGGGACAGCGATGGCCGGGGCCTGCGTGTCTCCACAGGCTCAGGCCTCCATTATGGGACTGTAAGTCTCTAAGACGGCACCAGCCCATTATGGTCTGAGTCATGATTATCAGCCTGAGTGTCAATGTCAATCCTTGGCAGTAGCTAGCTTAACACGACTCCAGCCCTTTTTATCCAGCCTCTGACAGGACAACATTGGGACGTGCTGTGAGTGCCATAGTTCCCGTTGCGCCCTCTCACTGACATTCTGATTCGTAAAATTCTCCCTCCATTTTAGAGGTGAATTATCCATATATTACATCATAAATATATTTTTTTGTTGAGTCACACATTAATGGCCGTGCTTTGTTCTTTATTTGTATTAAATAAGTTTTCTGCCTGGGGTGCTCAAGGGCATTGAGGTGAAAACAAAACTTGTCAAGTACAGTCTCGTTTTTGGCAGCGTTGACACATCCACTGAGAAAGAAAATTGTTTTTTCCTTGTTGTTGTTTTGGTGGTAGGCCAGGTTAAGCAATTTTTTTTTCAAAACATTAAGCATTTTAAACATCACCCTGGGTGGGAAAAGACCTTCCTGCCATCTGACTACATAGTGAATGTTTTGCAGCATCAGTGAAACTTTTTCTTTCTCTTTTTTTTTTGGCTGGAGGTGGGAGAGGAAGGGAGGGAGGGAGGAAGGCTTTTTTTTTAAGCTCAGGATAAATCATTGGTATTGTGACATTTTTTCATCAGACTGTGTCTAAATAAACATTCTGTTCTTGTGTTTGCTTGTGTGTGTCGTCTTTGCCCTGAAGCTACTATGGTTTCATCATTTCTCTTGTGACTCCTCTCTCTTTTCCTGGGTGTGTGTGTGTGTGTGTGTGTCTGCGTGTGAGAGTGTTCCATTCAAGAGGAAAGCCATTAAATTGAGTGACAAACAGCATCTATAATAGCTGTGGCAATTACAGGACAAAAATATTGTTGTCAGGATGATCATTTTTTCCCCGCCAACTATCCACAGGCCCTCAGACGCTCGTGCAAGTGCTAAACGATGGCCTCTGCTCACCGTGTCTTTGTGGCAGTCATTGCGTGAACTAATGACTGAGAAATCTGGCGTGCCTGCATGTGTATTTGTATGTGTATGTGTGTGTGTGTGTGTGTGTGTGTGTGTGTGTGTGTGTGTGTCTGTGTGTGTGTGTGTGTGGGCACTTGCACTCATACTGTACTGTGATTCCGAGCAGGACAGAGAGTGTGCCATGTGCAGGCATAGCTTGCCTAATTAGGCCTGCTGTCTCTGTCTTCTGCTGCCTTTCTCACACTCCTTCTTTCTCTGTGTGCCTCCTCTCCAGTGCTGGGGAGTAGTCAACTACATGTAATGAGGCCTGTAGTTTAATTACATTTTACTGCAGCTTGTTTGTATTTCAACAACATTTGTTTAGTGTTTATAGTAGTTAAACAACTGTTCTGCCATTTTGGTTGTAATTCGCTGCTAAGATCAAACATCATACTGGGCATGGGGCTTTTATAGAGGAATGATATACAGTAAGTGTTATTTTGCCAGTAACAGAGATTTCAACACTTATTTAAACCTCCTTAGCTTGCTATCCTCCCTCGTCATCCTGACTGCTGTTAGGGTACGTATGCCCATGCATTTGCCAGGCAACCACCACCACACACATTTGTGTAGAGCATGTGTTAACAGAGAGCTCACACAGTGAGAACACAGATAAACCATCACGGATGAACCTCATGAATCTAAGTCACAGGACGAATCAATGAGGGTTTCTTTCTTGTGCTTCCCATTTAGGCACACATGACACTGACACTGACATGACACGTGACACTGACTAGCTAACTGATAAAACCTGCATTGTTTTGCTTGTGGCAGTATAGACATTCTTTCCACTTTATCATGACTAGCAGAACCTTTGGTCTGTTTTACATTACAGGGGGACTTACAGTTATTTAGGTGCAGGATTTTAGTTACAGTCCCTGGAGCAATGTGGGGTTAGATGCCCTGCTCAAAGCACCTACAGCTATGGATGAGAATGCAGGAAAGCACTAGTTTCTTACTCCCCCACCCCCATTGTTCCTATTGGCTCAGGATTCGAACCTGCAACCCTCCGATCGCAGGACCAACTTGCTAACAAGTAGACTACAGCTGCCAACCCTTTATTTGGTTATACATGACCTTTGACTATGAGGGTATTTTTAGCAAATAAACTCTTTTCACTGACATCTTATTTTTGTATTAGCCTGTAGATCCATACTTTTTAAATACTTCCACGTCACATTTTTTTTTGCAAAGTAGTGTGAAGTACTTTTTCTAAGTAGCTTTAGCTAACCAAACCAAATTCCTCCCAGGGGTAGCATTGATTTGGCTCAGCTTCTACGAGTGTGAAATAATTGGTAGCTTGCAAAGCCATGCTTTCAAAGGAGCTTTCCCAAACACTGCTACTTTCTGCCATACTGCAGTGTCTAGGCATCGTTTCCGCTCCTTTTCCCCTGCCCCCCTCTCTCTCTCCCTCTCTCTCTCCCTCTCTCTCCTTCTCTCTGTCTCTCTCTCTCTCTCTCTGTCTCTTGCTACAGCTGCCAGTCATCCAGATGACGTGGGAATGGATGGATGTGGGAGGATGGCGGAGAGATGGATGATGACAGCAACCTTCAGAACATGGTCTACGCCACCCACAGAGCTCCCATGACGCCTGTGATGATGCACACATACATACGACACACAACACCAACCACCCTCCATTCTCCCTCACCAGGCCGGAGCGCCCATCGGTCAGTCAGAGCGGCGAAGCTCCCATCTCCCATCTGCTGATGACGCTGGCACGCTGGCAGTCTGCCTGATGAGGACACCAGCACTAGTGGTCAGGGGGCTGTGCGAACACAATGACTCAGATGACAAAGCACGGGCACGGAAAACGTTCCATGTTCCAGCATGTTCCGTGCTCCTCTTTCCCACCAGCATCGGTACTGAGAAGAAGAAAAAAAATAGTCTACGCAGGGTTTAGTGACTTAAATGTAGGACAGAGGATGTCATTAATCTGCTGAGTTGGTGCAAAGTGGGGGAAAAAGTATGGCAGTGACTGTTCGACAGGATGTTGGTAAAAAGACACTGCTGATGTTTGTTCAGACAGCTGGCAGAATAAAATCATTTGCTATATGATCCTGTATTGAGAAGAAACAAAGACATGACAGAAAGAGGGTGACTAAAGCTAGAATTTCTGTTCTAACAGCTGTTGGTAAGATATCCTAATTATTGTAGGAGAGATGACAGACTATACTATGTAAGAAACTAAAAGGACTCAAGTGTTTTTCTAGTGGTAAACATAAAGATGGGATATTCCTTTTCTTACGTAAGCTTACTCCACTAAATGAAAACATTAGAGTAAACAAAATGTTAACCATAAATTTGTATAATTAAGCACTGGGCTCATGCTATAATTAATTAACAGCACACAAAAGTACTATCACCAAAGGGGATGAGAACAGTACAAACTTGGGAACATAATTTACGAGAAAGACTATAAACGGAGGACTGTAGTAAGAAGTAGAGTAAGAAAATCCTCTAACACTTTCCCCTCATCAGCTAATTTATTATCTAATTCCAGCTTTACATGCTCAAATGATTCACGCATAACATTGTGATGAAGACAGATGAATTGGAGGACGTTTAATCTCCATTAAAGTGTGTGGCTTACTGTTACGCTAACATGCTATCAAAAAACGCTCTCCAAAATAGAGATTTTATCTATGACCAAAAAAAAATAAATAAATAAAATAACGATGATAGGATTAAAATTGATAGCAGCGGCTCGTAATTAACAGCACAGAGTCTGAAAATTGCCCGTAGGGCCAGAAGTGTCGCTAATCTCTACATTGTCTGCTGAGAGAGAAACTGGGTGACATTTTTACCCAGACACCATCGCCTGCATTGTCCAAATACACAATGCTAAAGGCAGAAGTAAAAGCGGCTTGCTGCCTAAGCTGCAGTTTATCTGTTCTTAAATGTCAGATGGGCAAATACGTTCAAAGCTCATCTCTGAGTCATTTCATGGCTGTGAAGGTCTGCTGTGTGTGTGTGTGTGTGTGTGGATATGTGTTTGTGTGTATGTGTGTATGTGTCTGTGTGTGTGCGCATATGTGAGTATATGTGTGTGTGTGTGTGTGTATGTGT
Organism: Setipinna tenuifilis; assembly: GCA_030347295.1. Taxonomy (NCBI): domain Eukaryota; kingdom Metazoa; phylum Chordata; class Actinopteri; order Clupeiformes; family Engraulidae; genus Setipinna; species Setipinna tenuifilis. Next base: position 14,736,493 of record CM059274.1, read on the forward strand.
GTGTGTGTGTGTGTATGTGTGTGTGTGTGTGCATATGTGCGTATATGTGTGTGTGTATGTATGTGTGTATATGCGTGTGTGTGTGTCTGTGTGTGTGTGTGCGTGTGTGTGTAGGAAACAGAAGTAAGGACCGTCTGGTCTGTCCACAGAAGTCGACCTGACCTCTGAGGCTCGAATGCGGAGAATTTCCAGGCACGGTAAAGAGCTCTAAGCCATCACCCTGCGTGAAACACAGCCCAGATGCTCTTTAAAACTCACTCTTGCAGATAGTAAAGGGCCACAAAATGGATGTTTTGTTAAAAAATGTTGCATGTGGACATCTTTGTGTTTGTTTACATGTATGTAGAGATGTCTGAGGTTGTGGGTGTACATCTGTTTTGAAAGTTTTCGGAGCTTGGTGTGGTGCAATGTATGTTGAGTGTGTGAGTGTGTGTACATGTGTGTGTTTGGGGTGGGGGTGTCTGTTTATCTGCCTGTCTCTTGGGTGTGAATGCCTTTTCTATGTTCGTGTGTATGTGTGTGTGTGTGTGTGTGTACGTGTGTGTGTGTGTAATCTGTGTCTGTGTGTGTGTGTCTGTGTGTGTGTATGTGTGTGTGTGTACGTGTGTGTATGTGTCTGTGTATTTGCATGTGGGAGGTAAGGGAAGGGAAGGGCAACGATGAGTTCAGGACAGAGGTCATGTGTCAGTGAGAGCTTAAACTATGTGTCTGAGCTGAGCTGAGCTGAGCTGAGCTGAGCTGTGCGGGGAGGGAAGGGAGCTGCTGTGGTTTGGGTTTTGGGTTTGTTTCCTACGCTAAAACACAGCGCCGAGCCCAAAAACACTCTCCAACATGCTGCTCCTCCTCATCCACACACTCCCACAGCATTCTTTCAGCTCCTATCCAGCCCTGCGTGCATTTCTGCACTGCCTCGACCTTGCTAAGGTCACTATGCTGTGGGGCAAACGACAACATCCGTCGTCTTTTTCTCGTCAGTTTACGCTCCAAAAAGCTGGAGGAAAAACAAGGGCCTACATTTTTGCATGCTGAACCACATTCCGCAAACGGTTGCAAAGTCACAATGATTTCTTTTTTTAAGTAGTGATATGCCATCCCATGCAACGCTGCACCCTACATATCTCCAATCAGACAACAGTATATTTCAGTGTGATGGTGAACACAGACACATTTAAATGCCATGCATGCTCGGATGGGTAAAACAACCACCACACACACACACACACACACAGACACACTCACGCACACACAACACATATACTAAAACGACTGATAGCCACAGGGTATCTATGACATTAACAAAGTAATTCCTGGTTATCAGTTTGTAACCCTGCATGCTAAACACCCCTAATCCACTTTCACTGGGATGGATAATCCCCTTTCCCAGTCTGACCCAATCAGCCTCGCGCCGCATTGATATGGCCACTTAGCATAAAGAACATTGATACGTTCTGTTCGAGGGGACAAATCGATAGGCTGTCTGCTGAGTGAAGATGACATTGGAGTGGCATGCCGGTCGGTCGGCGAGGGAAGGGGAAGGGGAAGGGATCCGTGTGTGGTGTGGCAGGGAGGTGGAGGGAGGGAGGCGGCATGTGGCGGCGGTGGTGGTGTCTCGATCAGAGGAGGGCCCTAGCCCCCATACCCCCCCCCACCCCCTAGCCCCAGTCTGTCTGCTATCCGGGATGCGGGAGAGATCTAAATGTAATTAAACAGAACCCAACCCCCCAGAGCTAGCCCCCATCCTTTAGCCCCCCCCCCCTTCATCCACTCTTCTTCAAGCTCTTAACCCCCCCCCCCCCCCCCCCCCCACCTCCTTGGCTGTGTCTGTGAACATGACACACACACTGGCTAGTCTAGGTGAGTTTTTTTTTAAGTGCAGTCTTTTTTGAAATCTGGAGGGGAGGACATGGGGATGGGGGGCAAGGGGGGGGGGGTATCCTGTTCTGCAATCGATTGCAAAATGCTGGCCTTAGGGTAATTAATCATCTGCTCCATTACTTTGATGCCACCCAAGAATCTTACACTAATGATGCCAGTGTTTCAGTGGGCTCTCTCTTTTGGAGGAAGACATTGGAGGTGGGGTGGGAGGGTTGTGGGGTTGTTGTGGGGGGGATCCAAAGCAGAGGCGATCGATGCACCTCCATAGCCCATTTAGAAATGCATTGATGCATGGGGCTGCTGGCTCTGACTTCTTTTGTTCCTTGGCTTCGCACCAGTTCCTCGGGCCTGCTAGTTAGAGCCAACTTGTTGCTAGCTGTGACTGATAAGTATTTAATTGGAAAGTGTTAAGGTGGGGGGGGGGGGGGGCAGCCTACATATGGGACAAACAAGAAACGATGACATGATTCGCCTGTCTTTGTTCTCCCATGTTTTTTTTTTTCCCACAAGGAACATCATAGAATCCATGTCCTCTCTGCTAACAAGATGCCTGTCAGGGAGAGGTAATCTGCCTGCCGCGCAGTTTTATTATCTTCCTGCCACCACTCGGTTATTTGACAATCAGTTCGTAAAACAGTCTCTCCGTTCTATCAAAGTAAAAACAACACACTATAGGCCGGCATGGAAGGCGCACCCAGCGCTATCTAATTGGTCAGAACAGTTTTTATGAAGTTTGCTATTTAGCGGGTCATTGGCCTTTGGTGCTTAACACTGTGCTGGACATTCCATCAGTAGTAAAATGGCCCCTATAAATAGGTAAGAACCACAGCAAACAGAGTGTCCTCTGAGTTACTTGGCTCTGTATCTCTCTCTCTCTCTCTCTCTCTGTCTGTGGTGACAGTGGGAAAGATTGGATTCTTTCTGAATAATCTATCAAAAAGTGGGGGGACAGATTCACGACTCCCAATGTGCTGGAAATTAAGACTGTCAAAGAGGTGAATCTAATGAAAAAGGCACTTTGAGTTATGGGCCTGGACTCAATCTGCCAGAATTCGCTTTACTCTCATTTCCTTTCACCTCACCTCCCTCTCTCTCTCTTTCTCCACTTTTTTTTGGTCACACAGGTGGCCTTTAACTTGCCTGAACTCCTAAATAGTGCATTAAGGGTTCCATTTCAATCTGACATGCACTCCATTCATAGACATCTCATAAAAACCTGTGGCACAGGGAAAATGACTGGATGATTTGCCACAAAATAAATTTCAAAAATAAAAAAAAAACACTAAAACAGAAAGAGACAGAGAGAAACAGAGAGAGAGAGAGAGAGAGAGAGAAACAGAGAGAGACAGAAACAGAGAGAGTGAGAGAGAAAGAGAGAGAGAGAGAGAGAGAGAGAGAGCAATCAGCTCTCTTTTAAAGCAAGTTGGGAGAAATTGCCAATGTGCAGGAAATGGTAGTCTAACTCCCTCATTTTTTTCAAGCAATTTATTTAGCAACTAAAGCCAGATATACTTGAGCCTGAGAACATATTTCTTTCCAGTCCCTTTCTTTTTACTTCCATTTAAGCATTTAGGCCCTCTCTGGATGGCTAACCAGAAAGCAAACAAGTGTGGCAAGATCTTCTTTCATTTCATTGTTTTGCCATATGCTGACATGCAAGCAGTGAGGTCGAGTGCCTACGGAAAGCCCTGGCTCTCATTCACATGCTCCCCCATAGGCACCAGTCCTAATGGCCTATGAAACCATGCCCATTTGAACATGATTACACCAAACAACGTGAACATGTTCAAAATGACAAAGATGTTCATCTGTTCTCTCTCCCCACCCCCCACCCCCTTGCTTGCTCGCATTCATTCCCTTTTATTTCGATATTTTTTTTCCGAGTGTGTCACTTCGGTTTCCTGTGCATACTTGAATACCAAGATTACGTGTCCGCGCAGTGGGGTATCTGTGACCAGAACTGTTGAATAAAGAGGAGGATAAAGAATGAAAAAAGAGAGAAAGAAAGGAGAGAGAGAAAGAGAGAGACAGAGAGGGGGAGAGAGAGAGAGAGAGAATATGAGGAGGGAATAAGGTTAGGGTCCAAGCTTACCGTCACGAACAGAGGATGCAGAAACATATGTGTGTGAGAGGGATAGAGAGAAGAGAAAGAGAAAGAGAGAGAGAGAGAGTGAGAGCGAGTGCATGTGTGGGTGTTGGTGGAAGAGAGCAATGCTCATGGATGCACACACACACTTTGCATTTACATGAAGCCTGTCTCCAAAGGAAACACAAAGACAAATGTATCTTCCTCCGATATTGCTTCCACATCATAAAACACCAATCTCTGAGGTTAGGCTGATTCAGAAGAGGTTACATGGAGAAATGACAGGAGGATGGCTAGAGAGAGAGAGAGAGAGAGAGAGACAGAGAGATCACCTTCGAAGAGAAAAAAAGTATGGTCAGCTCTACACCGCATTTCACAATGTGGCGAAAATGGTCAGCAACATTATCCTATTGCACACTAATATAAGCAGTAAGTTGGCCACTGGGGATTTATGTAGCCTCCGCCGTGTGTTACAGCACTCAGACCTTGAACCGCTGCTCTTCATGATAACCCATCACATTTGGATGCCTTTATTTGCTACCCGTAAATATTCATGAGCTGCTGATACAGAGCAAATGATTTTTCCAAGCAGCCTACCTTAAGCATAAGCTGCACTGCATTCATATTATAATAAAGGTATCTGAATTGAGGTGGTATTTAAATTATGAGTACAGCTCAACGCATTTATTATATGTTTTTTTTTTTTGCTTATAATTTCTTAATGTATTATCTTTAGTTTGCATGTGCAAGTGCCTGCTATGTAGGGGTGAATTTGCCATTCAAATGACTTAATCCAATACAGGTAGGCAGCCAAACTAAATGCAGACCAAACCAAACTCACACATGAAGTTGGCAGATATATCTATATCTATTTTAAATGTTCATTTCAATTTGGGGTTTTGCTAAATTCCAATGATGTTTGTTTCATGTTGGGTTTACCTAATTAAAAAGATGGTGCAGAAGTGTTCTGAGCATAATAAATATATATAGTACATCTTTGAAAGGACTGACTTAGACACGATTTTAAAAACTATTGTGTATAAATAGTGCTCAAACAACACTGTATCCTTTCTTGACTCCTTAATAGCTTCGCAGTACATTTCCACAAATTGCCATGGAGCCGCAGTGCCTCAGCTTAAAGACTTGCAGAAACTTTCTGAATTCAGAACACATTCAGTACAATCCTCCGGCAGTCTGGGGAGTATAGATTCAACACCCACCACCTCAAACGGTCAAGGTCTGCTGTGCTGTGCACCCTGAACCAATGTCTCTCTCCAGAGCTATCCTCTATCCTGAAATGGCACAGCTTACCCTTTGCCATCTGATAGCTGCTACCACATAGCAATGGATCTGAGAGCGCACTGGGGTTCTGTTGGGCTGAGCTGCTTCATCGAGATTTGCTACCCATAGTTAGTGAAATTTGATAGAATGTTACTATCTAACCTGACTTGCAACCCTAACCCTAAGCCCAAACCTAACTTAACTTTTCGCAACTGCGCTTGCGCAATAGCGTCACTCAATTAGTAGCACAGTTTAACAGAGCACTGGCATGGTTAGCATTTTGCCAGGCTGGGCCAGGCCTTCTCCTGGCCTGGTGGACCAGACTGTCACTTCTTTTCAGTCTAGATACTCTGAATAGGCATATGTTTACTTCCTGGTGGGTGGACCCTTTGTGTGAACTTTAAAACTACTGGGCCGACCTTTAACTAATCTAACCAATTCGCTACATGAATACACACTCGAACTTAATAATAAAGTTTCATTATTAATATTATTATGACTATTATTTTTTATTATTATACCTTTTATTATTTGTATTGCACTTTACATTCTCAAAGCGCATATGCCTAATTACATCAAAGTGCCTATGCAATTATGTAATCACTTTCAGCCCTCCCACTGAGCTACAGTGCATACTGTAGGCCTCCCCCTGTTCACTGATTGGTTACTAAAATGTATAGATGTAAAATCTAAAGTCCTCTGAGAGTAAAAAAGCTATTTTTAAGTAGAAGAAGAGAAGAAGAGTGCCTTGGTCTGACCACTTTTTCAAGGCTTTCAGAGAGTACCCTTACGTAGTACTACGACAAAATATACTATGAGCAGGGATACAATGGCGGAGTAAGCGATTCCATAGCTTCTCCACTTCTGTGTGAAGCCCTGGCAGAGACACTGGAATCAGCTCTAGCCAGTCTTGCTCATAAAATGAAAAAAAAAAGCACACTGAGAAGGATGTTTAATCAAATTTTAGTGGTGATGTTTTTCTTTTCTTTTAGGCTCTTGTTGCCTACCACCCTCCGATCAGGCTTGCAGTGGTTTCAGTGTCTCTGGCAGCTGAAGGGCCACCAGTTTTGTGTCACTCTGGAGAGATTGATGAGGCTTTTGTAAGAGAGGCTCGCTGGCTGGCTGGCTGGCAGGCTGGCAGAGTGTGGGGCTGGACATTTACATTGTTGAATGGAAGGCACCACACCGCATAGGGGCAAAGTGGTGCCAAAGCTTCATGCAGCAGATGCTGTATGCGGATGCTGCATTTTTCTGTTTTTTTTTTTGCTCCTTCTTTTTTTTTTCAGCCAAACCTCACCCCCTACCTCCCTCCCTTCCCCCCCTGCCTGTAGCAATTTGTTGTTACAGAAAGTAGAGGAGGTTGCTGCTCACAGATCTCATCCACAAAGCAAGCAAGAGACAATTGTTTGTTTCTATTCATCGTATGCAACCATCAAACAAAACAAACATCCACAACACTAAAGATCAAATGGCAAATTAATAGTGTCACAGCACTTCTAGTTTCAAAGGGTAACAGCAGTCCAAATGGATTCGACAGAACTAAATCCCCCCAACCCCCCCACTGTATTGATCACTGGAGCAGGGAGAGGGCCACTAATGTGCTCCTCACTGCAGGGGCAATCAGAACAGCATGTCACAGTCAGACTGTTTGCTGGTGAAGATGGCACGGGTGGGGTGGGGGGGTGGTCTCTGCTTGCTGACTCGCTCTTTGGCAGCAACCCCCCGTGGTCACCGCAGCGGATGAAAGAGGGCCAGAAAACTGCTGGGTTTTTGCCCCCTCTCCCTCTGCCAACCCCCCCTGCCACCCCTCCATCCACCCAACCACCCCCCCAACCACCACCACCACCACCCAACCACCACACCAACTCTACCCCCCCCCTTGTTGAGCTCAAAAGGGGGCTCAGCTGAAGGCCCAGTGATCCCAGCGGACTCAGCAGAGAAGTGCTGAAGCTGCATGGGGGAGGGCAGTGGAGCATCATCAGGCTGCCCTGCTTCTCTGCAAGCCTCCGACTGTCCAAAGCCACTAACCAGGGTCACGGGGCCAGAGAAGAGAGCCTCTCACGCTGACTTGCATGGCCTCTGGATGCTGTTGTATGGCCTGCTGTCTCACAAAAACCCGTTCTGAGCATGTTCATATTCTAGACATCTGGTAGTGATGTCTATTGGAGCCTTGGTTGGAATGGTAATGATCGATGCTCAACGCCACCCTGGTTTTTTTTGTGAAAACAGTGAGGATTAAATCTGCATTTATTTTCATTTTGCTTCTGTCTGTCCGTGAGGAGCAGCGATTTTGAATGATAATTAATACAGACAATGCCAGTGAATCCGATAAATAACAGATTCGGGACTGCCGTGCCAAAGCACAGGGGTTATTACTGGCCAAAAGCATAATTGTTGCTGCCCCAAGCTCATATTAGGCTAATTTGCAGTCATTTCTAATTTAGCATTTCTGTTAAATCAATTCAACAACTACAGTAAAGGCCAAAAGGACACATCTTCTCATTCAATGCGTTTTCTTTGCTTTCACGGCTATTTATAGTGTAGATCTGACTGAAGACAACAAAACTATAAATTAAAAGAAGCTAAGACTTAACACTTTTTTGGACATAAGTACATAACTCCAACGTGTTCATTCACAGTTTTAATGCCTTCCGTGAGAATCTACAATGTAGTCATAAAAAATAAAGAAAATCCATTGAATGAGGTGTGTCCAAACTTTTGGCCTGTACTGTATGCAGGTGGGGCGTGGTGCACTTGACAAAACTAGCCACTAGCACAACAAACACATCAAAAAGATACATTTTATTTTTTTCTTTATTATTGTATGTTGTGTTTGACCCTTGACTTTACACCTGCATTCATTGTGATTGATTGTGAAACATAAGTAGGCGTGCAAGTGGAGACTGTGCAGAAGCAGCTATATCAGACGGGTGAAAAACATGTAATGAATTAATGTAAACCCAGGCTAGCAATGTTACATTGGCTGGCAAAAATCACATTACATTACACTTAACGGACGCTTTTATCCAAAGCGACTTACAATAGAGGTCAGAAACAGGCTACAAAAATGTAGAGGAAACAGAGTAAGCAAAGTAAGTGTAGCAAAGTTAGTGCAGCCAGGGTACAGGACAGTATTGGTGAGTGGAGGTTAGAAGAAAAATAAATTGAAGAGGACATCTGCAAACTCTGTTAAAGAATTTGCCATGATTTTTGTAAAAAAAAAACAGGACACCACCCTTCCTGGCATACATTCTCCTGAGTGGGCCCAACATGTAGCATTTTGGAGTGTGGCATCCCTGTAGCGACTGCTTAGCCTTCGCTAATGGGGGGAGGCTACAGTACAGTAAAAAAAAAAGAACAACAAACATTTATCTACAGAACAGAGAGCAGAACACAGAGCTCGATAGAGCTAAAAAGCCATTTTAAGTCCCAAGAGGCATGGCAGCACAAGCTAAAAGACAATATGTTCTGCAGCAGCGGTAGAATGCTACTTCACCAGTGGCAGGACAAAGATTCAAACCAATTGGAAGCTGGGGCTCTGTTCGAAATGTCAACTCCTTCACTATGTAGTGCAATATGTAGTGTGTCACTTGCAGTGGCTCGTTCCCTTCACAGTGTACTGTATAAAGTGAACAAGTGAACATTTCGGATTTGCCCCAGGACCTACAATATCTTGGGAGCTTTTTAGCATCGATTTAGAAAAATGCTATCCCACACAGCTGACTACATGGGGATTACCAACTGACTATCTAAGTAAGAACCTTATGTTCCATTTTAAAAGACTGCTTATTAATTCATTTCTGTAATTTATTTAGCTGCTTCATTGCAGATGATTGAAAGTCTATAAAGACCTTGATGTTGACCAGATTGAGAATAGGCTTCAAGTAAACAAATCAACCAAACCACGTCAGCAAGAATTAGGCTGTAATTAGTAAAACGCTGGGGAGAGAAAGTTGATAATGGCTTCGCATTGATATTCACTGTACGTGCTGTAATTTGCATTCCGTCTCCTACGGAATGTCCCATGGACAATGTTTTCATTCCAGGCTTCCTTAATTCTTAAGGTAAAGTCTACAAGCGGTATTTAAAAGCAATCTTAAGTTTTACTTCGTGTTCAGAGGCCTTTTTCTAAGCTGATGAATGTATCCTGGTGTCTCTGAGGACTTACAGAAGTCTGGGAAACAGCCAGCTGAGCACGCGTCTCCAGAGCCGAAAGAGAATAATGCATTCACCTCTTCAAAGCGGCTCAATTACTGTAAATTATGTTTAATGCTTGCTTTTCCACAGACAAGATCTCATTACATTAATGGCTGGAATGTACCTTTTTTATTAGACAGATTAAACAGCTGTAATTAAGCGAGTCACCTTATCAGCGTTTAACACAATAATCACAACCTTAGTAACTGTGACGGAACACAATGTCTGAGTAACTGGATATGAAGACGGTTTATGAAAAGATATTTCCCACTATTTATGCTCACTGGCCGAAGTTAATATCTGGAACAGAGAGAGACGACTATGCTGCATTTTTCGAAATACATAACACGGTAAGATCGATCACGACCAGCGTTTATCACTCAGCATTTTATGGAACATAAATACATAGCATACATTTTCACCCATGCAACTAACAAAAGTTTCATCCAGTTAATGGACTCTGGTCTTGGTAATGCATACAGCGCATCGATCATTTTAGCATTAGCGTGTAGAAGTTAGCAAATCATGCTACAGTGGGCACTTTATTACAGTTATGGTACCGGGGATTAAAGCAGTGGGCTTGTGCCTGCTAGTATTAAGTAGATTTTGTGTCTTTGATGTCACTGCAGTGGCTGGGGATGCTCCTTACTCAACCCCCAGCACACACACATACACACACACACACCAGACACACACGCACACACACACACACACACACACACATACATGCATGCACACACACACACACACACACACACACACACACACACACACACACACACACACACACACACACACACACCACACACACGCATACATGCATTCACACACACACGCATGCACATACAAACACATGTACGCACGCACACACACACACACACCCATATACACACACATGCACACTCATGCACATTAGCTCTGACATAGCAGCACACACACACACAAACCCACTACACACACACACACACACACACACACACACACACACACACACACACACACACCCTCCATGAACATGATTTTAAACCAAGCCATCAACTCTTGCCTTATGAAGCCCTCTCTCACACTTTGTCCCCTGACATTTTCATTGCACCACAATCAATCAGCGTGACATGATACAGGGACCTCAGATGGCTCTTGCTGGTGTCTGGTTCAGGTGGCATGCGTGGAACCTCAGAGGCTGAATGACAGCTCCGCCTTTCGCTCGGCGTCTGGAAATATGCGGCTCTGACAGAACCTCGTGATTAAGGTTTGATTAAGGCCCGCAATGACATTTCAGGGTTACAAAACGGGGAAGAAGCAAAGAGTCAAAGACATGTGGACGATAGCAAAGGCATTTTGTGTGAGGCCCGCACACACACACACACACACACACACATACGCACGCACACATGCACACACACTCACACACACACACACGTATGCATGCACGCACGCACACACAAAACACAACACAGTACATAAAAAACTGCTACATCAGTTTGGTGCAATAACTAGGTGACCCGCTCCCTTTTGTTTGTTTCCCGTGAGTCAGCAAGCTTCTGCCAGCCCTTGACATGAATCACAAAAGTGGCACTCGAGCGGAGCGTGCGTGCCGTTGTGCTTTCATTGTTCTAACAGGTGCATATTCACCAGGTGAGAGACCCCGGACGTGTGCTGCTTGTGTTCCACACCAATCCCAGCATTCCCTGCGTTCTCTTCTCCATAGCATGCCAATGGGCCACAGTGCAGGCACAACATCTGATATCTCCTTCTATCAGTCTCTCTTTCTCTTTCTCTTTGTCTCTGTCTCTCTCTATCTTTCTCTCACACACACTCAGAAATACACAATGGGCCACAGTGCATGAACACATTTGACATCTCTGTCACTTTCTCTTTCTCTCTCTCCTTACTTTATATCTCTACCTTTCTCTCTCTCTCTGTTTTTCTCTCTCTCTCTGTTTCCCTCTCTCTCTCTGTCTGTCTCCTTCTCTCTCTCTCACTCTCTCTTTCTCTCTCTCTATCTCTGTACACTACCATGACCTGAATACAGTAGGCACTGTCAGCACTGTCACAGGCCACGCAATGCTAAAAGCCCTGGGAAAGCCAAAGGCTGCGCCATATGCCTGATAGTAGCCAAGGGCATGACCTCAGGGGCTCGCGGGCATGACGGACCCGGCCTATAGTGAGAGCGAGGTAACAAACATGAACAGAGAGAGAGAGAGAGAGAGAGGGACAGAGAGAGAGAGAGAAACAGAGAGATAGATAAATAGATAGAGAGAGAGAGATAGAAACAGAGAGAAATAGAGAAACAGAGAGATACATAAATAGATCGATAGATAGTTAGAGAGAGAGAGAAAGAGAGAGTGCGAGTGGAGGAATGAAACACATGCAAGCCAGTGTTGGCTGTCTGGCTGCTGACAGACAGATGGCTGAGAGACATGTCAGCTGAGAGATGACAGCGAAGAGGCTAAGGAGACACGCTGTCAAAAAAAGCCCTGTATTTCAACAGATGTGACAAAGATGTGTGTGTGTGTGTGTGGGAGTGTGTGTGTGTGTGTGTGTGAGAGAGAGAGAGAGAGAGAAAGATACATAGAGAAAGAGAATGAGAGTGTCTGTGTGTCTGTCTGTTTGTCTGAGTGTGTGTGCGTGCATGTGGGTGTGTGTGTGTGTGTGTGTTCATAAGCATCCAAAACTCATCTCATGCCATGTCTGTTGTCTGAAACCACAGTAGCAAATTAGGCACTAACTCGCTGGACTGGATGCTTTTGTTCGCAGACAGTGGGCAGGACTGCCCCCTCCACATCCACATCCACATCCCCATCTCCATCCCACATCCCCACACGCGGCTAAAGCATTACAAGGTGTCCCCCAGGGATAGCGAGAGGACGAAAGCAGCAGTTGCAGTCGCGCTGCACTCCCTGCCCTGCACTGCGCTCAGTTGAGCTAACGCAAGCATCTCCTCGCTCAGCCTCATCCTCAGCCTCAGCCTCAGCCTGGGCTGCTTGATTTATCAGCCTCTGTCTGTGTGCATTTTATATCACTGTGGGGTGGGTCCCCGGTCCCTGCGGTTGAGGAGTGCCAGCGAGGGAGGGAGGGAGACGCACATTATGCCACTCTACTCTACCAAAGCCCAGGAATCCGGGGAAACTCAGCCTCAGGAGCTGACGTTACTGATTAAAAGTGACAAAGCACACAGAGAGGATGGCCCCCCTCTCTGTCATGGAAATAACGTTTGTGCCAACAGCACAGCAAAAACTATATCTATAGGTTGACAGCACATACTGTGCTACCAGAGTGAAAACTGAACTGGCACTGTGAGCCCCTATGGAATGAAGTGGTGTGTGTGTGTGTGTGTGTGTGTGTTTTACACGCGCACATGCAAGTATGTGCTTTTGCATGTTTGTGCATGTGTGCAAATGTGTGTTTCTCTCTGTGCCCGTGTGTGCATGCACACAGGTGTGTGTCTGTGTGTGTGTGTGTATGTGTGTGTGGTGGTTGAATGTGTGTAAGAGGGGGTGTGGTGTACACGATCATATTATGATTTGCCGGTGGTGTTTGATGAGCAACCAGATTGTAGGACGAGTCTCACTCGCTCGCTCAGTGCCGAACATGGCTGCTGTCTTGCTGAGAAACCTCCCACCAGTCTGTCAGCTCACTGGGCTCACCACTGATCTCTGCGAAGGGGCCAAATGATAACTGGCACTGGGCCAATTACGCCGACACAATGCGATGTATAATTATTCCTTCCACGGCACCGCGTGCTTAGCCCGCGTGAGTTTGATTTCCTGTGTGTACATGCAAATAGCATAAAATTAATGACGCTCGCCCTACTACGGAATGTTGGCTAGATTTTTATGATTAAAAATGGGACGGTTAATTGACCCCCATGTTTTTCCTGTGTACAAGAAATGTGTACTGCAAGAGGTGTGTGTTAATTTTTTATGACGTTAACATAAAAACACATGTGCTGTGGTCGGCAATATCATGTTACATTGTGTCTTGCTATGCTACGCTGTTCCTTTCTGTACTCTAAATCACTCATTGAGATTTAATGTGTTTCTGTACTCCTGCCTCCATATTTAGCCAACTGTACAGCTCAGTCCTCCAGAGCCTGTGCCCGCCTGCAGTATATCTCTGTGTAAATATGAGCTTGACACCAGAAGTCATCCAATATTTATACACTCCCATTGCTCTGAGAAATTTACATATTGTATTACCAGGCCATTCAATATAGATGGGTTTATTTCAAATACTGTTGAAGAGCAGGAGGCGTGCCAGTAGCCTACCTAGCAGACGTGCTACAAGGCACGCTAACCACCTCTACACACCGAGCAGTTCAAAGATTAACAATGCTATGAAAAATCACAATCTAATGAGGCATGAAATAAACAAACACTAAAAATACCCGCACAGAGTGCACTGAGCTAAGTAGGATGAGATACGAAGCTCACGTTGGAAATACCCCCCTTTTTTTTCGACAGGAATGCAAAAGGATCTGGAAAGATTTCCCCAAACAGGTTCAGTCACTCGGCACGTATTAAAGGATTTGCTCTAAAGGTCAGAGTTTTTCAAACAGACATGAGTTACATCTCTGCACACGCCCGCTAAAAATAATACTGTCAATACAACACGCTGCACTGCAAAAGCAAATCTGTAAGCAAGCACACAACACACAACAAACAAATGTACATACAGTACGACTGACATAAATCTTATGTACACTTTACTCTGGGTTTGTTCTGACAGCACTCCTACTGATGAAGAGCTCAGAGAAGCTTTTAGGTGTTCACATATTTAGCAGTGAGAATGCAAAAGCCTCATTGAACCTGCTGCCTTTGGACAGGCAGTGTTTTTTAAATGCTGCTCGTTTTAGCCTCATTAGCTTAAAACCATATCCCCAAAAGAGTGCTCAAGTCTCCATAACAAAAGCAAACAGTGTGTGTGTTGCTGTAAGAAGGTAGAATGAACTGCCAAGCTGAATTCCCTCCACTGCCCTCATTATAAATACCACCCAAGAAAGGCAGCGAGAAAAACTGATGGTCGTATTTAAAGCAGATGGGTTGGTGGCTGTGTCAGTCCGGCTCATCTGTTTCCACACTCATTATGAGCCTAGTGACAGAGAATAGAGACCACAGTATATTCTCCACCCCCAGCCCCCTCTCTCTCTCTTTCTCTCTCTCTCTCGCTCTCTCTCTCTGACAGTGTGACACGAAGGGCCAGTCTGGAGGAAGCCCGGTGTCAACAGCTCGAGGAGGCCAGAGAAAGGGGGGGGAGAAAAAAATGCCTCCCATTTTTCACAATAACGAGTGCTGGAACAACAAGTCTGTTTCACAGGCAAAACAGTGTTTCCACTCATCGCCAGTGCATGGTTTGCAAAACCTAAGAACATTGTCTGGCATGCAGATAGATAGCATTGAGCTTCGATGTGCAAAAACAAGCTGGTGACCTAAAACATAGTGAATGTGCTTAGATAGATACGTGGATAGATTTCTTTATTCATCCCTAAAGAAAAATCGAAGTACTGAAGCAATATTTTACATGCATCACAAAAAAGCACATTACTAGCAAAAAACAAAGATATAAGGCAGGGACAAAAACACTGTAAACCGACTAGACAGTCAGAAGAACGGACAGACAGACAGGCAGGCAGGCAGGCAGGCAGGCAGGCAGGCAGGCAGGCAGGCAGGTAGGCTGGCAGGCAGGTAGGTAGGTAAAAATAATTAGGAATTCAGATAAATGGCTTGCTGAGCAATTTAAATGCAAGGGTGTGCTTTACGTACATTGCCATTCAGACAGACAGTCTCTTCTTGGCACGGATGCAAGTCAATGTATACTGCCATTGCAGGAAGCCCGCAGCTTATTCACATGAGTGAGAGCTGCTGAGAAGTGAAGGTTGAGCGTTGCGCAGTGGCGGAGTTTGAGGATGGGGATGGGGATGGGTGGGTGAGTGTGGGGTACAGAGAGGAAGGCCCAAGATCATACAAATGAGAGACACAGACAAGAAGTCAAAAAAGTCTGTGTGGTAACTGGCTGAGGTCATACGACTCCCCAAAGGCCCTGACAACAGAAGGAGATGGAAAGTTAGAGCGAGGAAAAAGAGGGTAAATGGACTGGACACATACATGCAGAAGGATTGTTCGTCCATAAGCCAGAAGCCTCTGTCACTGTATTTTCCAGTCTGCAGTGGGTGCTGTTTGGTTCTTTAGGCCCCGTTGAAGCAGCTGAAATGCCTAATGGTAAAGCAGTTGGTCCTGTGATTTGAGGGTTGCAAGGCTGGTTCCTGTACCAGGACTAAAAATATGGATGGAATGAATTCTGAACCCTCATCTATGGCTGAAGTGCCCTTGAGCAAGGCATCTAACCCCACATTGCTCCATGGGAACTGTCCCTGTGCCAAAAACCAAAGTCACTATGGATAAGACTGTCAGCTAAATACACTGCAAAGTAATGTAATTCTGTGTGTTATGTCAATGATACACCTTTCCACCTCCAGAGACTTTACTGTGTTGTCTCTCCACCATGTAAACCAAGCACACGGTGAGGACCCCACAGGAGCCAGAATAGACAAAAAATGCCCCAACAGCTGTTTGGTAATACTCATCCATTAATTACACCATCATGCCTCTGGTTTGGCCAGGCGCGATGAAATGGGCCTGATTGGAATCCTGTTGAGATAGATTGCGTAATGGTTCTCGCTGTGCAATATGTACCAAATGTGTGCTGCTGAATAGGACCTTGTCTTCTCAATTAAGCGCGTGTGCGCGTTTGAATCAGACTGTGAATCGTGTGAAAGACTCTGTGTGTGTACCTGCGTCAGGAGGTGTTTGTAAACATGCCACTGAATAGATCTCTTCATAGATTTTTTTTCATAGATTTGTGGCCTTTTAGCACTCTCTTATGTCTTTAAACATGCTCAGTGTCCAATTACAATAACAAAACACTTAGCACATGTCTATTATACGTAAAGGGCTGTTACAGTCTGGTCATTACATTCAGGTCATTTAGTTCAACATTTATATTTTTGCTGGTTTAGCACGTCACTAGTTCCAGGGAACACGAGGACTGCAAGATTCCATTCCTTAAAAAAAAATATGGCCAGCCGTTGCTATCCGATTGCTTGCTCTCTCTCTCTCTCTCACACACACACACACTTACACATACTCACACACACACGGAACAGGGTACAAATACCAGTATGTGAATCATCCCTCCCACCCACCCAGGGCTGTGAGAAGTGGGGCAAGAGGAGTTTAACCAAACACACCCCTGCTGCCGTTCTCTTGGCCTCCCTGACCTGGGCCTCTCCAGCAGACAGAGCTGTGGAGTAGGCAGTAAAGTGGGTGGTGATGTGTGTGTGTGTGTGTGTAAGAGTGTGTGTATGTGTGTGTGCGTGTGTGTGTGTGTGTGTGTGTGCATGAGGGTGTGTGTGTGAGTATGTGTATGTGTGTGTGTGTGTGTGTGTGTGAGTGTGAGTGTGAGTATGCGTGTGTGTGTGTAGGTTTGTGTGTGTGTGTTTGATTATGTGTATGAGTATGTGTGTATGTGTCTGTGTGCTGTGTGTGTGTGTATGTGTGTCTGTGTGTGCTTGTGTGTGTGAGTGTGTGTGTGTGCGCGTGGGTGGAGGTGATGGGGGGGGGGGGGGGGTGTTGTCTAACAGTGGCCAGGCAGACTGACATTCTCTCTGGCAGGGCCGCTGGACCCAATAGCCTGAGCAACGGCTCATCACACCACAGAAATGCCGGACTGTGTCAAACAGGGGAGTCTGGGAGATTCAAAGCACTGACCTTTCCCTTTGTCAATACAGAGTCAACCGAGAACAAGGACGAGATGTTTCTTTCCATTTCCTCTAGGAGCGTTAAAAAAAAAGTCAAGGCAAACATGCTGTAGATCTGTCAAGGAAGCTGTAAAAGAAGCACACGGAATAGTGCATTATTGCGTTCTGTGGAAAGAGCTTTGACATGACCTAATGATGGTAATCAAACTAGAGTGTTTTAATGTTTTGCAGACCTCCACTAAAAAAATTCTCCCAAACATAGCAAGGACCTCTCAGAACATGTAAGGCCATATTTCCATGGAAACAGAGCATACCTTTCACCAGTACCTTTCTGTCTTTGCTAGCTTGGCCCAGTCTGCATGGCAGATAATGGCATGGTCCCCCAATAACCTCTCATGCAGTGACCATAGATTGGTGATGTGGGCAAGTTAAAGGACCCCTGGACTCTGTGCCCGAGACACATAATGGCACTGGCCATGGGGCACTAATAACCTCTCATGCAGTGACTATGGGTGGGTGATGTGGGCAAGGTAAAGGACCCCTGGACTCTGTGCCCCGAGACACATAATGCCACTGGCCATGGGGTACTTGTGGTCATCATTCTTAGGCGGCGAATCCCCAATGGCGCTGAGCCTTGGTTTCCCATGGCAGCCCCCAGGCTGTGATCCAGCTATTCATCACCTAATTGACCTTGATCATTCCAAACGGCTCTAAGATTAATGACAACAAAGGCGTGAAATAGAGAGTCTTTGGAGTAGTCTAGCCGTGCTCATCAGAGTAGCCAAGTGTATCGTGGCAAGAAGAGTGAATAGAAATCTTCCTAAGCTCTTTTTTTGGCCAATCTGAGATGATTGAACTTTACTTTAAAAGCTTCACCAGCCGTCACAAGCTGGTGAAAAATTCCTCTTATACAGTATGCACTTTACATCTCCTGGACAGTAACAGAATGTATTTGTGATCAAAATAGGCTGGAGAGACAGAAAATCATTGCAGAAAATCTCTCCAAAAATGTTCTTATAGACAGTTGGGTGTGCATTGATTTTTTTTTTAGAAATAGGTCAAACCTAATACTTTTTTAAACCTTGTAAGAGGTGTCCAATAACCAAATTGTTAAACAATCTTTTCATTTAACTTAATCTGTAATTGAGAGAAAGAATTAACATTAACGAGGTAAAAATCCTACCCATTGTGGTTGTATTCGATGAAAAGAGAGGCCAGTCATATAAATTTCTTAAAACCAGCGTCCCTAAGATGAGTATTTCACATTTAAACTTAGCAGGAGCACAATTGTGTGAGGTAGTCTGGCAGCACACTGGAATTAAAAAAAGCAAAAGCACTGCTAGCATGATGACAAAAGACCTTTGTCGCTACACAACAGACCCTTAGCAAAAACTAAATCCACTAGGGAGTAAACATTTTAAGCCTTTAAAAGAATCATGACAGCTGTGTGACTTGTTTTTATAGTCCAGGCACCTCAACAACCCCTGTGCTGAAGTGTGTAGAGGGCCTCTTGTTTCTAATATATTTTGCTGTAGCAGCTAGATCACAGCAGGTCTAAGATATAGTTTGTTGTTTAAAGTCTATGTTGAACAACCTTTAAATTGACTTTCATGGAACAATTTCAGCGAGTAGGTGAACCTGACAATGCATATCAGTAAACAGCAAAGTGAGTCTGAGGTAGCAGGCCCCAAATGACTTTTAATGAAATCCAGAGTGGAATTGTATCGTTAAGTAAGACCATCCTTGCATGTCAAGCAATTTTCAATCCCCATAATCGAGCTCCGACCTGCCTCCCAAATTCAACAATGGCCTGGGCTAGACAGAATCAATATAAACAAACTTGGTATTTAGCTGCTTCGTCATTCCTATCTCCTCTTGGGCTTAGCTGCCCTTATTTGACCTGGGCTACAGATAGCCTGGGCGTCATGCCTTGCTCTGCCCAGTGCACAATGCCTCTACTCAATGTGATTAGTAACATTGACATGTAATATACGTGTAGAATGGCTGTTCTTCCTAACAACTGAATTAATTTCCATTTTGAATAAATAAAATAATGAAATAAGTTAGTATATAGCTTGTTGGCATCAATGCATAATAATAAGCATACTGTGTTTGTTTGACATCCATTTAACTTCTGTATTTAAATGTTATACAATACAAGCCCTCTGTGTGGGCAATATGTCAAAGGCAATAAGTCAGTTTAATAGCCCTCGTCTGCTTTGGCTAAACTAACACTGCGTCACAGTATAAGTCAAAATGAACACCATGTCACAGTATTTAAGATGTAGTCAAAACTAACAACATGTACCAGTGATATTTATCTTCTCCCAAAGTACTCTTCCTAGGTGCACACATATCTTTGTGTTTTCTCTAACTAATATACCGTTAAAACTGACACCATGTCAAAGCATTTAAGATACAGTAAAAAACTAACACCATGTGTCAGTACTGTTTAACATAAAGTCAACACAAACATCATGTCACATTATTTAGTATGAAGTCAGAACTAACACCACGCCATAGTATTTAAGAGGCAGCCAAAAGCAACACCATGTCACAGCATTTAAGAGGGGTCAAAACGAATCCAGCACCTCGCAGAGTGTTTTGGCATCACACACCTGCTCTTCTCCGGGGGGATACAGGCACCCATACAGAACGACCAGCTGACAGCTGGCTATGGTTATCTCTGCGAGGCACAGGGGGATCACCCACGCAGGATAAACAGGCAAGGTCTGCCACACACAGAGCTCTGTGCCATAAAAGAAGAGAGAGAGCATACAACACAGCAGTTAGAGTATGAACCAGGCGAACAATTAACCTAGTGCTTCAAAATGAACAGGGCTCCTCTTGAAGCCAAGAGCGAGTGAGGCTGAACATGAAAGACAGCAGCACACAACAAAAATGTTTTCTAATTAATTCTCACAGCGACATCAGAAAGCTGTGTGCCCTTGTCTCTCCATATGAGAGAGAGAGGGAATTAAAAAAAAAGTTTTGTAGTGAAATATTTTCCTTTACTGAAGCCACTGAGAGGAGTCCCACAGCAGCCGGTGACCGACTCAGGGAAGAGAGGGACAGCTGTGAAATAGAGGTCAGCTTCTGTAATTAAAAAGCAAAAAGACCGGTGAGGAGAGGGAATGGTGACAGTTTGTTGTTGCTGTTGGTGGTGGTGGTGGGTGGGGGTGTGGGGGGGTTGGGGGTGTGTGAAATGGGGCCCGGATTTCATCCACTGCAATCACAGGTGCAGGGGGGCCTCCTAGCACCAACGGTCACCAAACCCCAACCCCACCTCCCCTCCTCAGCAGACGCCACAAATCAGACTCAGAAGCAGTCCTGTAAGTCAGATGGACAGACTCTGCCCTGCTTCGACACTACCCGCCAGAGAGTGACACTCTATCAAGGTCCTGTTACTAATCATAAGGTGAACAGAGCCTCCTTAGTTATCTAATAACTGTGGGGAAAACAGGCACAGCACAGAGCTAATCTGGAAGTTGGATGAGAACCCTGCCTGCTTTGGCCTTGGCGTTCCAAGGAGGGCCTGTGCAGGTGGATGGGAGGAAGGTCTCACAACAGATTAGTTTGCAGTTGGGCTGCGGCAGCCAATAGCTCTGCATTCTGACAATGTGAGAAAGGGGCTCGGAGCAACAATGCACAGGATTGCACGAGACAAATGGTCAACTACACAGTCAAAAGAGGAATGTGCCAGGGACCGTTAAGCTACAGCGATAAATAAATCTTTGAAATTCAAAACAGACACACTGAAATTTGTATTGCCCCTGTTTCCTCCAAACATGCCTGCACACACACATTGTGCCTACAACGAGTGTTACTTTGAGAAAAAAGATAAGTCATTACTGCAATATAAACAAACAGCTGAGACATTCAATATTTACTGGCTTGATTTTGCATGATTCGCTCAAAAAATCAAAACAAAAAACAAAACAAAAAAACACACAGAGCAAGAGGGTCTGAGGCAGATGTACAGCCCCTTGCTAGCCTAATCTGCTAAAGCGTCTCAGACAGACTGGATTACTAATTGGTTGGATTTACAGGCAGTTCAGGGGCCGCAATGTCTGCGGGGGTCAGAGAGTGTCTGGGGCATTAAGTGCAGCCAATCGCTCTTCTTCCTTGCACAAAGTCTCATGGATGGGAGAGAGAGTTCAATTTGGGGCGACAAATGACTCCAATCCCCTAAAGACTTATCACTGAGTCAGTAACAAGACCTTTTCCCAATACACATGCCCTCTGTATGGCAAAGGATATATACGAGACAGAAACACTCTGGTAAGTCGTTATTCTTAAAGTTAAAAGCCTATTTTATGTACGACTGTAATTGTCATGTTTAATTAATTAATAATTTCAAAACAGAATCATGATGCTTGTTGGGACAGTCACGCGAACAGTCATGTCTTGCAAAGCATAGCCTACAGAAGACAAACCCAGGGACAATTAACCCTAACCCTGGTTTATCCTCGGCATTGCACGTCATACTACATAGTAGTTCATCATCACTGAATTTAAATCAATTTTTCTCCAGAAAAAGATTTATCTTAATATGCTATGTTCCTCTGTCATAATGATTTACACTGACGCAGCATGAACGTTTCGGAGTGGATTTATGCAAATTGAATCCCCCATGTTCATTTTTTTTAAGTACAACTGAAGTTTTTTTTTTTACATAACGACCAATGTAGTATTAACCACACTACACAATTCCTCTGAGGACGACCATGCGTTAAAGCTGCTACAGCAACATGGTCGTTGCCTTTCTCACTTTAAGATAATTTAGGCGTTACTCACGTTTGGCTTACTTTTGCTGTGCTGACAATTTGGTTTGCGGGGTACATTTGGGGGAATTTAGCAAGCACGCGCCCGCCCCCCAGAGGCACGTCTCTCTTCCCTTATACCCAGAACCGTTGCTAGGGTGTCGGTGTACGCGCGAGTAGCACGGAGGCGCGCGCCTCCATCGCTACACAGTTCTAGACATGGCGGCGGATCTAAACCCGGACTGGGTCTCTTGCCTACCCTCTACTTGGAGTTATGGGGTTACCAGGGATGGAAGAGTGTTCTTCATCAAGTAAATACTCTATGGATTAATGTGTCGGATATACAGTGCTTGTTTTTGTCTCGAATTTTCACGTCCAGCTGTTGCATACGTTTTCACCCTTTCCATTTCTTACCAACAGTGAAGAAGCAAAGAGTACAACCTGGTTACATCCCGTTACTGGAGAAGCCGTTGTTACGGGACACAGAAAAACTCCAGGTATTGTGTTTGCCTAGGTCTAATAAATGAGATTTGCTGGCGAATTAGACTATGCCCGATAGACTGTAGTTCCCCTCTGTTGGTAACTAGCGAGATCTTCCCGAAGGTCCAAGTAGCATGTTTTACGCATCGACTGTAGCAGTCTACTTACTCAATTTGGCTCCTTGAAACGATTTGACCTAGACTTATTCTCACACTTTGTAAAAAGTTCTTCCTCGCTTAGTGTAATGAGCCTCCTTGATAGGTTTGTCGGAACGCTCGGAGTTGACGGAAGGATAGGTGTCATTTGCTGGTGAAGATGTCATTGACAGGTCGCCTCTGAAAAAAACATGTGGCTGAAAGAATGAAGAGCCTCATCAATTCCATGCTATGCATAATAGAGCTTCTGTTGAAACAAAATGTTCCCGTTTCACAGATTTCATCAGTTTATTTACGAGTTTACCAAAATAGACAAGGAAACCTCAAATTCTTCATTTGTTACCAGCAGTGGATTTGGGTAACCTACGTTTCTTGGAGGAAAGGTGTTACAGTAATCTCCTCCAGTAGTAGACGTTGCCTGCATTGGCTTACTAAAGGAAAGCAGGGAATGCGAACCACCCTACGTGCTCTCACTGTGATCTGCAGTGTTGCATATTCAACGCGTATTTGCTGCATAAAAAGACGAGGGTTGGTAATGGCATAGTTGTGACCAGTTAATAACACTGCAGATTACTATGGAAGTGTAAAAAGGTGTATAAGGTGTGCATTACTAAATCACTACGCATGCATAGTAACAGCTGTTGGCGGCAGTCACATTACACACACACACACGCCTCTATTTTGGGGCTTCACGGAGCTCGATTTATTTATTCTCTCTCTTTCTCCCTCTCTCTTTCTCCCCCTCTGTCGATAATAGATCTACCAACAGGATGGGAGGAAGGATACACATTCGAGGGAGCCCGCTGCTTCATAAAGTGAGTGGGGAATGTTATAAGATTACGGAGTGCCCGCAGTACCCCTTTCCCATTCTCCTTCCCATTGCTTTGTTTGACAGCGGCGGAGATTTTTCAGATCACCGCCCCCTTCCGTACTGTCCTTTTCGACTGTTTTTCTTTTTTCTTGTGCTTTTTTTTTTTGAAAAATCCTCGTTTCCAGTGCAATACGGAAAGCCCAAGACAAAAAACGAAGCCCCCCCCCCCCCCCCCCCCCCCCAGCTGAAAACAAGTCATTACTGTCAGAGTGACGCGGAGTTTGACAGACCAGTGTGACTCAGATCTCGCTTGGCTGAACAGGCTTTACTTGTTGGCCGCTCCTGTTTCTCCAGGGAAACGTTATTAGCCCGATGTATGTGTTGGACTCAAGTTCATGCACGTTTCCCCCCTTTTTTTCTCCAACGAAACGTTCGCCGATTAGGGTAAATGAAAAGATGAATTGTGCCCTGTGGCAGAGAGCAGGGCGTTTTGTCTGCCTCGGTTGCCCTAATTGATTTCTTTAAATAACCGTTCAGGATGCGGCACGCAACCCACGTTTTAACTCAGAGCTGTGCGTTTTGTTGGAAGAAGCTCAGCAGTAGGCATGTGGTCTTTTCAACGAAGGCAAGGAAAACAACAGTTTTTGCATGTGTGGGTTGTAAACTAAAGTCACCTCTCCCTATGGTTGTAAAATAATTTGCAGATTCCAAGCATAGAGTGGTTGGCACATATTTGTTTTTTACCCAGAATGTGGGTTGGCCTTTGCAGTCCTTGAGAATGTTTTAAATGATTTTTATGACAGAAAATCAAATGTGTATCCAAGTATGCAGACTACATTAGGTACTCAATTTGGATTTATTCAAACATAACATGAGAGTGCGCTCTACCCACTGTGTTTGGACTCAGCAGTTAGGTGAGAATAATCTTCTGCCTCTGAGGCTGTGGTGGTCATGTATTGTGTTGTATTGTTGTCTTTGATGACTGTTCTGTGAATGGCAACCTCATCCCCTCTATTTCTGACAAATTGGGCAGTGGTGTGGTATTGTGTGTCATGGCCATTTCCCCTCTTTGCCCCTTTTGTACTGGTAGCACATAGCGAGCACTGAAGTGTGAAACTATTCTTTCACACACCCACACACACACCCACACACGGACAAACACACACACCCACACACGGACAAACACACACACCCACACACACACACACACACACACACACACACACACACACACACACACACATACACACACCAAGTCAATCAGTCAACACACCCACACAAAACCCCCAAACTCCGAGTGATATATGTAGACAGACTGGGCTTGCTGCTTGCTGTCTGCTCCGCTGTGGGTCTGCAAGGGGTCAGGCCTGCATGGCTGCCTGGCTTTCATGTGCTTGACTGTATCAGACAGTAAATTGACAGGCAGGGACCCCCTCCACTCTGCTACTGCTGGTCTGGGGGGAAATACTGAACCCTCTGTGGGGAACTCTGCTGCGGGCACCAGCAGTGCTCCCATCAGTAGCCGTCCGCCCATCAGGCAGCTGTCCTGTCTGCTTCCCCTTCCTCCCTGATTCCCAGGGAACGTGTTGCAAATGCGCGGAGCACAGATGCATGTGCGAACTCTACCTCATTTTTTCGTTGTGGTGCTCCATGCCTCAGCGCACAACCAAAGCTGGGTAAATCTCACCTTAGCCAGTTAGAGGTAAGGATGCTGCAAGATCTATCTAAGCCACCCAATTCTCCCCAAGTACCAGGCTTCAAACTCCAAACTCCTCTCCCTTTTTTTGTGTGGTACTCTTAAGCAAGACCCTGCATTTTGAAGCATTCTGGGAAAACTAAAGTGACACAGGAGGGGGAGGTCATGCCTGCATGCGGTTCCCTCGGTGTCATGGTCTGCCTCATATTACCTCAGAAGCAGATGGCAGGCAGCCAGCAGAGATGTGGAGTGATACGGGGTCACTCTTCCCTTCGGCGAGGAGTCGCAGGAGACTAGATCAGAACTCAGCACTCTGACAGAACGAGAGAGGAAAAAAGACAGGCAGCAAGAGACAGGAGATCCCTTTCAGCGAGTGGCAGATTGTTGTTTTTCCTTGTTCTTTCCCCCCACTTCCTGTAAGTTCTCTCCCTGGGCCGACTCCTCATCACTGAAGCCCTTTTGCTTGATGAAACCGTGAGCTGTGATTGGTTTAATAAAAAACACATGTAAGAGTTGGAGCAGCACAATATACAGAAAACATTGCAATATCACAACATGCAAAATGAACATATTTTTTAAAACAAGCATTAAACGCAATGGCTGGTTATGTGGACATTTCCACTGGCTTTGCTTATGAGCTCTGTATATTAAAATATTTGGTCAATCAGATGGTAGTAGAGTAGAGATACCTTATGTATCTTGTTTTATTTATGTTGCTCTTATTGCCGCCCCCCCATAGAATATGCAACTCACATTGAGTGCGGGTGTAGTAGTGAACAGTAGCTCAAAGACGTTCACAGTGTATAGCTAAGTATTTGTTTATTTGTTGCAGGTCGTATCATTATGGCAACATTCAGCAGTGTTACCACATACAGCACAATTCCCTCATATCATATAGCCTGGATAAAATGACTACATCAGTGGTAATATAGAGGGATTTATCCTGCATTCCTGCATTTTCCTGACTTTTCTACTGCTTCTCTGGCTAAGGTGTTTTGCTAAAGGGTGAAACAGGAGGGAATGGGATAGGACAGGATAGTCTTCGGAAGTCAATGGATTGAGGCTGGTCCTCTAATTCGATCAGTAGGGTTAGTGATTAGTTGGCCTGGTTGAGAGAGAAATGTGCAGAGAGATGGTTTCAGGGCAAGGGTTATACATCTCTAGAATAACTTATCAATGACTGGGTGGGGGGCATTGAAAAAGCATTGGCTTTCATTGGAAATTATAGTCTTTGTGCTAATACACATCAACATTGTTTCTTTAATCATGATAATGATGTGTTGGAAATGGTGTATTATGTATTATTCATCACAGCTGGTTAAAGAACAGAGAAGCACCTGTAAGGTTGCCCCCTCTTCCGAATGGCCTATCATACAGGCTTTGGCTGGCTTGGGAGTGCCACAAAGCAAACACGGCCCTGGAACTGCTATTCACAAGCCCTTTGCCCCGGCCCTCTTGGCAAGTGCTGTGCCATTGCAATAGCGA
The DNA here is from genome assembly GCA_030347295.1 of Setipinna tenuifilis. Taxonomy (NCBI): domain Eukaryota; kingdom Metazoa; phylum Chordata; class Actinopteri; order Clupeiformes; family Engraulidae; genus Setipinna; species Setipinna tenuifilis. Next base: position 14,763,078 of record CM059274.1, read on the forward strand.
GCTGTTGAGAAACAGATGACTGTGGTCCCTTTTCCTTTTGTTCCAAGATTTCACAGAGCTGGTGGCGAGCATGGAGAGGCTTGAGGCGAGGGGTGGTGGTGTGGGTGGTGTGGAGGTGGTGGTGGTGGGGGGGTGACAGGAGAGCAGGTTCATATCGTGCCTCGTCCCCCCTGCTCAGCCCACTCTGCACAGGAATTAGAATGCTCGAGGAATAATGAGCGTGGATGAAACAGCCGCTGCCTGCATATTGACAGAGGCTGGTGCATAGCGACAGTCTGTGAGTGTTACCAGGGGAGTGCTCAGAGAATTGCTTCTGTGTGCTCAGAAACAAATAGAAAAATTGAACTGGCGGAAAGGGAGAGATGGGCAGAGGGGGAGAGGGAGATGGAGATGGAGAAGGGGAGAAAGAGATGGAAGGGTGAGGGAGTGAGAGATAGAGAAAGAAAGAAAGATAGAAACAAAAGTTTCAAAGGTCATTTATCCAACTGTGGCTTGCCCTTTTCCCTCATGTTTTAGATTCATGCTGCCTCATGTTTCATGGACAGATGTGGGGTTTTTGTGTGAAAAACAAACAAGATGAAGGCAAAGGTGGAAAGAAATCAAATAAGACCAGGCAGCTTGTAATCCCACCTCAGGGCTTATCACCAGCATAGGGACTTTTCTTTGCCCTGCTAACGCTGTGATACACACGTGTGTGTGTGTGTGTGTTTGTTTGTGTGTGTGTGCGTCTCTGTATGTCTGTGTGTGTGTGTCATGCTTACATGATTATGTGCGGGCTGACCTGTGTGGCTTTCATCATGTGTGTGCTCATCCACATGAGCATTTGTTTATCTTGGTGTGTGTATGTGTGTGTGTGTGTGTGTGTGTGTGTGTGTGTGTGTGTGTGTGTGTGTGTGTGATTGTATGTGTGTCTGTGTGATTGCGTGTGTGTGTTAGACAGCACAGACAGCAGCAGTGGATAGTGTGCCCGATGTAGCGAGGGGCACGTTCAGTCCAGTAGTAATGTGAGACGTGTTGTGGTTTTGGGACAGTTAAGTGGGTCGGAGGATGGGTGGAGTGGATCCACTGTCATGAAAAGCTTCCCGAAGCTCTCATTGAGTGGTTTATTATCTAAAAGAGCTCTCTTTCTCTCTCTCTCTCTTTCTCTCTCTCGCTTTCTCTTTCTCTCTTTCGCTCTCTTTATCACTCTTTCTCTCACTCACTTGTTATCTCTTTCTCTTTCTCTCCCTCTCTTTCTGTCTCCTTCTCTCTCTTTTACTCATTCTCTGTCTCTCTCCCACCCTCTCTCTCTCCCTCCCCTTCTCTCTGTCTCTCTTTCTCTCTCCCTCCCTCCCTCCCTCTCTCTCTCTCTCTCTCTCTCTCTCTCTCTCTCTCATTGGAGCAATTGACCAGGAAAGAAGGGTGTGAAGGGCTATGTCAGTGCCGCTCCTGCTGATAGCCCTGACACGCGAGCCAGTGTTGGCACCTCCCTCCGTGTCAGTGCATCTGCATGATTGAGACGCGATAGCCAGCTCCAGCTCCAGCTCCAGCTCCAGCTCCAGCCCCAGCTCCCTGGCATTGATGTGCCGCAGTCAGTCAGACCGTCCTTGACTCGCCTCTCTCTTCTCTTCTCTTCTCCACTCGCATACTGAATGCATCACCGCAACAAACCAGGAGAATACAGACAACCTGTGGCTCTCTAGTCATCGATTTTTTCTTTTTTTTAGCTTCATGCAACATGCTCTAAAGGGTTCTATCGATGATTTTGATTTTGTCTTGTAAACACATTACGCTTTATATAACATTGTTCTATTTTTTAATATCTCCTCATGATCCGCTAGTTCTACTAGCTCTTTATTCCTTTGTAGTACACTATAAAAAAACATACTTATGCAGGCCAGACTCCATGAACTAGAAAGAATTGACATAAGTGCAACCTCTCCCCCCTCACATAACGTTTGAAGTTTCACAAAGAGGACTGAAGCTAGGGGTGAGCTACCTCTCGTCTGTGTTTCATCTTTTCTTTGGTTCAAATATGAATAAATTGAAACCTAAATACGTACATAGCAAATGCACTATCTGCCAACGTTGCTTGTAAGACCTTTTATGAGGAGTAGTGCTTAGCAAGAATAGCGGTCACTCTTTACTTGAAAGGCTCTGAATAGGCAGTTTGCAGATGCTTAAATAATAAATTAACTTGAAATGAGTTAGGGGTTAGACACGGTTAAGGTGATGTTCAGTCACCAATAAACAGAATGAAGCTTTCAACAAAACATCTGTGAGGTCCCAGTAGTGCAGACCATTTAAAAGTGAAATATGAATATGTATTATTTCATTTGAGCTCTTGGAGCCTAGAGTGACTGTCAGATTTTAACAGTAGTAGTGGCGTTTGAAAAGATTCGTTTGACAGATGGTGTCGAATAGCGCCTGGTCGACAGTCGACAGCTGTGGTAGGTGCTACTGACCTGATGTACTCCTCACTTCGCCTTAGTCTCATGACTGTCCAGTGGCTCACTGCTCGGGGCGTGAGGCCGGCGTTAAGTCGTGTCAGCTCATGCGTGGCTTGTAGGAACCAGCTCCAAAAGCCTGTGACTGATACTTAATCGAGTCACTTTTGGATCAGCACTCTCTTGACATGGGCCATGAAGTGTCTGCTTTCAGGGTAGCCCACAGACAGAAAGACAGACAAAGCAGACAGCTCTTACAGCATAATGTGCTCTTCAACCCAGGAGCAAAACTCAGATCTGTTCAAATTGGGTGCAATGAAATGACCCAAAACTTTATTATGAACCACACTTTGGCTTTGATGTTGTTAAACAGTGTGTGTGTGTGTGTGTGTGTGTGTGTGTGTGTGTGTGTGTGTGTGTGTGTGTGTGTGTGTGTTGTCAAGTTCAGTTTCATTCAGTAGTCAGGCGCTATCAGGCAGTCTTGGCCTCGCTATTTTCGTTTCACCAGGGCTTGCCTTGAACCCACCCCCTCTATCTTCCTCTCTCCCTCCCTTTTGCTCTTTTTTCTCTGTCTCTAGCTCTATCTATCTCCTTCTCTTTCTCTTTCTCTTTCTATCTCTGTTTCTCTCTCCCTCCTTCATCTGTCTCTCCATTACTCTCTTGGTCTCTCTCTCTCTCTCTATCTCTGTTTTTCTCTCCCTCCCTCATCTGTCTCTCAATTACTCTCTTGGTCTCTCTCTCTCTCTATCTCTGTTTCTCTCTCCCTCCCTCATCTATCTCTCCATTACCCTCTCGATCTCTCTCTCGGTCTCTCTCTCTCTCTCTCTCTCTCTCTCTCTCTCTCTCTCTTTCTCTTGCCCCTCTTACTCCATCTATCTCCCCTTCCGCATGACATGCTGTTCGGCCATGAGTCAGCGGATGGTCGACCCAGGTGTTGTGTTTGTGGCTGGTGGGCAGCAGTAATCTGCAGGAGCAGGTGGATGGGGGCAAAGCCCTGGCAGTAGTGCTCCATCTCACTGCACACAGGCAACTGGGCTACCCGTAAGAGAGAGAGAGAGAGGGAAGAGGGGTGTTGGGGCGGGGGGGGGGGGGATACTGGCTTTATTAGGGCCAGGACCTTATCTCATCGCCCCCCCACTCCCCACCACCACCCCCATCCCCTGCTCTCCACCTCAAATCAGTTTTGTGGACGCTGTCCTTCCCTGCGGCGTTTCTCAATAGCCTGCCCGTCGGCTTGCGGAGGATTGCGAGGGACCATGTGGAGAGGCTTCGTGACAGCCTCTACATATCTTTACTTGCCTGCCAGCTGCATGTAGCATAAGTGCACTTAAAAGCGTGTTTTAGGTCCCTGTTTCTGTATTATTTTTAACCGCTCAGAATCATAATGTGGGTTGTCGGGGCTCTGCCGGGCCTGTAAGTACCCCATAATCGTTCAGAGGAGGGCCAGGGGGATGTGACCTCAAATCAATATCACGGTAATTTCGCTGCAGCCAAAATTAATTATGATAAATTAAGAGTACCTTGTTAAACCATGGTTTTTAAACAGTTTTTTCATCCCAGTCTGCTCGCATGGCTTCTTATCTGCGTAGTTACAAGGCTGTGTTGTACGATTTGCTCAGAGAAAGTGTTTTGCATTGTCATAGTATGTGCAATATCATTAGTCATACTAATTCAGCTGTGTTAATTCTTACACATTGATTTTATACGCAATAAAGTGGGTCAAGTGGCATTAGTCATGGACCACTGACAACTATTACTTGATAAAGGATTTGTTTTGATTCTTTAGGCCTTTCTGCAATATGGCTATGGTTTACTTGCATCATGCATTACCTGTTGTCATGACAAGAAGTACGATATATCTGACTACATACAGAATGATTTCCCCATGTATGTAAGCCATTGGTATATGCAATAATTGAGATCATATTTAAGAAACAGTTCGCCTTCATGTTGGCTCTTTCAGTTAGGAGTTGATATTTTGGTTGCCTTATTCTGAATGTGGGTGAGTGGTATGAATGTGGTTTGGATATGAGTTGGCTTGGGGTGATGAAGTCTCTCTTCCACATATCAACATGCATGAAATTAGGGTGGTGAGAAATGCTCTGTGTGTGAACCAGTAGATTTGTGTGCATGCTGCCCAGTTCCCTTTTGGGAGTATTTTTCTGTTTTTCCAAGCTGTGCTGTTGGACAAAACCCAAATAGAGGTTTACTTCCGTTATTCAAACTCATTAAACAAATCGTACGTATACTGTACGATCCTGGGTTTCACTCAGCTTCTTGAAAGGTGTTTTGCGAGATGTGCTTTAATCCAACAGCAACCGCGAGTTACAGTGCGGCAAACACCAAAAATTCATCTCTTATCAGCGCGTATGAACACTCGGAGGCTGCTAATGCCTGTCAACAGTGTGTGTAAGCACGTAGCAGGACTAATGAGCTTCAAACCAGCCAGCCGGTTGGCGAGCCAGCCAGCAGAACCAAATTCCAGCCAAGGATGGATGTGTGACGTGAGGAAAGACAGGCGCTCCTGCCTGCCTGCTCAGAAAACAAAACAGTCTGCCTCAGCTTTTGCTTGCTTGCGGCTCTCATCTGTTGTCAAGTGTCTGTCTGCTATGCTACTTGTGCTGCCTTTCAGCAGTCACTGGCGAGGGTGTGTTCACATGATGAGGTGAGGTGTCTATGTGATCAGTGCTTAGAGGGGATGGGGAATGGGTGGGGGGATTTGCGTATTTCCATTTTCTTTCCCTTTTCTGTCATGAGATGGGGGGTGTTCCTAAGCAACTCTGTTCTCCCTCCTTAATACTTTTCACACATCACTGCCCCTCCCTCATTCCGCCAGTCTCGACGGTTTAATTTTATTGTCACGACTTGCCGATAAGGAGGTGCTGTCTGCTCTTGGTGACAGAGATAGGACGTTCTGATTCCCCATCTATGCCTAGGCAGCTGTGGCATTTTGTATGTGTTAAGGTAAAAACTTTGGTGGCATCCACGTTAGTCTCAGCCATAATAGAATTCTGGTAGAGTTCTAGAACAGCGTGGGTCATAATGGCCTCATAATTGAACATCATTCCACAGGAAGTAGCATGCGATGACCCGTGGCCCAGGCAATCTACACATGCATTAACTGGGCAGTATTTTTTTTTTTCAAAGCTGGGAAAATGAGGGTGAATAATTAGGTTTATTTTGGTCCATGATCATGCTTCGGAAAAAAAGACATGAGAAAGGTCAAGATGCACCAACAGCACCAGCCATAAACCTTATTTATCCTCAAATTATATTAATTAGCATGTGATTGTCTCATGTTTCCCTGTGAAAAGCTCGACAGAGAAATAAATTTCTCCAGAGAAAATAAGCATAAAAGCATCCCAGTCTGTCTGATTTCGGTTGAGTAAATGCCTCTAATGGATTATGAGATACTGTGAAAAGGGGGACCAACAGGGAGAGAGTGACCTTGCCTGGCATCTCAGGAGACGAATGCCGGGCTGTAGCTCTACTCTCGCCGCTCCAATGTATTACTAAAAAAAGACACCAAACACCACACAGATGGCTTTTCAGCCTCCACAGACTGAAAGGGGACATAGAGAGATGAGCTGTGCAATGGCTGGAAAACTAGCCGAGATTCTCGGAAAGTGACAGAAACCGAGAGAAAATGAGTTGGGACATATGGCATTCATGCCCAGCTCAATTCCCAGAATTCATCTCATTCCAACTCATCTTTCTCAGCTCAGTGCTAGCGCTGTTGGGCAGCCTTGAGATCGACTGACTACTGATGCATTTGCTCTGGGAGTTTGCGCCTGCAAGCAGATTCTCTCTCTCTCTATCTCTCTCACACACACACACACACGGGCTGTGGGCAGTATGGGAGCTTCCGTATGGGGTGGTTGATGGGCTGCTGTTTTCAAACCTGATGGCGTCCGTGACAAGATACTGGACCGGCGGCGAGATTTGTCCATTTGTCCACCAGCTGCCATGCCCAGGGCTTGCGGTTTGAAATGATTTAGCATCCCCTCAACAGATAAATTGGCTGGCCTGAGACCCAAAAGGAAGCGGGGGCTACGAGTCAAAGGAAATCCACTAATGTGTTTCCTGGACGGGGCATCGACTCTGTAGTGAGTGGCCAGTGGCTGTTTTTTTTTTTTTTTTGCCGTCACATGGCCTCTTTATTCAGCTGCACGTCGCCACATATCATCTGCTTTACTCACCAGCCTCTTCTTCAAGCCCCAGCAAACTGCCACCCACAGCAAATGGATAAATCCATTTTCCTCAGGAACGATAAAGGAGCAAATAGTCCCCAGTCTTTAAGTGCAATTTTGGACAAGTGCCATGCGGTCTCGGGAAAACTTGATACTTTTGTGTGGTCAATATTGGCTGTAAACAATGGGACAAAAGCAACACAAAACAGTGGTCATGGGAATCCGACTGAACACTCATGTCATCCTTTCTCACAGGCCTTTTATTTATCACTACCCATCTCATTCCCATTTCTCTCTATTTACCCAGACCCTGCGTAGAAACACACACACACACTCACACACACACACACACACACACACACACACACACACACACACACACACATACACACACACACACACACACACACACAGACAAGCCTCCCTCTGTGTTTCTCTGTTCTGCCCACCCCCCCGCTCCCCCTAGTCTCGCCACCTTGCTCTTTAAGTCGGTTGAGTCTTAACTACCGTCTGTGTCTCCACTTTAAGCGAGTTATTAGAGAACAACTGACACGAAGCATCTGTGTGTGAAAATTAAGATTCATGGAGTCATCCTGTGGCTTTGGCTCTCTTGACTCCGCAGCATCTGCCGTGCTTGTGTGTGTGTGTGTGTGTGTGTGTGTCTGTATGTTGTGGAATGCAGTTCACCCTCCCTGTGGACATCCGTAGCTGTATGCACAGGCTTGGGTTTCCTTACTATGGTGCCCTTTGGTCCTCATGCAACCCCCCTAAGACCCTAACACACACACATACACACACACACACACACACACACACACACACACACACACACACACACACATGCACAAACTACTTCCCTACCTCTTCCGTTGGGAGCGTAGGATCAAGCGCGATTAACAGGGCTGTTTGAACAATGTTTGCTGTACTCATGGTGCAACCCCCGCCACTGTTTTGAGGTATTACCAGACACAGCGTCTGTCGGAGATTTTCTGCGCCTCAGATCCTTATCAGCCACTGCACCGCCCCTGCGAGACCACCCCGTGCGTCTAATAGGGATGACTCAACACACACACACACACACGCACACACACACTCACAGACACAGGCACAGAGACACACACACACACACACATTTGCTCGTCTGACAGGAATGACTCAACGTTATGCCCACTCGCTGGAAAGGCTGCCGGGAAAATATTTTCCGACGCGGCGGTTTTTACAGAAGCCTGTGAGACGTGCAGTCATATTCCCTCTGTTGACTGAATCCAAGAGTGTGTGTGTGTGTGTGTTTTTTTTTTTTTTTTACTTTGCAGTGGGGGATACTCTGGTGTATGTTTTACAGTGCATTTTAGCTGACACTCTTCAAGCCGTACAGTGAATTAGGTGCTGGAACACCAACGTGGAAGTTTAGATGCCTTTGCTCAAGGGCACTTCAGCCATGGATGAGGGTGCAGGAGAGTGTTGGGAATATTTTCTCCCGTACGCACATTTCTTACCCTCCGATCTCGAGACAAACTCTCTAACCATTACGCCAATGCTGCCCCTGCTTTCAGTTTGCTAGTTTTGTTGTTCTGTATGTGTCTCTCAGCTCTTAAGCTCAGTCTCTCAATCAATAAATTGGTGGTCGCAGTGATCGAAGCAATGTCTATAAACCTATCGGGATCTCTCTATTACAAGTCTGACCATTGTAGGTATTTTCTCTGCCCCTTAATGATTTTTGCTGTCCTCTCCACATAAGGACAGATACCCACTTTAAAATATCATTTTTTGTTGATTCATTAAGCTTTGATATGCTGATGTATGAAATAAATAACAAGGTTCCATTTTATACGTGGGTCTCTGGCACTTATATTCCAAGGGAGAAAAAATACTAATGAAATTTCTGTAATGGAAGTTGCTACACGAAAAAAAAAAAAGTTAATAGATTTCATTTTTTCTCCTCTTAAGCATGCAAGACTTGTGCACGGGAAGATGTGGCAACACTAAAAATTGGTTGCTGTGTGGACAGTAAGCACAGACCCATCCTGGTGACATGGAGAATTTTTTCAATGCATTTGAGCCTAGGCGTGGCTGTGGCTGTGGCTGTGTCTGCGTATACCCCCCCCCCCCCCTTAAGAAGATAACATGTCCGTCTAAAGGCATCAATTTTAATCTCCGAGCAATCCCTAATCCTCTTCATATAAGCATTTAATATGGCTGTGTCTGCATCCTGGTGTCTTGCTCGCTCGCTCGCTCCCTTCTTCCTCACTGTCTGCGATTTTTTTTCTCACCGTCTGCATCTTCACTGAAAAATTGCTAAATGTCCAGAACTAATGAGAGCTCGTCACCTTTGACCCTCTTAGAGCCTGCAATGCTTGGAGGCTTATAAATATGTGTGTTGAGTAAGTGGGCAAAGGGCTTTCATTTGCAAGTCTTCAAAAGGTTAAGCAAAAACTAAAGTTTTGATCAGCAGGTTTTTTTTTTAAAAAGCCTCATGTGATCGCTTGTGTGTATCTGGGGGACATTAGACATGATTAATGGATGCAGATTTAGCTGCAGTGTGTGACATTGATTCTCAGGCATCGACTGTGCCTCCTGGCCTGTTGCTCCCATGCTTCTTTGGGAAGTCGTGTGGTCGTGTGGAGTGAGAAAGGGGTCCCCCCCCTTGAGAAGAGGAGCGGATTTGAGCAGGGTCTCTCTGGTCACTGAGCACGCCCCCTCTCTCACACACACACACTCACACACACACGCACACACACACACACACATACACATACACACACACACACACACACACACTCGCTCTCTGTCTCACACACACACACATACACACTCTCTATGTCACACATACACACACATACACACTCTTTCTGTCACACATACACACACACACACACACACACTCTATCACACACACACACGCACACACACACACACACACACATAAACTCTCTCTGTCACACATACACACACACACACACACACACACGCACATACACGCACACACACACACACACACACACACACACTCACACACCAGCCCCCATCTCCCCACACACCCCCTCCACCCTCTGCCTTCGCCGGCTCTAATTCCATTTTCCCGAACGGGCTCCTCTTCCAGTAATTCCCACACAATCTCTTCTCTGGCCCCCGCACTGCTGCTCTGCGCTGCTCTCCTCTACTCTGGCTCTGCCCTCTGGCGAGGTGACAGTCACCACTTTGAGGCCGTAGGAAGCGGAAGGGCCGGTGGCGGGCAGTGGCGGGCAGTGGCAGTTGGTTGGTTTATAGCGCTGTGGGAGACCAGGCTTTACAAACGCCGCACGAAGAAAAAAAAAAGCGAGGTGCCAACGATGTGCCAGACCATTCAGAGGGAGCTACGCTGTGTGCCTGTGAGCGTGTGAGCGTGTGTGTGCCCAGTGCCAGCCCCGTAATCGTTCTGCCTTTTTGTTTTGTGTGTGTGTGTGTGTGTGTGTGTGTGTGTGTGTGTGTGTGCACCGTTTTTTTTATTGTTGTGGTTGTTCCCTGTCATAGAAATTTATTCGGAGTAATCCAGAATTTTTGCAGAGAATCAGCAGGAATTTTGGCCCTGCCCGTACAAACCAGCATTATATCTCTTTGCCGTTGGCAGCCAGCTAAATGCAGTCAGCGTATGGGTATGAATAAGGTAATCAACTATAAACAACTGTGGCCTATTCTGAATGATAAGGGAAGCCGGGCAGAATGGATTGTGTGACCTTGTGGCAGACTGGCAACATCCTGTGGCTTTTTAAAAAAAGAATAATAAAACTGATTTTCTAAAATGACATTTTCTCACAATCTCTATCTACGATCTCACAAATGATATTGCTGTTCTGTAGCAGTAGCACAAAGTCAAAGACATTAGCACAACCCACCCCCCCGCTCCACACACACACACACACACACACACACACACACACACACACACACACACACACACACAAACACACACACACAGCAACCTCTTGTAACCTGGAAAAATATGCTCAACATGCAAACTGGGAAAATGGAAATATTGGCATTTGCTAATCCTGTGATAGAGAGGACCAGCTTGAATCAGATTTGCATAGCCTCTTAAAGGTTTAGCACCAGCTAGCTCTTGACGTTTTGAAGCTAGGCATCTTTTTTTTTTTTTTAATAGCCGCATTGTTTATATCAAGGAAGAAAAAAAGAAAGAAAAACACCCAAATGCCTGCGTCCAATTAGAAGGCATTTTGGAAGAGAGGAGTTGTTTGAAAACACTCCACCTAGCAACAATAACAGTGTGAGATGTAGACATTACAGATCACTTTCAAAACAAGAACTTTACAGTTCTTAGAACCATTTTAGTTCTGCCTCCCTATTGTACTACTGCAGTGTGTGGTGTTTTTGTAGATACTTCAAGGTGCAGTAGGACAACAATAGTTATCGGAATAAGGTAAAAGATTATCAACAAGTAATTCCCACAGCCCATTATAGTTTTTGTAATGTAGGTACTGCAGTTCAAAGTATGACCAATCTCCTTTTTGGCAATTTGGTCCTTGATTATGGTGCAAACCCCACTGCTTCTGTTTATTGCTTTCGAGTAATTGAGCAGTAAGCACAACCTCTGAAGAAGGCACTTAAAAGTTAGCTTGGGATTTGCAGCACTGCGAAAGAATCTGGTTGGACTCTCCTGGTTTTTGCCGCCTGAAAACATGTTGTGAAAACCCTCAGTGCTGGAAATAAAAACGTTCCTGGAAAATGCTATCATCGATCCAAGAGAAAGGAATGAAGGAATGGGGCTGAATTAGTGTCTTCCAAAAGCTCTCGTCACACTGTTCTTTGAACACTCTACTTTACTAGAGAGGAGGGTGCTGTATAAATCCATGTCAGAGCCCTGTACTGTATGTCACCACACACTCACACAGCCCTGAAATGGATTGAAATGTGCCTCCCCATCTGTTGGAGCAGCACACTCCTTCCCCCCCCCCCCCCCCCCTTTAAGGCAAATTTTTTGCTTCCCTGCCATTAATCTAGCCGATCTGATAATCCAGCATTTAATCCCTGGCCGCGCTCCAGGCTGAGTGACCAGGGCTACGGGCAGTGGGGAGGAAGGCTGACTGCGATAGCACAGCACATTGGTGGCTGGTCCACAGCTCGGACTGCTTCAGGAGAGCGTTGTGTGTTGCTGTAGTGTGCCGTGTGGTGTTTTGTTTTTTTGCAGAAGGTGCCTCTGACGTGACCTTAGCCTGATATGAAACAGATGTACTGGTAAGGCCTGCGTCTTTGCGCTAGTGTTGTCATTGTGTGTGTGTGTGTGTGTGTGTGTGTGTGTGTGTGTGTGTGTGTGTGTGTGTGTGTGTGCGTGTGTGTGTGCGTGTGATGTAAAGTGCCTGTGTGTGCGTGTGTGTGTGTGTGTGTGTGTGTGTGTGTGTATGTGTTGTAAAATGCCTCTGTGTGTGTGTGTGTGTGTGTGTGAGTGTTGTAATGTGTGTGTGTTTTATGGGCAATGAGATCACGCAGATCTGTGCAGTGCCTCTAAGTTAGGATGTCAGCACTGTGTACTGAAACAAGCTCTTTCTATTGCAACACATTGTGGTGTTTTTATAGGGGATAAAAAACGAATTTATTTTTATTTGAAACTCTGGACTCTAAGCTTTCTTACCAAATTCTCAGTGTTAGTGGTAGTGGACGTAATGGAAGTAATGCTCCCAATGGTAATCTGCTCACATTGTTATTGGGTCTGCCTATGAGAGTTGACAACTGCACTGTGAACTGTGCAGGGGTGCAGACAGTAAGTGAATAAGTATAGATAATGTCTTGAAAGGTTTATTAGGGGATTTGTCAAAGTATGGCACTAATCAATGACCGGTAAATAGACTGAGAGGGTTTGCTAATTACGTGGCAGGTGACTCACTTGTGTTTTTCATTACTTCTTCTCTCTCTCTCTTTCTCTCTCTCTCTGTCTGTCTCTCTGTTTCTTGCTCTCTCCTGCATAGGCACACACCACACACACACCCACACACACACACACACGCAGGCATTTTACAACACACACACACACACACACACACACACACACACACACACACACACACTACCTCTCAGCCTCACACATGCTCTCTGTCTCTGTCACACGCCCGCTCGCTCACTCTCCCAAGGATTGTCTTCACGCCTGATTTAATTACGAGGGAGCACGCTAAATGAATTACGGCCGGCCTCAGACAGGAAAAAAACAAAAACAAATCAAACGTGCCGTGGCAGGCCGTTACCGTTGCGTGCGTGTGCAGGGGGCCAAGGTCAGGATGGTGACCGCAGAGAAAGGATCCCCCCCCATTCCCCATTCATCACGGGCCCTATCTCCGTGTAGCCCCCCCTTGGAAACAACCCTGCAACCCTCTTTTGGCGTCGTTGGGGCATTAGTGGTGGGGGGGCTGAGCAAATGGCAAACACAGGGAGGCGGGCCGAACACGCGGAGTTTATGATCAGTCTGATAAGAGGACAAGGGTCCTTGGATTCGGAGACTGTAAAAAAAAAAGAAAGAAGAGTGTGAGTGCACTTAGCCCAATAAAATGCTCATTTATCTTGTTAATTGAAAACATAATAGATCTAAACTGGCAGCGGGAGGGAGCTGGCTAGCCCTGTGGTGAGTGTTGTGCTGTTCTGTCCTATTTCGTTCTCTTCTGTTGTGTGTGGCGCTTGGTTGCTTCTTTGTTTTTTCATTTGTGCAACAGACGCCTAAGTGGCGCTGCGGACTGAACTTGCCAACCCTGGAGGCTGTGTGTGTGTGTGTGTCTCTGGGAATGTCAGTGTGGGAATCAGCCATGGGGCTCAGCTACAGAACACTTACACACACACACAAACACACACTCACACACACACACACACACACACACACACACACACATACACACATACACACACATGCGCGCACACACACACACACACACACACACACACACACACAAACATGCACATAAACACACACACAAACACAAACACATACACACACAGATCAGCTGTGTTTGTGCACTTACAGTGGGTAAAAAATTCAGTAGCATATGTAGGTGTGGTGCTTGCTCATAAACAAACAAGCACGTGCGTGTGTGCAGCTGTGCGCACCAATTTAAGTACTTACACAGATACCTTTCACCTTTTGTCAGACAGCTCGTGCATGTAGATAGACATAGACACACAGATATGCACAGTCATTCAGTTGTACTTAACCACATGCACTTAACCACATGCACAGACAACTACACAGTCACGAAACAAGACAAACATGTTGTCGTCATCGTGTGAAAAACTGGAATAACCTGCCCAGCTCTTTCTCACGACTCGAGTCGAGTCTCCTTGCGAGGGCTGGGCTGGGCTGACCGCCCTCAAGCCACAACGCCAGCCAAGCTGCACCTGCCTACCCACACCCACCCAGCCATGGTCCCCCAGCTGGCTCCAGGGTGCTCATGGGACTTCTCCCACGCTCCAGCGCCTCTGCTGAAGCTGGGAATAATCAGATCCCCTAAGCATAGCACTCTGTTCTGTGCATGTCAGTCCGATGTTATATCAGTGACCGACTTAAGCTGATATATGCATTTGGGTTTGTGTGTATGTGTGTAAGTGTGTGTGTGGGTGTGTGTGTGTGTGTGTGTGTGTGCGTGTGTGTGTGTGTGGATGTGTGGATTGCATGCAGCTGTAAGAAGCAGCATATTGCTGTGTTTTTAGCATGTTTTCTCCCCTCAGCTTTAATGCACGGGGGCCAGGGGTCTGTGTTGGATTAGAGGATCAATGCGCGGCTTTGTCAGCCAACAGGAGCCGGCCCGAGATGGAATCCGTCTTCAGCCATTGTGGCGTTTCAGAGCTGCGCCTGTAATCTGTGTCGTGATCCAGCGTGCAGCCGCTGCACGAGCACTTACGCGTTTGAGCCGGGGAGAAAAAAATACAAAACAGATATTAATAGTGTGCCATTGCTCAGACATGTTTGCAGCTGCGTAGCTGCATTTGTGCACATCGCACGTGCATTTGTGTACATTGTGTGGGTGTGTGTGGGTTTGTGTTTATATGTGTGTGTGTGTGTGTGTGGGTTCATCCCTTTGCCTCTCCAACAATGGGTGTAGCGGTACAACAAAACACTCTTTCCTGTGGTCATATTCTCCTTGCTCTAGCCTTGTTCAAACAGTCAACACACACACTGCTGATTGTGGATGTGTATGTGTATGTAGGCTCAGCTGGTTTCGTGTGGGTTGATTCCTCTGCTTTGATTCCTCAAGGACGCTGTGCGGTGGCTGGCTGATCTGTGCAAGCAATGGGGTGTTTCCATTCAGTATTCAGCAAAGCCCGCCGTGCAGATCTGTCGCCTTCAGATGAGGCGACAGGCCGGAAGGGCAGAGAAATCAAAATGGTTGCTACGACTATCTCGTCGTTTTGTCTGGAATCACCATACCAGAGGTGGTCAAATAGGCATGAGAAAGTAAAAATCCTGCCATATACAGTCATAATAATAATAACAATTTATTCATATAGCCAATTGATACAAGATGAAGCTCAAAGTGCTTCAACAGTTTGGCAGAAAAAACGCTTGATGAGGCATGATAGCGCTGTTCATTCAGGTTCATTCAGACGCTGTTGACAGTTCCTGCTTGTGTCCATAGGGTTGATAGGGGTAAGGAAAAAAATCCCTGATTTGCATGTGGGTTATATAAGTAAAGGAAGAAACCTCAGGCAGAACCGCGGCCCCTAGGGGAGCCCATCTGCCGGGGCTGTAATCGACTGGAAGATCTGCGAACAGAACAGTTGGCGTGGCTGTAGTCAGGTTGTCTACATGTGACTGCTGTCAGACTGCTTGTGAAGGAGTTAATGTGACTGTTGTAAGTCTGTCCGTTTGGGGGGTGGTCTGGATCTTCGGGGAGTCCGTTGTGTGACTGCGTAGAGCAGTATATGTAACTGCTGTCAGACTGTTTGTGAAGTGGAGTAATTAATGTGACTGTTGTAAGTCTGTTTGGGTGTAGTGGGGAAGGTGGTCTTTGGTGGGGCGGTAGTCAAGGCGGGGTTGACTAGGGGGTCAGGGTCCGTTGTGTGATTGCTATCGGTCGGTCCCTTCTGCCTGTACCCTGAACACAGGTGAAGTAGTCCATTTACAGTACCTGGTCATAGGAATGTGCTAATCAGGATCACCTGCTTTGATGAATTGCCTAAAACAAATAACTGGCAGGACTTTTACTTTCAGAACGGGGGCTGTCAGCCCTTCCACCATACACACCCCATAACACCTCACCCCAACCACATCCTCCCACTGTCCCGAAGATGGATGGGACAGGAAAGGGAAGTTTGAGTGAAATCATTATTATTAGAGAGGCCCGTTTAAAGAAGGGGGACAAAGGAGAAGAAGGAAAAAGAACTTGAGGCTACTAGAAGATCAAACGTTTAAGCTCAGACAGACAGGCTGAGTGCACAGACTGAAGGTTGAAATTACTAACCTAACACAACCTGTTAAGCTTTGTAAGAGGGAGGTGAGGGCAGGCGTGCTAGTCTTCAGGTGCACCCAAAACTAATTGGGTGATCTGTATTTGTGTTTCTGTATTGTGCTCAGTCAATCTTCCTGTATAAAGAAAGATGATGATGATGATGATGATTTAGTAGTTCACTTTTTGATGGCAATTTAACTGAACCCATGTTATTTCTTATATCACTTTTCTAGTCACTTAAAGTTGCTTTACAGTTAGAATTGCACAGATAAGGATAACAACATGAGGGAAAAAAGCACATACACCCTTACAAAAAAATCAGCCTTCTTGCAAACAGTTGTGGTGTGGCAAGTTGTGGCAAGTTTGCGGCAAGGTCATATTTTCACATGCAAATTAGCTTTGTGGC
>CM059274.1:14784518-14792018 GCA_030347295.1 Setipinna tenuifilis
TTCTTTTGTGTGTGTGTGTGTTTGTGTGTATGTGTGTGTGTATGTGTGTGTGCGTGCCTGTGTGTGCGTTAGAGAGAGTGGTGTTGGATACTTAAAGAAACAAGCAGACGCTAGTAAAACTGTAAAACTGTAAAAAAAAAAAAATGCACTCAATCCAGCCAGCGTGTTTACAGAAAGGCAGTAATTGCAGGGCTATAAGGAGGGGAGGGGAGACAGCGTCCAGCGCCCAGCGTTTCTCTTTGAGCACTAACTGTGAGGCACTGGGCCTTGCTGAAATCCCTCCTGTAATCTAGTGTAACTAGATAAGCGCCGCCATTGATCTTTTGCAACGCACGACGTGGGCAAGTGCTGTGATTAAGTCAGAATTAAGCAAAGGGGGAAGGATTACAGGCTGAGCTGTTTTTTTTTTTTTTTTTCCTTCATTCTTTGTAATCACCGCGTCTCCGCCCTACCCTTATCCCGACACATCTCTTTTTTTTGTGTGTGTTAACTATGCCCTCTTAGCTGTGAGTCGCATTTGTTACCCCCAGTGCCACTTCTCCCCCCCCCCTTCTCCTGTATATACAGCGCGAGACACCCCATTATTGCATTGCATATTTCAGATGCCACACTTGTTGGGTATTGGTAGGGCTTTTTTTTTGCTGTAAATGCTGAATACAAATCAGAATCCGTATAAAAGTGACAGAATATAAAACATTAATATGCCAGTAAACTTGTAGATATGAATGTGTGTGGGTGCAGGATTCCGTGGGAGTGACTTACACTGGGCCTAGAAGACACTCATAAATCTGTAACGCCAACACCAAAGGCATGGTGCTGGACTGCAGTACTGGATCATCTGCAGGGAGACCAAATAAATGAAACATCAGAGAAGAGTACTCCCTCTCTTTCTCCCTCTATTTCCATATTTTTCTCTCCCTCTCTCTTTCCCTCTCTTTCTCTCGTTCTTTCCCTTCCTCTCCTTTTCCTTTCTTTTTCTTACTTTCTCTTCCTTCCTGTCTTTCTCTCTCTCCCTCCCGTCCCTCTCTCTTTCTCCTCCTTTCTTTATCATTCCTTCTTTTTCTGCCTCACTCTTACTCATCTTCTTCTCTCACTTTATTTCTGTCTCTCACCCTATCCCACCACCCCCCTGTCTCTCTCTCTCTCTTTCTCTCTCTCCCCTCCCTCCTTTTCTCTCACTCTCTTTTATCCAGCTTGAGGCAGGCATTACTGGTGCCTTCCCGAGGCCAAGCATCTGGATGCTCACTGGAGTTAGAGGAGTCCTTTTGCTTCATGCCCCAGCTCCCCATGCTCGTATCCCAGGCTCAGGCCCGGGGGGGCCTTGTGCCAGGCCATGTTTCACCCACTCTCCCGCCTGAGAACCAAGGCCACGGGGCATTAAACATTAACCATTGCGCTGTGACCCCTGCACGCGTACAAGCCAGCATAGCAGGGCCTCCTATAAATCTTTTAGGATGTTTGTGTTAGCTGGTGTTCTCTGTCTCTCTTTCTCTCTCTGTCTCTCTCTGTCTCTGTCTCTCTGTGTGTCTCTCTCTCTCTCTCTCTCGCTTTCTTGCACGCTCTCTATCGCCTTGTCTTGTCACTGGTTCAGTCTTTTACCCTTTTTCTCACATTTTGTCTCTGTTTCTTTCTCTCTCTCTCTTGTCTTGTCAGTGTTTAAGTCCCGCAACCTCCCTCATGCATTCTGTCTCTGTCTGTCTCACCCCCTCTCTATCACTCTTTCTCCATCCTTATCTCTCTGTCTGTCTGTCTCTCTCTGTCTCTCTCTTTCTCCCTCCCTCCCTCTCTCTCCCCCCATAGGGTCTTGTTGTGGCCTGAAGCCTGCACTGTTGTCCTGTTAAATCAGCTATGAGCTTGTAATCGAACCGCGTCGGAACAGGAGTGCCAGCAGTCACGGTCCTGCCGAGCCACCGAGCTATTCATTTATTTGCTTAGAGAGCAGAGAGCCCCCTCTCTTCCCTCCCCTTTCACACAACCTCCAAGTGTCCCTCGTCCCGTACCTGCCATCCCTCCACCCTCCCTCCCTCCCTCCCCGAGCACAGAGAGACATTTTAGGACACAGACGTGAACTGTCTACATCAGTCTGTGTTTTGTCATCATGGAAACATGTTTGCAGTCCCCCGAGGGTCCCTGGGGTATTTTTGTTTTTATTTTGTTTTTATTTATTTTTTTATTTATTTGTGTATTTTTTCTTCCTAATGGGCGAAGTCACAGTCAGAGGTAATGAATGAAAGCTGCCAAGTAAAAGGCCCTCTGAGTGTGAGTGCGAATGGGCCCTGGGGCAGACCACCTTTATGGGTGAGAGAGAGGGAGAGAGAGAGAGAGAGAGAGAGAGAGAGAGAGAGAGAGAGGGAAAGAGAGAGAGAGAGAGAGAGAGAGGGAGGGAGTGAGAGACAGAGGGAGAGGGAGAGACAGAGAGAGAGAGAGAGGGAAAGAGACAGAGAGAGAGAGACAGAAGGAGAGAATAAATGATTGCTCTGACAGACCCAACTCTGTTTAAGCCAGGCCAGTGTGGGACTTTTTTTTCCAACTGCTGCTGTCCAGTCAAAGTCACAACACAGACACAGACACACACAGAACGACATACAGACAGACAGACAGACAGACAGACAGACAGACAGGCAGACACAGACAGGCAGACAGGCACACCGGCACACACACACACACACACATACACACAATTCTACACATATATTCACACACATTTTTTTCCATTATGCTTCTCCATTTTCCTTATGCTTTTCCATTTCTCATCTGCACGTGCACATCAAACACACACACACCCATATAAATACACATAAATATGCACGATTTTCCACCTTCTCTGTGCATTTTATCTCTCATAAACACACTTCAGACACACACACACACACACACAGACACACACACACACACACACACAGACACACACACAGAGGGCTTGTAGACCCAGCATGAGTGTTCCAGGGTGTGCTGGCCTGCCCTGTGGAGCTGCCGGTGTGTGTGCTCCGAGGTGTCACGCATCTGGGAGACGCCACAGGAAATGAGCTCATCACTGAGGCGAAACACCGACCCCACCACGTCACTCGCTCTTCCCCCTTACCACTGCACACATGAAACCCAATGCCTTTCCCCCTCTCTCTTCTTCTCTCTGTCGTTGTCTCTCTCTCTTTCTTTCTTGTTTTTTACTTTCTCCAAGTCTCTCACCTCATTTTCCTTTTTTTCTTCCTTTTTTTCTTCCTTTCTCCAACTCTCTCTCCGCTCTCTCTCCTGCCCCCCCCTCTCTCCCCTTTTCTCTCTCTCTCTCTCCCTCTATCTATGTATCTCCTCTCTCCCTTCCTCTCTCTC
Source organism: Setipinna tenuifilis (assembly GCA_030347295.1). Taxonomy (NCBI): domain Eukaryota; kingdom Metazoa; phylum Chordata; class Actinopteri; order Clupeiformes; family Engraulidae; genus Setipinna; species Setipinna tenuifilis. The sequence continues at coordinate 14,787,846 of CM059274.1, forward strand.
TCTACCCTCTCGCTTTTACATTTCCTGTGTTGTCATTGCCCTTGAGCTCACAAGCTAAAGCTCTTTCCCAGTAAACCCAGTATTGACTGTGCGTGTCTGCAACCGTGTGTCAAGGGGCAGCTAGACCCAGCTAGTCCTCCAGGCTAGCTAGCCAAGCCTGGATTAGCATCAGCCTCAAAATTAGCATGAACATTACCATTAGCATTGGCGGTGGGGGTGGGGGGGGGGGTGCTACCCGTGGAGGGCTCCAGGCCCAGTTTCAACACTTCAACACCCTTATTTCTCTCTCCCTCTCTCTCTCTCTCTCTCTCTCTCGCTCTCTGTCTTTCTCTCCCTCTCTCGCTCTCTGTCTTTCTTTAGCCAGCCTGGATTAGCATCAGCCTCAAAATTAGCATGAACGTTAGCATTAGCATTGGTGGCGTTGGCCGGCAGCGATTGGCGTGGTGTCAGGTGCCCTTTAAATGAACGAGTGGCGTCCAGGCGGGGCCAATCAGCGCCGTATGGCATCTGCCCGTTAAATTAGCAGCCCTGACCTGCGGAAAGCTAATTACGGCCGAGCCCAGATTGCCGGGCTGTCTGAGACAGTTTGGATTTAGCGTGGCACCCAGGAGAAAGGGTTGCCTGATGTTTTACGTACATGGATCAGAAGAGTGATAGCCGGTGCTATCGGTCACTACGACAGCTATGGTGTCGACCTTTGCTTTATTTTCGCCATGGGAAGGAAGACTGTTTGGCTTAGGTGGACACTGTAATTGGATAATGACTGGGAAACACAGTTTGGCCAGGACTTTGCATAATTTCTCACTTGACTGATAGATGGTGTGTGTGGATTTCTGTGGTATGGGTATGTGGGGAACGTTTGTCATTATAAAAATGGTTTGGATGTCACTCTATTTCTTATCATCAGGGAAAACTAATCTCCTCCTTAGCATTTTTTAAACATCCAGTGTCTTACCCGCAAACAACTCACAAACAACACATATCATTTTTCTAAGGCCCAATTAAAGTCCTTACCTGACTTCGGAGAGTTTGTGTAAATCAAACCCCCATCTCGTGCTACAGATGAACGACGCCATAGTTGTCGACCCAGCTAAACCGAAACAGGTCGCTCATATCAGGTGTTTGTGCCATCATTGTGTGCCGAGCTTAACTTTTCATTAGTGGTTGTGTGCGGTGAATTTCTGATTCATGTTTTTTCTTGCTGTGTGTGCATTGAGCAGCACAGGGAAGGGAAGAGAAGAGAGAAAGGAAGGAGGGAGGGAAAAAAAAGTTTTTTTTTCTGGTTCAAAAGGCCAGCTGCAGTGCTAATCCTATCAGGGAAGGGAATAAGAAGATCTCGGCGCGCCCAGCCTTTAAAAAATAAATTAATAGCGTAAAGCCAGCATGCTTCATGTCTGCCAAGCTTGCAGTTTAGCAGAATGGAGGGTGGGGGGTATGCTACGCATGGAGGGCTTTAGGCCCAGTTTCAACACTTTTGTTCCCTTATTTCTCTCTCTCTCTGTCCCTCTCTCTCTCTCTCTCTCCCCCTCTTTCACTCTCTTTCTTTATGTCTGGTCCTTTTTAGTTCTGTATTTGAGTGTCTTTAGGTTGGCCCAGTCAATGCTCTATTCCCCAACTCCTGTGTAATGCTGCCACCCTCAATCCCTCCACCCCAGCTGGATGTCTCTCTCTCTCTCCACCACACCACTCACCCACTCTTCACCCTACAACTAGGGTTGCACTTGCATCCACATTATGCATTCATGTCCGTCTCTTCCATCCCTGGTTGAGGGTGGGGGCTTATGCCTAACTGCTTCTAAAGACCCCATTCAGTAGCCCCTTCCCCTCCCACCCTGGGGTTGTCTGTGAGCGGGCACTAAAGAAGCCCTCCGCAATCACTCTCGACAGCCTTGTCTGCAGCTCCCCACCTCTTCATGTCTCCACCAGCGCCTGGGCCCATTACACATAACACGGGCCCTCTTTTCCGTCGATGATTGGCGGTTTGGTTGTTGCTGATTGGCGGTTGATGGGATGTGCACATATGGGTGGGCTGACTGGTTTGATGACACACTCTGAGTGATCGTGCTGTGATTATTTCCCCGAGGCTGGACTCGGCCCCGGGGGGAGGTTGGGCGGTGGCGGTTAAAGTGACGCTTGTAAAGCCTGATCTGGGGTCAGCCTCCGGCAGAGGTGTAAACGGTCATAGACAGGCACACACCTGCCATGTGTGCAAACAAACATTTATCCTTTTTGTGTACGATTTTTTCCTTCTTCTCTGAGTTTCTCTCTCTTCCTCTCTGTCACTTTCCCTCTCTCTATCCCTCTCTTTTTCTCTTTCTCTTTCTCTCTGTATCTGTCTCCCTTTATGCCTCCCACTTTCTCTGTATCTGCCTCTCTTTATGCCCCCCACTTTCTCTCTCTCTCACTATTTTCTCTATCTCTCTCTTTCTTTCTTTATCTCTTTCTCTCTCCGTGTCTTTGTGCATCTTTTTGTTTCTCTCTGTCTCTCTCTTTCCTCCCTCCCTCCTTTCTCTCTGTCTCCCCCTCTCTCTCTCCCCCTCTCCTTCTGTCTCTCTATGTCTCTCGCTCGTATATCCCACCTATCCTGAGACGACCGTACACACTCAGCATGCACCAGACAGCCGCGCTCTGAAGCGGGCGCTCCTTGGCAATAATAGGCTGGGAGTCCCCGTAGCTGCTCTGGGCGTGTTGAATGCCTCTTATCTGCCTTCCCAGGAGGAGCTCTCCTGCGGAGATGAGCAAAGTCAAGCTCCCCTCTCTACAGTGGAGGCCTAAGACAGAGAGGCGCTCTTTGGAAAAATCTGTGTGTGCGAATTATGGATGTGCGTGTCTCTGTGTGTGTGGGTGGTGTGAAACATATGTGTGTGTGTGTATATGTGTCTGAGTGTGTGTATGTATGTGTATGTGTGTGTGAGTGTGTGTTTTGTGAGACAGTCTATGTGTGCATGTGTGTGTGTGTCTGTACATGTGTGTGCGTGTATGTGTATATCCCTATGTGTGTACATGGGTATGTATGTGAAGAGAGACATTTATCAGTATGTTTACGTCTGTGAGTGTACATTTCTCATGCCTGAGATCTATCTGCACTGGGCTATATTTGTGAGTGAATGTGACCTCAGAGGATGTGTTTTTGTCCCCAGAGGAAGGGCCCAGTGACTCCGAAAGGGCACGGCAGTTGTGGGAGAGAGAAGGTAGGGGTAGGGGTGGCGGCAGGGCCCTTAAATCCTGCTGTGTCTTTTTGTCCTTCTCAAACCGGCCACCCCTGACCGGCTGTATAGGGCGAAACAGCCGTCGGCCTTCTGGATTTGGCACGTCCTGCCCACAGCGTGCAACCCTGACGTGCTCTGGAATCAGCTCAAACAGTTTCCCACAAATGCCTGAGGTCCAGAGGGGGTCGAGAAGATACTGATAGTGGATCAGTGTGTTTGTGTTTTTCTTCTCTTTTGCAGAACCCCCATAGTATCTGAAGTTAGGAGAGAAGAGAAAAGTATTGAGCTCGTTCGTTGGGAAAATAGTATTGTTCGCCTTTCTTCTTCTCTTTCTTTCTTTTCCCCTCCCTTTTTTCTTCTTCCCTCCCTGTATCTGTCTTTTTCTCTCTCCCCCTCTCTTTCTCTCTATCTCTCAGTCTCGCAGTCTCTCTCTCTCTCTACCTCTCTCCCCTCCCCCCTCCCTCACATTTTTTTTCTTCTCTATCTGTATTTTTCTCTGTGTCTGCATGCTATTGGCCGGCTTTGGTCAGAGTTGGCTAAGAGTCAAGGAGGTAATCACCGGAAAAGCCTTCTGGAGCGCAGGCACTGTGTCTGTCTGCGGATGCCCCACACTCCTTGATCAGCTCCAAAATGGAGTGGGCAGAGGGTGAAAAAGAACAGTATATATATATATTTTTTTTTTTTTTTTTGAAGGAGCAAAACATAAAATAAAATGCACAGTGAGCTCTGGCCACTTTAGTTATTTCACAAAGTTCAAATGCTCCAGAAGCCTCTTTTGGTGTCTTGAATGTTCAGCTCGGCCTGTTGCATCAGGGAGGGAGATCTGTCAGTCTTTTTGAGAAGTGAAGTCATTGAAAGGGGATTAGGATGCTGCTCTTGTGAAAATGTGTCTGACTCTGAATAGCTGAGTGCATGTGGATTTGTGTGTAATTTGTGTGGAATCATCCTTTTCCTGTACTTTGCA
>CM059274.1:14797018-14799518 GCA_030347295.1 Setipinna tenuifilis
AGTAGTGCTGATGCTGTAATCTTGACGCCAGTTCAGTTAGCCTGATCTCACTGCAGTGGTGCACAAGAATGCTTCTCTTCTCCACTTCTTTCCTCCTTTACTCTATGCCTCTCCTCTCCTCCTTTACTCTATGCCTCTCCTCTCTTCTCCTCCCCTCTCCTCTCCCTGCCTCTGCTCTGCTGTGCTCTGCTATGCTTACCTCACCTCCCCTCTCCTGTCCTTTCCTTTCCTCTCCTCTCCTCTCCTCTCCTCTCCTCTCCTCTCCTCTCCTCTCCTCTCCTCTCCTCTCTTCTCTTCTCTTCTCTTCTCTTCTCTTCTCTTCTCTTCTCCTCTCATCTTCTCTTCCCCCTTTTCTGTTATTCTCAGTACTCCTCTCCCTCTCCTCTCCTCTCCCTCACCTTTTGTGCTCCCATAACTCTCCTCTGCTTCTTCCCCTGCTCTGCCCTGCATGACAGCAGTGTGGACGAACATCTCTTTTTAAAAATAAGTGTGTGTGTGTGTGCGTGTGTGTGTGTGTGCGTGTATGGGTGTATGTGTGTGTGTGTGTGTGTGTGAGAGAGAGAGTGTGCGTGTGTGTGTGTGTGCTAAGAGGTCCCCTGCTGACGTCACCGTCCAGAGCGTGAGTCTGGAGCGCAGCCAGAGTAGCCCAGGCAGCCAGCTGCACTTGGGACTGGGCCGGGCCGGGCCGGGCAGGACTCGACTCGTGGTGCAGGACACAGTTGAGATAGCGCTGCAAAATTTTTTCTGCCTCACACCATTTGCAGAGCACCTCCCTTCCCCTCCCCTCAGGTTCACCCCCAGTTGTTGTTGTTGTCCCTTTGTATACGAACGAACGAACGAACGCACAAGTGAACGAACAAACGACTGAACGAATGACCGATCGAATGTGCAAGGGTGGTGGTGGGGGGAGGGGGATAGGGATGGGGATGTGTTTGGCTTAGCAGAGGAAAAAAGTCCAGGGTTGAGTGAGTTGAGATCTGGTGGGAGGTTAGAAGGGCGACTGCAGGGAAAAGTGTGTGTGTGTGTGTGTGTGTGTGGTGGGGGGGGGGGTGTAAAGAGGGAAAAAAACAGTCCAAAAAAACAGTCCACCCCAGAGTCTCCCCCTTGATTAGGTTCCTGTTTGTCGGCCATGACTGATTGCTGAACTGTCTGCTCTGCTGCACGCTGCAGTCTTGGCCGCTAATGAGGGGAGGCCCCTTTTAATTGAATTCGCCGAAAAATGCTGTGTAAACGTGGGCGAATGCGGATAACGAGTGGGTGAGTTTGTGTGTGTGTGTATTTATCTGTGTGTGTGTGTGTGTATGTTTATCTGTGTGTGTGTGGCTGTGCGTTTGTGTGTGTGTGTGTGTTTATCAGTTTGTGTGTGGCTGTGTGTTTGTGTGAGTGTGTGTGTGTCTTTGTGTGTGTAAGTGTGCGTGTTTATCTGCGTGTCTGTGTGTAGCTGTGTGTGTGTGTGTGTGTGGGAACAACGGTGAAGGGGGGTTGACACACTTCCCTCGCAAAACTTCACTTCAAGGGGCACCCATGTTCAAACACCCACCTCCTCCTGGGTTCTCTCAGACATCTCCCCTCCTTCCTCCTCTCCCTCCTCCCCTCCCTCCTCCCTCCTCCCTCCTCCACCCCACGTCCGTGGCTAATGATACCAGGGCTAGGCTTATCTGTAGCACCCCACCGTTAAAATCCACACAGGGGCTCAGAGCTTTTTTAGCATAGCCCTGAGCCCTAACCCTGCTATGGGAAGCTCATTTTGAATAGCCTGAGAACCAGAACCAGAGCAGAAGTGTGGAGATATTAGCCTCTCGCGGAGTTACGCTACCCAAGGCCAGCCTTGCGGAGTTCGGAAAGGCCAGCGGATGAGGGAATGGCGGAACGGTGGATCTGTGGGTGTGAGAGAGGGAGAGTGGGAGAGAGAGACGAAGAGAGAGAGCCTTTGTGGGATTTGCGTTTGCGTTTGTGTGTGTGTGTGCTTGCATGTGTGTATGCGTGCGTGCATCCTGCACATGTTTGTGTGCATACGTTTGTGCATGTGTGTGTGTGTGTATGTGTGTGTGTTTGTGCGCTTGCATGAGTACGTGTGTCCGTGTATCTGTGCGCACGTCTGTGTGTGTGCGGGTGTGTATGTGTGTGTGTGCGTGTGCGTGTGTGTATGTGTGTGTGTGCGAGTGTGTGTGCTATAGTTGAAGAATGAATAATGTCCAGAGGGGCACACCTCATCAGTAGAATGATTCTCTCTCATGCATAGACACACACACACACACACACACACACACACACCACACACACACACACACAGACCAGAGACACTCACACACCCAGTGGCTGGGCCCTGGCGCAGGCCTTCAAAGGCTAAAGGGATTAATGCCCTCCACAGCTAATGCAAATTACCCTGCAAAATAAATGACTCTGTGTGTGTGTGTGTGTGTGTGTGTGTGTGTGTGTGTGTGTGTGTGTGTGTGGGAGTGTGTGCATATACTTGTGTGTGAGTGCATTTTGGTCTGCG
>CM059274.1:14812018-14819518 GCA_030347295.1 Setipinna tenuifilis
AAACAAGAAAAAAAAAAAACAAAAAAAAACAAACAAAAACAATCCAAACGCTGAGTCTGAAGGTCGCTCTCTCTAGGGAACCAACCTGTGTTCTTGGCTCCATGGGGGCTCCTTGCTTGTAATTCCCGGCTGATTAGCCATAGCAGTGTGGTGTAGCAGCAGTCACTTAGCATTTGGGCACCAGCGTGTAATTCCCAGCCGATTAGCATTAGCAATGTGCTGTAGTGGAGTTGCTTAGCATTTGGGCACCACCAGTGTGTAATTCTCAGGTGCTTAGCATTAGCAGTCGCTTAGCATCTGGGCACCAGCGTGTAATTCTCAGGTACTTAGCATTAGCGGTGTGCTGTAGCAGAGTCGCTTAGCATTTGGGTACCGGCGTCTGCCTTGCCCCTGGCATAGCACATCCTCTTAGTGAGGCGCTTACTGCTTACTGAGGTGACATGATTTGCAGGGGAACTCAGAAGGACGTTCCAGGATTACACAATGTAATCTCTATCTGCAGCAGCAGCCAAAGCCAACTGTCAATTACCCTGCGTCTAGTAATTTTCAGCGTGTGGCCCTGTTCTAAAAGCTGAATGGAAAAACCTGTTGACTGGAACACACATCTACCAGTTAATCTGTTACATATCTCAAGAATTTAGAACTTGAAATTCTAAAAAAAAAAAAATCAGATATAATATAATAATATAATTCAGAGCAAAACTTGTGTTATATACACATTTCTCATGCATTTTTATGTCATTACATTAGCATCGATCATCTTTTTTTTTTTTTTACAATGAACAAAGAGGGGTGATTGTGGGACGTCTTTTAAAATGATGTTTAATGTAAAATCTTGATCAGGAGAAAGCTTCACATAAGCACAATTTGTTAGAGGTCACCCTACCTGCATCAACATTTTTTAATGTTAACTGCCATGCTTGCTGTTTTGCTATAGAGCTGCACAGGGTAGTATTTGAAGTTCACTGACATTGGGCTGGCTGTATTGTGTTTGGTTCTGTGTCTGTATCTGTGCTTTCCCATCTGGTATTCTGGTATGTTTCGCATTCTGTGAACAGAAAACCTCTTTAAAAATTATTTTTAGTAACAGACAGCTGACAACCCGGCGCAGCCGACAGAGGTTATGTTGCACAAATCAAGACTGTTCCTCTAACAACCCCTCCAGTGTCTCCCGCTGGGAAAATAGCTGACATGTTCTCCATAGCAGACACGCTCTAGCTTTATGGCCTGTACCTGTGGTTTGTTAGTTTCGCTGTCCTCCATATATCCCTTGTAACACCTCCTGCTATTACAACAATACAACATCGGCTATTAACAAGCTCCTTCCCCTGTTTCCATGTCATCGCCTGGCCATTTAGTGGGAGAGCTGAGCTCTTAAAACCTTTTTTTTCCCACCCCGATTAAGCACCTGGAGGATGCCACTGGCGTTCTCTGGGTTTCTGACACGACCCCATCTTTGCTTGCTGTGCTGCTGCTATCTGGGGCAGTTTGTGCAGACATTTGGCAGCGTTTTGTCATTGACACTTAAATAGAGTGATGGGGAGGAGTGAGGTTGTAATTGATGAGACTCTGTCCTGCCCTAAGAGTCAAACAGACACACACAGTGATACAGACATATAGTCACATGTATAGGTAATTGTGTTGTTGGGTGAATGGTGTTCTTTTTGGGGATTTAAACACCCATTTTTGTCACGGCTATTTTATGTAGACTCTCTATCTGGGAGCTGAACTCCCTCATTTGTCAGCTGCCTGTGCTAGGAAATACGCCCCCCCCCCCCCCCCCCCCCCCCCCAACTTTAGTTCACTACACTACACTTCTAAAGGCATCCATAACCCCCCCACCCAACCCCCAGTCAGGAAATGAGCGAACGTTTTTGGTCAGGCTGCCTATAAGTTACTCTCCCTTTTTTTCACTTTTTCCCTCGTCTCCGGCGTCCCACACTCTTACTTTATAGGTGCCACTAATGAAACCATTGGCAGTACGGCGTAATTGATATCCGCTTAGGCTTTAAATTAAGGCAAGCTCCCTTTCCCTCCCTCTCCCTCTCCCTCCCTCTCCCACTCCCTCCCTTTTTCTCCCTCTCGCTCCCTTTCCCTCCCTCTCTCTCTCTCTCCCTCTGTCTCTCTCTCTCTCTCCCTACCTTTCCCTCCCTCTCTCTCTCCCTCTCTCTCTCTCTGCCTCCCTTTCCCTCTCTCTTTTTCGCTCCCTCTGCCTCCCACACCCACAGTGAGGCGAGAGTGTGTAATTCTCCTCTCCCATAAGCCTCAGAGCTATGAGCTAACCCCCCCCCCCCTGTCGACCACCACCTTAAATATGTCATCCCCATCCCACACAGGTCTTGTAAGGTATGGAGGGGCAGGAGAGAGCGGGGTAAGGAAAAGAAGGTAAGAGAAGAGGTAGAAAGGTAACAGAAGAGAAAGGAAGTACCCCTAAAGTAGCTCCAAAGAGTACCGTGGCACTTCTGTCATCCCACAGGGGCTAGTGAGGCACCATGGAGCAGGACAGAGCTGGGTAGGGTAGGGTAGGGAAAGGAAAGGAAAGGAAGGCATGTAAGGTCCCCTGAAGAGAAATATAGCGGGGCAGAGCAAAGTGGGGTAAGGCAGGGACAGAGAAGAGGTAGAGGAAGGGAAGAGAAGGGAAGGAAAGGCGAGAACCGCCGGAGAGAACTCTTGGGGCTCCTGCGGCGTCATTAGCACTGTGGCTAGAGGCCCACTGGGAGCTGCCAGAGCCCTCTTCTTCCTGCACCTCCTTCCTGTTCTCCTCCTCCTCCTCCTCCTCCTTCCCATCCTCCTCCTCCTCCTCCTCCTCCTCCTCCTCCCCCTCCTACTCTGCCTCCTTCTCTCTTTGGGCTGTCCTGCACCACCACCAATACCACGACCACCACCACCACCCCAGGGCCTCAGAGCCAGCCACATCCTCCTCGGAGACTGGGAGGCCGTTAAGCACCGGGGGGGTTTTTAGTGGGTTAAATTAGCATCCTTGGCGCCAACTTCCTGAGCAGCACACACACTCTCTCTCTTACACACACACACACACACACACATACACACATATGTACACATGAACACACATGAGCATACACACATACACACACACACACACATGCACATGCATGTACACGTGAACATACACGAGCACACACAGACACACACACACATACACACACACACACACACACACACACACACACACACAATCCCCAGAGGCTAACGTTGCCCAGAACACCTCTGACGGATGCTTGGTGTCATGCTGCTAGGGTTTCGCTGCTACTGTGAGATCTGTTTTTTGGTATTCTCCTGTCAGACTGGAAAAGAGAGTTTGCAGTCTTGGGCTGGATGTTGTGGGTTAGACTACTCACCCCCCCCCACGCACACAGACACACACACACACACCCCTACCCCGGCGGCACAGTTTGATTAAAATGATTAATCACCTCATAAATAGACAGGGCTCTGGGTGCTGCATCTGCTGGCAAACAAATGCTGTTGATATTAAAGTGCTTTGAAGCCACCTTGGGCTGTTTATGAGCAAATAAGCTTTGTAAAGTATCAGTGCGACAGGCTTCTTCACCATGACCAAAGCTCGGTTCGGTTTGCAGCGAATGACTCAAGAATTGCCGCCACAACGCATAATCCTGCACCGTTGAAATTTCCACTAGCCCGTATGAATCAATATTCCATTCAGTTACAGCCTGAGTGTGTGTGTGTGTGTGTGTGTTTGTGTTTGTGTGGTGAGGGGACGGGAGGTTATGTTTGTGTGTATGTGTGTTTAATAAACACTGTCTCTCTTCATCCACCCTGCCCTCTTCCTTCTTCATGCTTCCCAGAGAGAAAGAGAGTGAGAGATGGAGAACGAGCGAGAAATGGAGAGAGGGAGAGCGAAAGAGAGAGATGAAGAAAGAGAGTGAGAAAGAAAGAGTGAGAGATCGAGAGAGAGAGAGATTGAGAAAGAGAGAGCGAGAGAAAGAGAGCACGAGATTGAGAGAGAGAGAGAAAGAAATGGAAAGAGAGAGAGAGCCTCATTCATTCCCGTATGAATTCAGTAATGATTGAGATGGACAATCTTGTTAGGGGCTCCTGTCTGGCGGGCTGCGCTGGCTCTGACAGTCGTTAATAATAACACAGACACACTCTGTAAAGCCCAGCGGCCACCTAGGCATTGCAGAGCAGCAGAGCACCACAGCGAGGTGTGTGTGGGAGAAATATATACCCCAGCTACCAACCTCCAGCCAGGCAAGCAGGGCAATAGAACACTTCTGCAGGGTGGGGGGAGGGGGGGATAACCCCAACTTCCAACACCATGGCAAGGTGAGAGGAAAAAATAACCCCAACTTCCAACCTCCACCTAGCACCTAGGCAGGCAGCGCTGCCGAACAGCACTGCAACGTGGGGGTGAAAAACAGCACTTCCAAGTCCTGTATGGGGAAAAAAACTCCAACTTCCAACCTGCGCCTAGGCAGGCAGGGCTGCCAAACAGCACTGTAATGTGGGGATGAAAAACACCACTTCCAAGTCCTGTATGTGGGAAAAACTGTATGCGGGCGTCCAACCTCCAGTCAGGACAACAGAACACCCCTGTTAGGTGGAGGGGGTGGGAAAATAACCCCAAGCGACTCCCCACACCCTCTACCCAGACAGGACCGTTGCAATCCAACCGTTGTGAGAAAAAAAAAAAAAAACAACTCCTAACCTTCATCTATGTAGGCTGGGCAGTGAAAGACCATGGCTAGGTGTGGTGTGGGGAAAAAATAACCCCAAACGACTGCCACATCCTCCACCCTCAGTGGCTCCCCTCTGCCAGGCTGCCTGGGTGTTCTTCACCTTCATGTTGACTTTGGCCTGTTTGTTCCAGTGCTGTTTAACGGACTGTTCTGGAAATCTGAAAAAAATAATTAAAAAAAAAAAAAAAACTCCAGCATTTTGGCAGGAGTTAGAGGGGTAAAGTTAACGTGTGCATCCAGCAACACAAGGGCTATAGAGTCTCTGCTAACAATGCTGTGTCAGTACAAATCTTTTTTTCTCTCTCTCTAAATGCATGTGAAAACTCTCCAAAGCACACAGATTTGTCTTGTTATTGAACAGATAATTATGTTTCTGCATCAGTGGAGCAAGGCAAAGCTCTTTGAATCATGTCATGGTTTGCATTCAGTTGCATAGCGAGCTCAATACGGAGAATAATACTCTTCGAGAAGTGTGTATGTTATTGGTTGTGCAGAATGAAAATCCTTTGGAAGGGGGAATGACAATTGAAAATCTTGACTTGAGGTTATTTAGAATTGAATGCTTTAAGTGGCACATGCGTGCACACACAGCACACACACACAATACAGCACACATATGTACACACTAACACACTGCACACAGTAAAGCACAAATATGTGCACACACACACACACACACACACACACACACACACACACACACACACACACACACACACACACACACACACATACAGCACATATAGACACACGCACACAAACACAGAGAGAGGAAGAGAGGGAGAGGGAGAGATGCTTGGTTGAGGAAGACTTGCATTTGTCAGATTTATGAATACTCCATGAGGTGAAAATTGCAGCTCCATAAAAATGATCTGAAGCCTACATCTTTAGACCATCTGGGACACCCACACTGCCCCCTGTCTTCCGAACAGAGACATTGTAATCTGCTGAAGCATTCACCATCTCTTACTTTTTCATTGCCTATATGCCTGTGTCCCTTGTACTTGTATCCACACTGGAACACATGTCCACAGACACACAATACGCAAAAACACACACACACACACGCACACACACACAGATACACACACACACTCTCCTATCACACTCCACTGGTGGCAATTCATTGGGCACAGCACCCTCGGACCAAATCGTAAAAATTAATCTCTGCAAACACATCAGTGAGGGGAATTAATAGACAGGGAGCCATTTCATCCCTCACTAGGCTAATCGGCTATTTCCAAACCCGCAGCTCATCCCCTGCCGTAATTACCAGTGCCATATCCAGCCCACCAGCCCGTACAGCCGCCCCACCACTCCCGCCCCCCATCCTAAAAAAAAAAACAACAACCTGTGCACGTACTGACGCACCTGTTCCCGGGCGGCGGTGGGAAATTAAAGGAGATGCCTCCATGCGGGGTCGCTGCCAGACGACAGCCCGACTTTTATTTCCCCCGTGAGCTGGAACGATTGTGGGGGGGATCAATCAAACCGAGGGCCTGTGTCTGCGTCTGTCGTTCGCACACCAGCCACACTCCAGCCGCAAACCCACCCCCCTACAACTAACCAACCAACCAACCACACACACACACACACACACACACACACACACACACACACACAGACCCCGCAGTCTCTTCTCCTGCTCATCAGCTCTCACACTTGGTACAGAGTACAAAGAGTTTTGATTGGCATTTGCTGCCTCAGAAAAAGTTCCAAGGTCCACCATCATCAATATTCACACTCCACACACTCACCAAATTCATACAGAGAGACATCACACACACACACACACACACACACACACACACACACACACAGATACACACACACAGGCAGACAGACAGATAGACAGACAGACGCACACACACACACACACACACACACACACACACACACACACACACACACACACACACACATACACAGATACACAGACACAGACTGACAGACAGACAGACACACACACAGACACACACACACATACACATACACACACACACACACACACACACACACACACACACACACACACACACATCAAGAGTTGGGGAAGTACGAAGGAAGGTCTGTGAATAATGAGGCTCAGGAGAAGCTTGCGGAGCAGCGGGTCAGTTATGGCCAGCCAGCCCTATTTACCTTCATGCTGATGCCCCCTTCCTCTGCTCGCTACAGACGAGACGAGCGGGGATGACTCATCCATGTGTGTGCCACTTTATCAGTAGCCCGTCAGAAAGAGCTCTCCTAGGAGCGGGGGCCCGGGGGGGTCCGGGGGGGGGATCCGTATCCCTGCTACGGGGGTCTGTAGCTGACGGATGTAGGAGGGGTCTACCTCCAGCAGGGGGCGTCAGCGCCTTTGTCACCCTCAGCAGGTAGAGGCACGGGCACAGCCTCCAATATAGAGCTGAGCAGTCATCCCTCTCTCCTCTCTCGCACCACCACCTTGTGTGTGTGGGCAACAAGCCTTGAGGGAGAGCTAACCTTTTCTTGCTGTACTTACGTTAAGCCATTACATTTAGCCCGGGATGATAATTGCGAGCAGGTGTTTTTTGGGGTGTGTTTACAAATATGGTTAATTGGTGTGTGTGCAGATGTTCACATGTCCTTTTGTGGGTGTGTTTGTGTGGGTGGGTGCATGCATGCATTCGTGCATGTGTGTGTGTGTGTGTAAGTATATGTTTGGGGGAGAATCGGTGTGTGTGTGGCCTGCATGTGTAGATGTCTGTGGGTATGTGTATATGTGTGTGTGTAACTACATGTTTATGGAAATATAAATTGT
>CM059274.1:14827018-14829518 GCA_030347295.1 Setipinna tenuifilis
TCATAAAGAGGGTGATGATGTATCGCATTTTCCATCTATTCACAAGAGGCATGTTGAGAGCCTAGACTGGGAAAAAATTATATACATTTTTTTTCCAACCAGTCTGGGCTCTTAACATGCCTCTTGTGAATAGACAGAAAAATGTGATACATCATCAGCCTCTTCATTCTTTTCAACAGGATCACCCCCCCCCCTTCATCATTCCAGTAATTTCTATTTCCCATACTTCCATCATATAGACTGTTTCAGTGGTTAAAAACAAAAAAACAATGCATAAACATTCTGTTTAGTTCCCAGACTACTTTTGCTAGGTTGCACATCGCTGGGGTTGTTTAAACGAAAAATCCTGTGGGAACAGCTACTGTATGACGCCATAAATCAACAGGAGAAACAGGAGAATTTACAAATATACATGCCTTTCTGTTGACAGGTAAAAATATAAAATGTAGAGTCATACTGATTACTTGTCTGATGGGAAATGGTGTCTCATCCTTAGCTTGAAGAAAGAAAATGCCATTGTCATCTTTGTCACGATTATTATTATTATCATCATTATCATCTTCATGTCACATCAGAAAATGTCACCGATGTCACATGGGCTGTGACAGGCAGGCAAGCAGTCATGGTTCTGTGGGCAGGCTGGGCTTCATGTGACGTAGCCTCTTATATCAGAGGTGAAGTGGTGCTTGGGGATGCTACAGGCGTCTGTGGAGACTCATTATTTGTGTATGTGTGTGTGTGTGTGTGTGTGTGTGTGTGTGTGTGTGCGCGTGTGTCTCCGTGTGTGTGTGTGTGCTTCTGTTTCTGCAGGTTTTTGCATACTTTGTGCACCAGCACATTTATCTGTGTGGATACGCTTGTGTGTACATGCACATGTGTGCATGATTGATTTGTGTGTGTCTGTGTGTGTGTGTATTTCTGTGTGTGTGTGTGTGTGTGTGTGTGTGTGTCTGTGTCTGTGTGTGTTCGTGTCTGTCTGTCTGTCTGTCTGTGTATGTGTGTGTCCACTGTGATAGAACATATATCTACAAATGGTCTCCCACACAAATCCAATGTGCTCATGCATAATCACACACACACACACTCACACATATACACACTCACACACACAGACTAGCACCGAAAGATACTGTATAATCTTAAATTTACATGCAGACATAAACTTGCTTACAGTTAGACATTACATACTGCATATGGGCAATGATCCCTTAGATACACACATGCACACTCTTTTTGCTCTCTTTTCTCTCTCTCTCTCTCTCTCTCTCTCTCTCTCTCTCTCTCTAACACCAACTTAGAGATTCTGTCCTTCCTCTCCCCCCTCTCTCTCTGTCTTACACACACACACACAAACACACACACACACACACACACACACACACACATTTTTCTCAAGGCAGAAGGTGGGGGAAGGTGGGGGTACACCTTTGCAATGTTACATAACCATGTTAGCGGTTTGCTATAGTTGCCCCTCCATGGATATTTCTCACTCCCACGGGAGGTTTGGCAATGCTATTAGGATCGGTGCCTCCCCCTTATTCCCTCCCTCTCTATCTCTTTCTTTTTCTCTCTTTTTTTTCCTCTCTCCCTCTCTTTCTCTTGCATCTCTCTTGTCCTCCCTCTTTCTCCCCTTTTCTCTCCCTCTCTCTCTCATCTATCCTGGGAGAAACCATTTCACAACTGGGGGTTTCTGTGACCTGGGGGATTTCTTTCTCTTCTTTTTGCCCCTTTCTCAGCTGCAGTGGGCAGGGGGATAAGACACCCCCACCCCACCCCACATGACCCCCCACCCCAAATCCCCACGCTTGCTCGTCATCCGCACCCCCACTGTCATCCCTCGTCGTCACCCTCCCTCCCTCCATCCCTCCCTCCCTCCTCTCTCTCTTTCTTTCTTTCTTTCCCGGCTGATGCTAATTATGACATTTGCCGAGTAAACACCCGGGAGCCCCACAGACTGCGTAGCCATGGCGCACAGGTGCAGCCGCCGAGCAGGATACATCTTCATCATATGATTAATGGAACAGAGGGAGGGATAAAGGGAGGGATGGAGGGAGGGAGGAGAAAAGCAGCAATGGAGAGAGAGAGACAGAGAGATGAGAATCATATGCTGAATGGAGGAAAGGAGGAAAGAAGGAAGAGAGAGAGAGAACGATAGAGAGAGAGAGAGATGAGAATCATTGTGAATGGAGGAAAGGAGGAAGGGAGGGAAAGAGAAAGAGAGAGAGAGAGATGAGAATCATTGTGAATGGGAAAAAGGGGGAGGGAGGGAGAGAGAGAGAGAAAGTTAGAGAGAGAGAGATCAGAATCATTGTGAATGGGAAAAAGGAGGAGGGAGAGAAAGGGGTGAAAGAGAGCGATAGGAAGAAGTATCATATGCTGAATGGAGTACTGAAAGGGAAGAGAGAGGGAGAGAGAAAGATAAAGAGAGAGAGAGAGACTGAGAGAGAGAGACTGAAAGATTAGAAAGGGAAGCAGAGAGAGAGAGTGAGTGAGGCTTGAT
>CM059274.1:14832018-14862018 GCA_030347295.1 Setipinna tenuifilis
AATAAGATAAGTTTGTTACAAATGAGCTTAGTTTAGCACAAATCATAGCATTTGGCTAACGTTGGCATAGCTGCAGATGGTCTCTGTGTAGGAGTGAGTGCAGTGAGGCTAGCCAGTGAAGGAGGAGGAGGAGGAGGAGGAGGAGGAGGATGGGGAAGAGCTCATCTTCCTCACACTCAACTATCAGGAAGCCTCTGGAAGAGCTATACCCACAGTGTCTGCTCTCTCTTTCTCTTTTTCGTTCTCTCTCTTTGTCTCTCTCCCTCTGTCTTCCTCTTCTTCTGTCTTTCTCTCTCCCCCTCCCTGTCTCCCTCTCTCTCTCTCTCTCTTTCTGTCTCTGTCTCTCACTCTCTTGCTTTTTCTCTCTCTCTGTTTTGTTTTTTTTCTGTCAAAACATGCTCTCTTTTTCTCTCTCTCTTTCTCTCTGTCTCTGTCTCTCTCTGTCTCTCCCTCTCTCCCTCTCTCTCTCTCTCTCTCTCATATCCTATTGCTCCCTCTGTCTCTCTCTCTCTCTCTCTCTTATCCTATTGCCCCCCCCTCTCTCTGACTCATTTATTCTCTCTCTCTCTCTACTGCATTGGGGGCTGACTTCTCGCTCGCCGCCTAAAAACTTTGACAGACTGCCCGCTTTGTGCTCTAAACAAGGTTTGATATGCAGCGGGTGACCGCTGTTGTGTGTGTGGGAGACGTCTGGCCCCTCTGAGAGGCGGTGCGGGCATTTCAAAGCACTTTTTTTTGCCCCTCTTTCCTTCCTGCTTTTCTCTTTGTCTCCATCTCTCTCTCTCTCACTCGTTTGCTCTTTCTCTCACTCTGAGGATCTCGCTCTCTCTCTCTCTTGCTCTCTCACTCTCTCACTCTCTCACTCTCTCACTCTCTGGCTCTCTTTATCTCTGTCTGTCTCTGCCTTTGAGCCCCCCCGTCCTGTGCCCTCTTTCTTACCTGGTCCAACCCCCCCTCCCCACCACCATCTCCTTCCTCCTCACCCCCCTGCTGTCCAGGTGGTGGGTGTGTTTTTGGGGCTGAGGTGCTGTGCCTCGCATCTCTAAGCAGCATCCGCCTCTCTCGGGCTCCGGCTGCATCCCTGCTGGGCAGTAAAGAGAGGGTGTGTGTGTGTCTGTCTGTGTGTGTGTGTGTGGTGTGTGTTTGTGTTTGTCTATGTGTGTGTGGGTGTGTGTGTGTATGTGTGTGAGTTTGTGTGTGTGTGTGCGTGTGTGTGTGTGTGTGTGAGTTTGTGTATGTGTGTGTGTGTGTGTGTGTGTGTGTGTGTGTGAGAGAGAGTTTGTGTGTGTGTGTGAGTTTGTGTGTCTGTGTGTGTGTATGTGTGTGTGCGTGTGTGTGTGTGTGTTTGTGTGTCTGTGTGTGAAGGGGGATGGGGAGAGAGGAGGGAGGGGGTAGACAGCCCGTCAAGGTGAGACAAAGTAAGCTAAGGGCTGACTGCATAATAACACACTCCACTTTTTGTGTGTGTGTGTGTGTGTGTGTGTGTGTGTGTGTGTGTGTGTGTGTGTGTGTGTGTGTGTGTGCTTGTGTATGTATCTGTGAGTGCAAACTGCTGTCAGAGATTGTGTTTTTGGGTTCTGCGAGCATCTGTGTGTCTGTGTGTCTGGAGTACACCTTGTAGACGTCTACGTTTTTTGCCAGCAGGGTTTGTGTGTCTGTGTCTGGGTCTGTGTGTGTGTGTGTGTGTGTATCTGTGTCTGGGTCTGTGTGTGTGTGTGTGTATACATGCAATACTGAAGTTTTGCATATATTTGGTTAACTGTGAGTGTGAATGTTAATTAAGAAGATATATTACTTCACTCGCAATAAAGGAAACTTTTCCTGCAGGCAGAGGGCAGGTCACCGCTGCGTTGTGTGTGACAGGACCCGCTGTTTGGCTCGACCCGTCAGGAAGGCCCTAATGCATTACGCTCCCTCTGCATCATGTAGGATTGCCCGTCACACTCTCCAGCTTCAGTCTGCCATTGTTTTATGACTCTGCTGCAATACTTCACACCCTGAGGCGTGCATGTTTACTGTTCCTGCTTTCCCGTCCGCTCACACACACATTTGTGTGTGTGTGCGTGTGTATGTGTGTGTGTGTATGTGTCACGGCCGTGCAATTTCTTCAGCTGCTAGCACGCCCATCCATCACGCAGTAATTGTTAATATAGCCCTACGCTGTTATTAATACCAGCTCTCTGCACTCCAGAGAGAGAGAGAGAGACAGAGAGAGAGAGAGAGAGGGAAGAAGAAGAAGAGGGGAGAGGAGAGAATAGGAGAAGAGACTTGCCTGCCTGCTGGTGCCTGACTAAATGCAAAGCGATACAGATCTAGATGTTGCTTTAGATGTGTGGTTATTACCACATGATAGCTTTTTATTGCTTTATAGCGCAATGGTAAAAAACACACACGCACACACACACTCACACTTACACACGCACACATAAACTGACAGACCGACAGAGACACACAAACACACACACATGCACACACACACTCATACAGAAACACAAACACACACCCACACACACACATACACTAACACACACTCACACACACACACATAAACTGACAGACAGACAGACACACACACACACACACACACACAAGTCTGTAAGTGGCAATTGCGGTAATATTCCCTCTTGGTTTACTCATAGCATGGCTGATTGTCGTGACGCTAGCATTGACTAGTGAGCCCACTCTGGCTGAGGTTATTACAGCGGAGAGAGCGAACAAGCCAGGGGCTGTTTTTGTGTCAGTGTCATATTTTGGGCAGCGAGCGAATTGCTTTTGAAGAGCTAAACGACGTTGGGTCTCGAATAAGAAAAAAAAAAACCCTACCTGGCAGCTGTTACCTCGATGAATTGCTTTCTCAATAGCTCCCTTGTTAAGATGAAGGGTCCCTGTTTCTTGACACCTCCGCACAGGCAAAAGCAGTGTGTGTGTGTGTGTGTGTGTGTGTGTGTGTATGTGTGTATGTTTTAGTGTGTGTGTGTGTGTCTGTTTGTGTAGATAAACTGATAAAGAGGATGACATCTGTTCTCTGAGCCTCAATAGGTCTCTTCGCCTCATATAGATCCTTTCCTCCCAGCTGTAAGCCGAAGTGTGTTCAACACACGCCATGCCCGCTAGGATTGTTATTGTTTGTTTGTTTTATCTCTACTGACATGTTTTTGCTTGTGTTGGCTTATTTTTCGAGAGCTCTCCACACAAGTGCTAAAGAGCTGGATATCTTACAGTTTTTTACAGTTGCTTAAACTCAATTTTAAAAACTGGGCCCATGTTGACAAAACACTACACACAGTTAATGCAACCATATACCCAATTAACAGAACACCCCAGCTCTATTGCAAAATGCAATTCTTTTGTCAAAAGTGTACACATATTTATAAAAATGCAATTCTGGCACCAAATTGCACACACATGAGTCACATCATATGATTGTATTGGAATAAGTTAGACACAGTGGTAATAAATGCAAAATAATTGTAACATTTGCTCTCTTGTAAATTACACAGACAAAGTAAAATATAGTAAATTCACCCGATGACACCAATTCACAAATTCGACACTACATGACAGCAATTCTGCAGACCAATGAAAATGTTTATTTTTTATCCTGTAACTAGACTCAACTCAGACAATAGTTGCAGTTTGACAACAAAGTATATACTGAACAAAACAATACACAACAGTATCTTTAACCATGTTGAAGAAAAAAATAGGCATCCCTTCTCCTTGCTGCATCTGGCCACAGAATTTCATCGAGATCGTAAAACTTCCACCGCCATGCTGAGAAATACTCTTCTATTGGATTTAGAAAAGATGAGTATGGTGGAAGAAAAAGGACTGTAAACTGTGGATGCTGTAGAAACCAATTTCGTACCAAAGGAGATCTATGAAAGGACACATTGTCCCACACAACAATGTAAGGCATGCGTTCATTCGTGTTCACTGCAGTTACAATGTTGTGTACTCTGTCCAAATATGCAAGGATAAGTTCAGGAGTGACCATCATTGGGGTTTTGGGTGTGCTCTGTGTATCATAACACACTGTCTGGCTCTTTGGTGTTGTGGTCAAAGTGCATGTTTGGTACTCTGGAGACCTGGGTTCAAACCCTGGTGGGGTAACTTTTTTTTTCCTCCCCTTCACTAAAACTGTGGTAAAGTTAAAAATATATACCGAGACCACTACACACATGACAAATGCTGTTCACTAAATATATTTCAATAGATATTTTTTTACTTTTATGTAATCCAAAATCAGTCAATATGCTGAAATGTTTGCTTGTTGCATGGTTGCATGTTGAAAACCATTTTTTCAAAGAACCATATTCACAGCAAACATAGTAAAACACAGTGTTGTGGAGACAAAAAGTTACTCTAAGTATCATGTCTGCCTAATTTGGTGGCAAGTCTCAACATAGCGTTTTCAAGGTAGTCAACCAATGTCATTCCAATGTGATCAATTTAGTCCTTGTCTTTTCTGTCTGCTCTCCTCCCATTGTACCTTGCAGTGATAGTATTTACCTCTTCACTCTAATCTTTACTTTACTTTATTTACTAAGCCTTACATTCATATTCAAGTCAAAGTTATGCCCCTGCTTTCTATTTTACAGTGTTTAAGTATGATTACTGTGTTTTGCATTTTTTCCCTTAGTGTTTTGGCACATGACAATTGTGTTTAACCAGTTGGTTGCAAGTGTGTGGTCATTTGGTAGCTAGTGTTTTGAAATGGAAAAAAGGTGACATTACAAAAGCATCATGTGTGTATGGCATTTAAATGTGTGTAATGTTTTGCAAATCGCTGTGTGTAGTGTTTTGCAAAATGTGTGAAGCTGAAAATGTGCTTAGAGTGGTGCCTACCTGAGCCAATGTTTTGGTATTTGAGTATTGGGTTTCATTAATTGTGGAAAACTTTAGATTTTAGCGTGTAAGCAAACATAAAAAACTGTAAGCTTAAAGGACTGCTTTTGTATCTCTCTTGTTTCCTGAAGTGAGTAATGTTATCTCGCGTGAACAACAACAACAACCTCGCCGCCATGTTTGTGTATCCTTCGCCATAGACGGCTGTGTTTGTGTCGACCAGCAAGCCGAGAGACGGCCCATCGATTTTCAATGTATAATTAGCACATGGAGAAAAACAAATAGTGGCCTCTCATTTGTGTGGCATTCCCTCTCTTTCTCACATAAACACACACAGACACACACACACACACACACACACACACACACACACACACACACAGGCTTGTGTGTGGAAGAAGGAGGTGGTGTCGGTAGTGTCGAGTCGGACTGGTTTCCGTGGTTTCCGGGCCCCTCGTTGCTGCCACCTACGCCAGCTGACGGGATGACTAATGGCTGCTTTTAGTGCCATGGCCGAGTTGGCGTCGTCTTGGATGCGAAATATTTCCCACTTCTCCTCATCAACTTGCTAGTGAATGGGCTGTGCTGACAGAAGGACGTGAGTGTTTGTGTGTCTGTGTGTGTGTGTGTGTGTCCTCATTTATTTCCTGCAGGTGTGAATATTTTTAGATTTGAGGATGTATCCATGCAGTGTTGGTGCTTTGCAGTGTATTTGCATATGCACAGGTGTGTTATCGGATAGTGCACAGTATGTATGTGTGTGTATGTGCACCAGGGTTATCAGTCTGCCCATGCTAGCTATAGTGTGTCTGTTTTTGTTTGTGTCTGTGTGTGTGTGTGCGTGCTCCTGGGTAATCAATTTGCCCATTGCAGCTATTGTGTGTGTGTGTGTGTGTGTGTGTGTGCAAGTGCAAGTGTGTGTATCTGTGTGTGTGTGTATGTGTGTGCATGTATGCATGTGTGTGTGTGTGTGTGTGTGTCTCTGTGTGCATGCACGCGCGCGCGTGTGTGTGGCTTTGAGTGTCTCGTGATCAGTCTTAATAGGGATTTTCATGCTGTGCGCCTTGGTCCAGTCTAATCCCATCAATGCTGCCTTCGTGACCGTCGCCAGAATGCCCTCTCTCCCCGCTTGCCCGGCTCAAAGCCCTCGGTGGCAACGGCAGTGGGGGCACCACAGTGGCGGTGGTGGCGGCGGCATCACAAACAAACCCCCTCCGGAATTACAAGGCAAGCCGCTTAGCGTGCCACCGTCCTGGCAAGGGGAACAAGGGATCGACAGCTCTGCCAAAAATCGTGTCGGTCAGACGAACGGACGGACGGACGAAAGAAACAACGAGGCGGGGGGTGGACGGTGGGGGGGATGAAAAATAAAAATAGTTCTTTCTGACAGACTTGGGGGTCTGGCACAAAGTTAGCGTGTTTACTTGTGATTTTTGTTTGGTAAACAGTGGAGTGTTGTTTGGCACAGGGTTTTGCCCAGCGGTCTGGCTGCTGATTGTCAGAGACACAGTGAGATCTTAGGAGATGGAGACGGTGGGGAGGAGTCTTCTCATCCAGATGGCAGGATGCTAGAGTGATGCTAAAGTTATCACATGCTGATCGCTACAAAGATAGATAGACAGATGGATGGATGGATGGGTGGATGGATGGAGGGATGGACGAATGATAATGGCATGATAAATAGTTAGATAAAGTCAGGAGCTCTAATATTGGCCATGTAAATAATGTTAACACATAAAAAAGTTATATTTAACTGATTACAGGTTATATGCCAGCTGTAGATATGAAAATGAATGTAACTGATGATTGATTAAACCTGACCCAGCCACTGTGTAGAGACCAAGCAGGAGTATTCCTTGGACATCTTTGCCATAAGTGAGCATTTTGGTTGAATGGTTCACAATAGTGAAACTCAGAGTGCCTGCCTGCTTCCCTGTGTAATGGCCTTCATCGTTCCTGCCGATGGATGTATGGATGGATGGATGAGTGGATGAATGGATGGATGAAGGGATGGATGGAAGGAATGAAAGATGAATGGATGGATGGGTGCATGAATGGATGGATGGATGAATGGATGGATGGATGTACAGGTGGATAGCTAGCTAGCTAGATAGATAGATAGATAGATAGGTAGGTAGGTAGATAGAAAGAAAGAAAGAAAGAAAGAAAGAAAGAGAAAAAAGAAACAAAGACACAAAGAAAGACACAAAACAGCAAGAAGCAAGAACGAGAATGAAACAGAGCAAGAAGCTAGGGGGGTGCTTGCCTGCCTGTTTGTGCAATGGCCTGCCGGCAGTGCCCGTGCCAGTGGCCAAGAGTGAGTGTTCCTGAAGCTGCCTGCAGACATGTGACCCCCCCCCACCCGCCCCCCCAGAGTGCTGACGCAGGCATAGCCCCTGACAGGACCTCTTCGTCAACGAGACCGCTGTCCTGTCACTGCCCACAACAGGCAACATCTGTATCATGTAAAAATAAATAAAATATAAAAAGAGAGATGGAAAAACAAGCCCCCCGTTCTGACTGACGCATCACACCCTGGGCTGCTGGTGACAAGCTATATGTGTGTTTTGCTTTTTACGCTACTGTCCTCTCTTTTCCCATCTGTCTCCCCCCGACCTTTTCTCTGTCTGTTACAGAACGTGTCTTTGCTAGTGTCAAGCTCTCGGTCCTTCTGTTTCTCTCAACCCCTCTGTGTCTCTCTACACCCCCCCCCCCTCATGTGAATGTGTTTGGAAGGTGTCTTTCCTAGTGTCAAGCCTTTGGTCTTTCTGTTTCCATCCATCTCTCTGTCTCTGACTCTGTCTCTGTCTTTTTCTCTCTCTCTCTCTCTCTATGTTTGGAAATGTTTCTTAGCTAGTGTTAAGATCGCTGTCCTCCTGTTTCTCTCCATCTCTCCACCTGTGTGTGTGTGTGTGTGTGTGCTACGAAATGTGTCTTTGCTACTGTCAAGCTCTCTGTTCTTCTGCTCTCTGTCTCTCCATGTCTCTTGCTCCCTGTCTCTCTCTCTGTCTCTCTCTCTCTCTCTCCCCCTCTGTGTTTGGAAATGTGTCTTTGCTTTGGAATGATGTCTTGCAGGTCCTGAACCCTCCTGTGCACACGCATGCATGCACACACACACACGTGCACACACACACACATACACACACCACACACACACCACACACACACACTCCTCACTGTCTCTCTCCTCCTGAGGCTGACAGGCAGGCTGATGCCCTCTGACTGTGCATGCCCTCCCCCCATCACCCCACCTCTCTCTCTCTCTCACACACACACACACACACACACACACACACACACACACTCACACACACACACACACACACATACACACACACACACACACACACACACACACACACACACACACACACACACACACACACACACGCACGCACACACACACACACACACACACACACACACACACACACACACACACACACACACACATACTCCCTGCAGCTCTGTGCCCTGATGACGGCAGCACAGAGGTCTCTGCCAGGGCACATGACACACGCTGGCCTTTCTGTGACCGAAAGGAGGCTGACTGTTGATGATTGTTTTAGGTTGCCGTTATTTGCTGTAATTTATTCGGAGATTTTTTGTTAGTTTGTAA
Organism: Setipinna tenuifilis; assembly: GCA_030347295.1. Taxonomy (NCBI): domain Eukaryota; kingdom Metazoa; phylum Chordata; class Actinopteri; order Clupeiformes; family Engraulidae; genus Setipinna; species Setipinna tenuifilis. The sequence continues at coordinate 14,840,486 of CM059274.1, forward strand.
TTATGCGTGAGATATGACTTTTATGCAGAGATATCGTGCAGAGAATATTTCGCCCCTTTCTCGGCTGTATAATTTTAGCCTCATTATATATGTGCAGTGAATTTCCACAAGCAGAGCAGCGCAGCAGTTGAATGTGTGTCTGTGTGTGTGTGTGTGTGTGTGTGTGTGTGTGTGAATGTCTGTGTTTTTGTGTGATAGATAGAGGGTGAACTTTTCTTCAAACTCTGTGTGACTGAGAAACCTGAGTGCATTGACCTATTCATCTGTGTGTGTGTGTGTGTGTGTGTGTGTGTGTGTGTGTGTGTGTGTGTGTGTGTGTGTGTGTGTGTGTGTCTGTGTTTGTGTCTGTGTGTGTCTGTGTGTGTGTGTTTCAGTTTCGGTCAGAGAGTCATTGATGTGTTCATTTGTTTGAGCACATATGTGTGTATGGGTCATCGTCTGGCATGCCTGTGCATCCAGCATGTGTGGTCCACTTAAAGGACATCCAGCAGGCCCAGAGTGGCAGAAACAGAAGCCCAGACCATCCAGCTGTCCCTGAGAGAGCCTGCTACCACACACACACACACACACACACACACACACACACACACACACACACACACACACATACAGGTACACATACATATACACACACGGTACTCAGCATGAGCTTGTCCATGTGGAAAATCTCAGCAGAAGACAGCCCCCGAGTGATTTTGACATAGAAAACCATTATGGCTCTCCATAGTTCCGGTTGCCCTAGTTGAGACCCAGTTAGGTCCGTTGCGGGATGCTCCTGTACTTTAACCACACAACTGATCCTTTGACCCACCTCCTCCAACCCCAACATCCCCACACCCCCCTCTCTCTCACTCACCCAACCACAAATAAATACACACACACGACATACACACACACAAACGACATACACATACACACACACACTCCTATCCACGTCCTCGCTCACCCAACCACAAACACACACACACACACACACACACACACACACACACACACACACACACACACACACACACACTCACATCCACTCCCTCGCTCACGCCACCACACACATACACACACTGCCATCCACTTCCTCGCTCACCCAACCACAAACACGGGGACAGAGCGATTGTGCTTCGGGGAGAGAGAGAGTGGGGGAGCGACACATCTGTGTGCCGAGAGGAAAGAACATGATGTGCTCAGTCACTCGTGGCGGGTCGCCATATTTTTAAGTGCACTTCATATCATGACCACAGCATTATTAGAGTTCATCATGTACTGGATGGATGCAGTCGGGGGTGGGTGGTGGTGATGTGGGGGGTGATGGGGAGTTTGAGTGAATCAGAATGGAGCGAGGGCCACTCCATACGCCACACACACACACACACACAGCAGGCATCCAAAATGGCAGCCAACGCATGTACAAGGGGGACCGCCTGATTAACTGGCATGATTTATGGTCCCATTAGCTAATGTTGCAGCGGAGCGCCGTGGTGACGGATCGCCATGGTGATGACCGATGAATATTCCGATGGGACTGATCGGGCCGGCAGAGCTCGCCTTGCTTGCCTGCATTCCCGGAGCCGAAGTCTGGGCATATGATTGAGACCGAAAGTGGGAGTTTTGCAGGATATTGCCTCCCGATTGCGTGTAGCCTGCCTCAGTGAGGCAGAGCTGTTGTCAAAAAGTTGTTTTTTAGGTTAGTTTATGGTTTTTGACACGGTGCACATTAAGATGGTAATGGGTGAAGAATGGTTAAAGTGAGTTGCTGAATATCTGAAAGCAGCGATAGGGATAAGCCTCGGGGTGGAACAGGCTGTGCTTTCACACCAGCCGTATTTTTAGCAGGAACAGGTTGAAATGTGTCAGCTTGAGATTAGTGTCTGGCTTGGAAGCCTGACTTGTTTTAGCGGGGTGTTCAGAGGTAGCTTGCTTGCCTCTCTGTCTGTCTCTCTGTCTCTGCCTCTGTCTCTATCTCTGTCTCTCTGTCTATGTCTCTGTCTCTGTCTCTATCTTTCTCGCTATCTCTCTCTGTCTGTCTGTCTGTCTCTCTCTCTCTCACACACTCTCTTTTCCTCTCTCTCTCTCTCTCTCTCTCACTTTCTCTCTTCATCTCTCTCTCACTCTCACCCTCACTCTCTCTCCCTCTCTGTCTCTCTTGCTCTCTTTCTGTCTCTTACTTACTCTGTCTCCCTGTCAGTTTATCTGTCTGTCATTCTCTCTTCCTTCTTTCTCCTCTCTCCTCTCTCCTCTCTTTTTCTCTCTCTCTCCCCCCCCGTCTCCTCTTTGCTTCTCTTAACAATCACAATAAAATAACAGTCTTATCCCAAAGACAGTCCCAGAGAGTCCATATTCATTTTCGACAGAGCCGACTCATCGTGCTGAGACCACCCCTGTTTTTTTTTTTGCTTTTTTTTTTAAATACAGTTTTGATTGGACTGACCCTCTGAGGTCCAGTTTCATCAAGTCTAATCGTCCTGTCAGGGGCATTTATCCCATGCTGTCCCCCTCACCAGACCACGTCATGCTGCCAGACTAGACAAGGCCTCTTTCTCAGGATGACAGTGGTGACATAGGCAGGCTTTCGTTTAAAGGCAAGTTTAAAGAGTGTTTTTTGCATTGATTGTGCTTATTTAAAAGCGAACATTTTAACTTACACTTAAAATGTAAATGTTCCAAAGTTAGCCAAATAAGCTAATTCCCATCTATAGTCTCTTGCTAGCACAATAGCACACAATACAGACACAATACAGTACAAAAATCATAAATTTTCAAAAGTACAATGTACTCTGAGAGCAATACAAAAGCTGTGGTGGATTAGTTATTCACGATTACAATTTTGATTCATTTTTATCCATGTTTTTGAGTTGCGTTTTAGAAGTTGAATAGTTGGTGCCTTCTCGTACATCACTGGGAAGATAATTGAAGTAGTTAGTGTCTCTCATCCAGAGGGACGGCTTGCACAGGGTGTGCTGTACAATACATTCTGCTCTGGTGCTTTCCCTAATTGGCCTACTGCTACTACCCTTGTGCAAGCCCATGTAGTATCTCGAAAAACAAGACAGGCATCCAAAAACTGTGAATCAAATCCTGTTCATCAAAATCAAATTCAGTTTAACCGCAGCTTGTTCGGTTTTTTTTTTTTGCATGCACAGAGAGAAATAGAGAACTATCATCAGCATATATTTGCACGTTGACAATTGGACAGACTGATGGCAGATCATTACTGTATAAGTGAAAACAGATAGGTCCCCATACTGACCCCTGAAGCATTTTGATATTGCAGTGGTGCTGTGTTGAATAAGTATCACCCACGTGTACTCTTTCTTTCTTGTGAGTTAGATAAGATAGCTTTGCTATTAATGTCTAATGATTTGCAGTGTCAAAAAAAGGATTATGAACACTGCACAGCCCTTGTCACCTTCATCCATTATGGATTTTTGCACCTTGCAAGAAGTGACAATTAGCTCTTTCTGTGAAGTGGTTGATGCGAAATGCAGATTGCATCGAGTGCAGAAACCAGGGTCAGTAGATACTCTTGTTGCTGGAGGCCATTGTGTTAAATACAGAGAGAAGAAACGTGACAGACACGAAGCACTCAGAAAACCTGTGCATTAACCAGGTGCTTTTCAAGGGCATTCAAGGGACAGACATTTAATTTCAAAGCAGATGGTCTGCTGTATTTGAAGTTGTACACTCCATTTGTTATATCTGTGTGTGTGTGTGTGATTTCATTAATGTGCAGAAATACATTATTTCAATTACATTCATGTCCTTTTTTTGTAGGTTTTCTCTGCCTCCTACTCATTTTTCAGCATATGCTTTAGCAAGTGAGCTGCCACTTTTTTGTGTTGTGTGTGTGTGTGTGTGTGTGTGAGTTTGTTTGTTTAATCACACCGGTGTTTAAAGTCCCTGGGCTTGGCGGCTTGTGTCAGAGCAAGCGGTGGCGCTGAGACCTGCTTGAGGGAGCCATATGCTAAAAGTCCACTTGATTTCCCCCTCGACTCCACATCAAGACGCCGGTGCCCTCATCGCCGCGCCGGATGTGTGAACCATGCGGGCCGCGCCACTCGAAGGGAACATTTTTGCAGCGTGCTGTGTGGGAGTTTGAAGTGCAGGAGACTCCACTTAGTGGCAAAGTGGCATCCGCCTACTAGCGGGTCCCTGAGTGTGTGTGTGTGTGTGTGTGTGTGTGTGTGTGTGTGTGTGCATGTGTGTGTGTGTGAGGGGCGTTCAGTGCACTACAACACAGTAGAGAGGCCTGGAAAGGCATGGGCTTTTAGTGCTGCTAAGTGTATGTGTGTGTGTGTGTGTGTGTGTGTGTCCAGACATGCATGCACATGTGTGTGTCTCTGTGTGTATGTGTGTGTGTGTGTTTGTGTGTGTGTGTGTGTGTATGAGGGAGAGAGACAAGAAGAGCAAAAGCGACAGCAGTATTTTGGGGCACTGCTGAAACAAAATTTTTGCTTTATCAGTTTATCTAAGGGGCATAAAAGCAAAACTGCTCTCAGATGAGACAACACAACTTATTCATTAAACACACTTGCACACACACATACTTGCACACACACACACACACAGACACACACACACATAAACACACAGACACACACACACACTGCCTGGGGGAGGAGAGCCACTGAAAATCTCCCTCCGTCTCCCTCACTATTAGGCTTACCCAGCCCTTTGAGATTCCAATGTAATGACCCAAATTTGAACCCAATAGATGCATCGGCACAAAGCGAGATCGACCGAGCGGAGAGAGAGAACCCTGGTGGTGATTTGCTTTCCGGTAAAGCAAAAATGCACATGCGTGGCTGCACCTCGCAGATTGAGGCAGGGTCTCCATGCTGGGTCCATGCTGGGTCCGGTGGGGTCCATGCTGCTTGGATGAATGTAAGGCACCTCCACGGCTGCACTTCAGAGATTGATGCAAGGGTCCACTCTGGGAGGTCACACGTCATATACACACAGCCACTTCCTTGCCCCCCCCCGTGCCCCTTCAACCACGCTTCGCTCCATCAGCGAGCGAGCGGGCAAACTCTCCCAAGACAATAGAACAATGCGAGAGGCAGGGGAGTGGAGTGGTCCGCCCAGGCCACACATGGCCATTTTATTTATAGCCACACCACCTCCAAAGGTCTCCAGATGTGACGCCTACAGGCTGTGTGTGTGTGTGTGTGTGTGTGTGTGTGTGTGTGTGCATTGGGCGCCTGTGGTTAGTGGACGGTGTGCCCAGCTCTCCAGCGGCCTTATGGGAAGGAACAGTTTAAATCACCGTTTGTGATGCTCAGAGGTGGCAGTCCAGGCTTCAGGAAGTAAAAAAAAACACCATATACCAGGAGGCGACAGGTAAAATGGGCATAGTCACAAAATCACATTTCTCAAGTTACTCCCCCCTATGATTAGTTGCACTGAAACCCCAGCTTTTTCAGAAGAAATCCTGTGAATAAATGACCACAGTCTCTAGTTAGAACCATTTTAAAATGGCATTTGGTTATAAAATCAAATTAAAAAATCAAACTTATAAATGACATTTTCTGCATTTTGTGACCATGCACGTTTTTCCCATGGACTCATATATGGTAGAGCTATAGATGTCGTCTGCTAACCACAGACTCCCAATGCACACACACATATTGATCATATTTAATCAAACTATTTTCTGAACCAGCTGATCCTAATGAGCATACAAACCCTCAGACAGGTAGGTTGACTAATTAGTGAAATTGCCTGTGTTAAGTGTACAGGCAGAATGAATACCTGCCAGTGTTTTTTTATTCCTTTCCTGAATCCCCGGATTGACATCTCTGGTAATGATATCGCCAAATCACAACAAGCCGCTTACCTGGGAGACAGAGATTGATATGTTTTTATGGAGGGTTTCTGTTTTCTGCAGTTTTCTCACATTCTGTTTAGCCGTGGCTGCCTGAGGCAAAAACGCATCGCTGCAGATCCTCTTAGCACAACATCAGTGCAGAATCCTACTCCTCTCTCTCTCTCTCTCTCCCTCTCTTCTCTCTTCTCTCTAAGCTCTAGTACTCGCCTTCAGATAGTAGCATTTGAACAGGCCCAATCAAATATTAATGTGTAATTTTGTTTTGGTCCTGAGGTAAATAGCATGGGGTGTTGTTGTTATTTTTCCATGTTGAAGAGGGATTTGCCACAGAGGAAAAAGAATGAGAGACAGAAAGAGACCAAGAGAGAGAGAGAGAAGGAGAAAGAAAGGAAGAGAAAGAGATAGAAAGAGGAGAAAGAGGGATAAATTATTCAGAGGAGAGGAGAGGAGAGGGGGGGAAGCGGGGAAGCTGTCTCGGGGACCTCTCGTCTTGTCATGGCGCTGAACTTTGGATATGAATGGCAGCCACAAAGCGGTGAGACAGGCCCACGTTCCCTCTCTGCGGTCCGCTGACACCTTGCAAAGGGGATTGGTGTCTAGGTCGATTCTATTCCTGTATCTCGCTTCTCTCCCCTCCGTCCCTCGTCAGCCCCAAAGCTCTCAGTTGTTGCACATTTGTTTTAAAACTCTCATCGTCTGCGTTCTGCTGTGATCATACTGATGTGTTGGTGTGCTGTTCATCATATTGGAACCTGTTGCTGGTCAAGCTTTGACTTTGTTATCAAGGCACTCTACCAACTTGGCCAACTCACCTATTCCTCACATTTTCCATTGTGTTATGTTGTTTGCTGTGTCCACCTGTTACTTGTGTATGTTAGGCTGTGTATGTTGCTGTGTATGTTTTGGGATGCTACACTCTTTTGTGAGACGCCTAAGTTATTTACATCTGCTAATTATCCCTATGAGACAATAAAAACTCTGTCTCTCTATCTCTTTCTCTCTCTCTACCTCTATCGCTCCATCTCTCTCTCTCTCTCTTTTGCCGGTCCCCCTCTCCCCGTGGGTCTTGGCCTCTGTACCATTTGTATGCGATGGCACGGCAGCAGTGGCGTCGGTGTTGGCCACTGAAAGGCCATGGCGTTTGCGCTGGTGACATTTAGCGCTAATGACATTGAAGCGTTGCACACATCACTGCACCCTCTCTATCTCTCTATCTCTCTTTCTTTTTTTCACTCTGTCTCTCTCTTTGTCTCACATCGTTCTTCCCACTAAATCAGTGTTGCTCACCTCACAGGTTGCTGTCTTCTTTTGATGCAGCTTTACTTAAAAGATACTCCCCCCTCTTTCTCTAACACACACACATATGCATTCACACACACACACACACACACCCTCAAACACACGCCGTCGGCCTTTAGAATGCCCTGACACCTGTTACCTTGGCAACACATGCATGTGTCATGGGTTTTGCTGGTGATTCTCACAAACAATGGCCACAGGAAGAAACCCAAGCCTGCTTAATGCATGTCTGTGTGGTGTTGTAAACAAACAAGAGGGATGTGGACAGATCTGGAGCATCCAGATGACCTTCCCCTGCACCCCTTGGTCTACCCTGTCCATTATTGAATAATTGCGTTTGTCTGTGTGGGTTTTTTTTTTTTTTTTTTAAATAGACAGACCGTAAGTGCCACATCCAGACATCCTGGCCCAAAGTGGGGCGCCTGTCTAGCAGTAATTGTGAAAACCAGGATGCATATGCTCTATGTGTAACCTCCTCATGTAGTCATTACAGCTATAACATGATTATTCAACACCAGCTCCAAAAGGTCTGTAGGTTTTAACATGGTGTGCTTTTTTAAAGTAATTGTGTTCATTTGTTAGTCTTTTTAATGTTGTTTTTTTTTTCAAACATGTTTCCCTTTAATTGAATAGAAGAGTGTAAAGTGACAGTGTAGGCCAGGAAATGACCACAGGAAATGCCAGACTGCATCCAAGGTCTGTAAACCCAGGATACAGGTGTCTTTAACCAACTGTGCGAGTCCTACCCTTGGGATGCCAGTCTTCACAGACGCGTGTACTCTGAACATCTACAGGGTTAATGGGCAACTAGCAGATCAAAGAGCAGCTCTGTATCTCAGTAGAGCATTTTCAGTTTCTCTCTGAAAGCAGATCAGAGAAGACGTAACTGTCCCAGAAATGTAACTACTAAAAGAAGCTTTTCCGGCACCAAGACCCCGTTCCTTTTTTATCGCTGTTTGTACATAGCCGAATCTATCCTAGATTGTGCGTTGTTCAGGTCAGACTAAAGTTAAGTTAAGGAGGCCCAAAGGTACAGTTTGCCTCTGTATCTACTTGTAATTACATTCATGCAGGTCACTGCTTCCATCCTCTGAAACCCACGGTGCCTTGCACTAGATTTATTTCCCGGCCTTTTTTTTCCCACAGTTTGCTACAGACATAATCCGTGCAGCTGTCTTACTGCTCATCAGAGGGGCAGTGTCCTCTGTGGATGTGTCTTTATTGACTGGGGCTGCTGGCTTGAATAGACCTGAAGCAGGGTCATCCTGCCTTGGAGATGTGGGCACGCGTAGAGGGTGGTCACTACAGGTGTGTCTGGGGCAGGAGGTGGGCCATTAGAGCCCATATGATTTAATGACATGTTGTCACATAGTGCATTGCACTAGCAATGCAGTCAGTGTACAGGTATGAGCGCACTCACACACACAGACATATACACACATACAGGTACATACACACATCCAAACAGACACACACACACACACACACACATCCAAACAGACACACACACACACACATTCACATTTTCACATATCGCTGCTGCCTTCTCCCACAAAAGTCTTGTCAGGGACAGGGTTCCATTGAGATTCATTCTCCTACACTGGACGTAGGTGAAAGTCTGTGTGTGTGTGTGTGTGTGTGTATGTGTGTGTGTATTTGTGTGTGTTTATGGCTGCGTCTGGGTGTGTTTTGCATTTCCATTCGCATATGAGTGGGTGCGTGTTCCTCACAGACCCGTAGCAGCAGATGGCCCTGCATAAAGAGCTTGTCTTGCCAAAAAAATTAATCACTTTTTTTCTCTCGCTATCTCAGAAATAATGTTACTGTATCTCATGAAGCCAGATTTACGTCTGTCGTGGCAGATATAATCACTCAATCTGTTAATTTAATTAAAGCATTCCTTTGCTCAAGATGCGTAAACTACAATCGTCGACATGAGATTTTTCTGGGCAAGGATGTAACACTGTGTGCGTTAGAGCATGATTTATTAGAACAGTAGATTCTGTGGCAAGAACTTTCCAGAAACAGAAAAAAAAAGAACTGGAGAGAGTAAGAGAGCTCAGTGCTCCTGTGTGTTGGCAGGCTTCCAGCTGCTCTATCAGCACACACTTCACACACCTCGAGTAAGAAAAAAAGAGAGAAAGCAAGAGAGAGAGAGAGGAGAGAGAGAAAGAGAGGAGGGGAGGAGAGATTGAACTGTAACTCAAAAAGAGAGAAAAAGAGATAAATGGCTCCCCTCTTGACCCGCATGTTGACTTCCCATGTTTAAGATGACCATTAGTGCTCCCTGGCTCCCTGAAGGAAGCTGCTTGCGGTTCATGGCACCCGCCTTCGATGCTTCTGTCAATAGAAATGTTCCACCGTGCAAGCAGCAGCTTCGAGACCTCTCTGACTGCACCAAAAAAAAAGAGAAAGAAACAGCGCAGTGTTTAATGAGACCTGGCCCCTCTAGCTCTCTTCTCCCACCCCCTTAACCCCACGGTCCCATCATCCATCGCAGATATAATAGGCCACGAGCCCCGGCAGCCCACATCGGTGGTCCCATAATGACATACCAAAGATACTAATGCCAGTGTCGTATCGATCACCCAACACGGAGACGTGAACCTTGAAACCGAACGTGACAAGGTGCGCTGTTGATTTTCCATTCATCAAAATGGCGCAGGGGGAGAGAGAGAGTTGTAGTACAGGAGATGTCCTACAGCACTGAGTGGGCGATCAGGGTGGATAGCGCACTAGCAACAAGCTCACTAGCAAGTGTCTTCCCCCCCTCTCTCTACTGAATACAAAGAATATAGAACTTCATCTTAAAAATATGTTTGTTGGACATGACCAAAGACTTATAGGGCAAAACGTAGAATAAATAAAAAAATAACCTGATGAAGGTCTGTGGACCGAATTTTTTGTATAAATGTAAATAGTTGGCTGTGAAATTGACAGTGGGATAGAGTTTGTTCCACATTGTTTTCCCCCTCTACTGTGTATTTTTTGCGCTTTCTTGATTCTCATCATATCAGATTTCTTGACGACAGCTGGCGAGTCGTCCAACAACGTCCCTTGAAGGCAGAGGCTTTGATATCCCTTCTTGTTCCTGAATTAAGTCCTGTGCATTAGTGCTTTTGTGTATCAGATGTAGAACCAGGACACAACACACATGCACACGCACACACACACAGACACAGACACATACACACACACACACAGGCTTACACACACACACAGTGAAAAAAGGAGAGTGAAAGAGAGTGGGGGAGAGAGGGAGAACGAGAGAAAAAATGCGAGAGAGAGAGAGAGATGATAATGATGCTGCTTTCACAACTGCTGCTACTTTTGATGCTGAAAGCTTTCTCTCTCTCTCTCTCTATCTTTCTCTCTCTCTCTCTGGCCCAGGGACAGAGACACACCTTCCTAAGTGTTCTTGTTACTGTCATTTATTTTTATACCTTTCAGTTTAATATCTCATGTCAATTCACTTGGTCTCATTGATTGGACACTGGCGCTGCACGTTTTTTTCTGAACTGTGAGCATAATGGCCTCTTCAAATTCTCTGTAAGCTTCTTAGTAACCATAGTATCTTCTTGCAGCACGTATTCCTATATATACCTGGCTTCCTTGGTGATGACAAGGGACTTTGAAGCAGAGATTGTTGAGTGAATACAGGAGTCGTCCTTGCCTTTCTGTTCACAGTACTTCCTCTTCAGCAGCAAGTCCAGTTAATCTGGGAAAAGCTGATTAACTTCTCAATAACCTTTGTCTCTTCTCTTTCAAAGGGTAGGGATTTGACTGTGAACCCCAGAGACTGAACTCAGCTCCCAGGGATTGCTGCCTTGAAAACATGTAGCAGAATTTTGACCAATGGAGCTTTTTGTTCAAAATTAGGCACAAAATATGACACACATGGTTCTGTATTTGTGTTGATATCAAATTATTTTGTTACCATTAATATAAGATATTCAGTTTTATTTTATGATAGCATTTTTAGGTTATTGGTGTATAACTGTATAACCAGCTATTCTATTTCCTTTCAGATTACTCGACAGTTTTATATGGATTCGCCTAGCATTGTGTAGAGAAGGTTTTTAGTTTTGGGCAAAAAAAACTGAAATAGTTTTATCATCTGACTCAGCTTCACATTCACAGAATCACAGAGTATTGTTTAAAAAATTGTTTCGTGGCATTACTGTCGGTAGAATGAACAGACTGTGCACTGTTCTTCGATTTGATACCACCAGCAACAAAAGCTCAAGCATTTCTTCTCCTTCTGGGTGCACAGTTCTAACAGTAACATGTCTACAGTTTGCTTATTTTACCTTTTCACACAAAGGTGCATCAACACGTTGAGCGCAAGTAAAACCCAGTGGAGCCCAATGCGTCTAATTTATGTGTTGACTAAAGTGAAAGTAGACTGCTATTAGAGCATCTGATTAGTTGTTCGACAAAATACAGAAAGCATGCTGGTTCATGGTGCCTTTTCATATGGTATGTATTTCTTTGCTAGTTGTGTAAAGTATTCAGTAGGATTTTGTGGTGTTAATTGTTTTTTCATGGCCTCTGTTGGAAAGTTAATTCAATTTGAGTAAGTAGCCCTACATGTCTTTGTCACCTTTGTCTCTGACAAGGATTTTGCATCTGGAAAGTGGCAGTAAATAATGTGTTTCATTATCAAGCTGAGAAAGTTACTCACCTGAAGATTTCCATTTTTTCTTGTCTCTTTTTGTTTTGCATACTAACTAAGGCCAAAATACTAAGGAAGAATTCTCATTCATATCTCCATTTTTATTATATGAGATAATGTTACCCTGTTGCTGAGGGCTTTTGAAGCTCCATGTTAGACAGTGCTGTGTAGAGGCTCTTTACAAGTATTCTAGTGCTCAAATCAATTATATTAACTATTGATGTTGGCAGACCACAGGCAACATTCAGTCACCAGTTTTAACGCTGCTTGCAGAAAGGCTTTTTTTTTTGTTCCACGGAATGGCATGAAAAGCATTCCAAACCTGAGTGTGTCTGAGAGTGCCTAAATGTGGATAGTTGCAGATGGCTTCAGTATGAACGAAGCAGCCATTTGTGTTTAGCCCATGATGCTAATGCACTCTTGTGAGAGCATTTCAGTGGAAAGGGCAGAAAAGGCTTATTCTGAATCACAATGTGTTAGGAGAAATGCCAAAGCTGTGTGCAGCTCTGTTTGCTTTGTAGCAGATGGTGGGTAAAAAAAAGGTCCGCCATACTTCAATCACAGACGACAGACATCAGTCTCGCAAGTGAGTTGAGAGAGCTGCTTAAGGTTCCTACTGTTTTCCTGATTTCTTTTTCAGTACACTTGTCACATCACTATGCCGAAAAGTACTACCTTAAATCAAGGCTTCACCGCTTTGCCATATGGGGCCAATTTCAGTAGATGCTTTTAACTCTTGAGAGAGGTGCAATTTGTTCCATGGGTTATTACCTTGTGCTTTGTGGCAAAGTGATTGTAGCATCCTAGACCTGCCAAAGGCTGTTGAAGATTATTAGATAATAACAACAATCTGCTTTTTGTGAGGCGGTACATGTGATAATGTGTTCGTTCCCTGTAGCTTACGGTGCTTAGATTTTCATGATGGTTGCCCCCCTACTGGTTGCATGGTCTTTCATTAAAAGAAAACATGCCATTTCCCATTGCTCACATAATGTCTTGCTTTATAAAAAAGATCTTGTAATTGATCCTTGCACATCATTGGCAAGGCACCCACTCCTGTTAAACTCAATAGTTTTTGAATGACACTTAAGTCAGCAAATCAGAGAGTCAGTGACAGTGCTCTTTTCTTTCATTGTGGTAAGTGTAGCCTTTAATTTGAGCAGTACACAAGTCCATTAGATGTAACCTTGTTATAACCACTCTAATGCGCCAACTAAATGTGATGTTAAAGCATTACATACAAAATAGGAATCAAAATAAAAGGTCCCAACTAGCAGTATGAGAACCTCCAAGGGAGCTTTCAAAGTAGCGGTTAGCATGACAGTGCATCACAACACCATGTAATATGAGGAAAGATAGACGCAATGCAGTTTTTCATCGCCCATACTGTGCGTTGGTGGGGAAGAGCATTAAGAGGTTTGGCCTTTTCGCCGAGCGCCACCAGCAACTGCAGTAGAGGCCGAGGGGCAGCCGGCGGCACCTGCTCTGCAGTCTCCATGGCGATTAGCTCTGAAGCTGCTTGGTGACCATGGTTGCTCCTCGCGTTTGTTCCATTCGGGGTTCAGATGAGCGTCTTGTCCCCTCCCTTTCCCCATATTCCTTTTCAACATGGAGATCAAACGGCCTCTCTGGAGGACTCTGTGTCCAGCCTGTTGTTGACTACAAACACATAGCAGCACCAGCCATCTGCCCAGGTTGCCAGAGGCAATAAAGACCAGGATTCCCTCAGAAATAATGACCTCTGTGGTATAGCTGAGGTCAGTTTGTCAGAACACAATGAAATAAACTATGTTGTTGTGTAGATTAAAGATGTGACCTACTGTCGGTGGCATTTCACACATTTGTGGGTTTGAATTGGTCATTATGCCAGTATTTCAAAGCAACTTTCATGAATGGAATGGTTGTCTGAGTGCTATTTCTTTTGTGTTTCAGATCGTAAAAAGAAGAGGACCTTTCTTTTAGTTTCACAGCGTTTGATTCTCTGAGTTGATTGTGGGTTTTTTTTTATCAGTCGACAATGATCCCATTATTTTAGTTGTAGTTCAGCTGTAGACCTTTCAAGTGTCTGAGAACTGTGCTTCTCTTCCTCCCTAACATGCTTAAATAATGTACAGTCACTGATAGCTGGAATTAAACCACTATGAAAAGGAATTACTCTTGGATTGGGAGAGCTGCTGAAAGATTTATCCTTTAGCCTCGTTCTTAACTCCCAAAAAGAGGCTTGAATAGATTTGACACGGGCCGCTTATGTGGGTTCACGTGCCGTTCAAGCTGGTCGCACCATGGCAGATGAGCAGGCCTTGTGTCTGTGGAGAGCTTCAATGCCCACACCTGTTACCACACTTTCCCTTTGACTTTAATCTCTACAGATTAGGTAATCCGTAGATTAGGTAATTCATGTCATAACTGCATACAAATCGGTAGTAAAATGCTGTGCTATATCTTTTGCCTTGCATACCTGTGGTCTTTTCTCCAAACACCAAGATATTAGAGGTATTCCACAATGTATCGCAAATATCACAATATGGCAACAAAAATTAATGATATACATATCGCAAAACACGGTTTAGCTGCAATAAATGTTACATTTTTATAAGCTATGCTTTCACGCTCCACATATTTTGCAAATCAGATGGAACCCTACTGCCTTTGATGTCCTTTCACATAGCATAGGCTGTTCACTGTCTATGGCCTAGTAGGGAAGAAGCAATTGAAATTGTTAAAATGTTAAAACTGATATTAAAACTGTATACTCAAGTATTTGTTTATGTAGTGTTTATGTAGCACAAGTCATATTGCCATGCCATAGCATTCAGCAATGTTATCACATATAGCCCATTTACCTAATACCATGCAGCCCAACAACCAATCCACTGGCAGGGCCTCAGCTCTACTATGACTTATTATCTCTTCATCGTGCTCATATACTTAACTGCTTTCTCTGGTGTTGTTGGTTGGTAATCATTCTGATCACTCGCCCCACTTAACCACTCTGAAGGGAGGTGTCCATGCAGTAGACTGATGGGGGAGAGGGTCCATTCACCACACCATTGAGGCAGATCAGGAAAGTCTGAATGGAGAGGCACGGTGATTCATTTTCGCAGGGGCTGCCTCATTAGCCCTTAAAAACGTTTGAGAGCTAAGCGAAAATTAAAAAGACATAAAATAACATTTAGCGGAGGGAGGGGGAGAGCGTTTGACGAAAAATGCCATCATTGTCGGGGCTTTTTTTTTTGGAAAAAGGAAGCACTTATCATCTGTTCCTGGTCAGTGGCCTCCCACGGGAAGAAATCCAAATGTTAATACTCAGGTAGATGTGTAATGAGGTCTGTCTCAGAAAGCCCTCATGTGCCCTCTAATGGCAAGGTGTCCTCTCCCTGGAGCCATATCTTTTATGTAGCGTGTCCTTGAACAGCTGGGACCGAATAGACAGAGAAAGGGAGGAATGGAGGAAGAGAGAGAGAGAGATAGAGAGAGAGAGAGATAGTATGGCTGTCTCTGTGAGTGTCTACACGCGTATGTGTGTGTGTGTGTGTGTGTGTGGGTGTGTGTGCGTGTGTGTGTGTGTTCCCGTGTGTGTGTTCCTGTGTGTGTGTCACTGTGTGTATGTATGCAACAGTTGGATGAGAAGACTATTGTGATCAGTTGTGATCAGTTTGACAGTTTAAGTTCTCAAAATGTGTGTGTGTGTGTGTCTCTGTGTGTGTCTGTATCTCTGTGTCTGTGTGTGTGTGTTTGTGTGTAACTTAGATGGTGAATCTCAGATGCGTGACAGGCCTCCCCAGTCCCCCACACATGACACTGGTTCACGTGTATGTACAAAAACATCCCCTCGGTACATCTCCACTTATCTCTGCTGCGACAGACCTGCAGAAATATCTGTCACGTGGCAGATACCATCTGAGGCACCTTGTTTTTGAAACTCGCCGACGCTGGGGCTGCAACACTCAACCCACCCCCCTACCCCCCCAACCCACCCCACCACCAACCCCCTGGTGTGTCCAGCCCCCCATATCTCCTGCAAGGTGTAGGATCTCTGGCTGGCTGGTCGTGATAATGCCTCCCCCTGTCTGGCCGGCACCTTGGTGGCCCTCTGAATGCCAGCGCAATCGGAGGGGACCGAGCGGCCGTTTGGCCTTTCTGGAAAGGTTAGCAGCGATGGCAGGGCTGAATGGGTGGGAGGGGAGGCGGCCTCCTATTGTTTGTCCCTCCGTCAGCTTTCTTTAAGGGGCACTCTGTGGTTTGCTATAGCTGACGAAGGATTGTTTTTATTTTATTTATTTTTTACCTCCCTCCTCCCTTTTTATATTGTTAACAAGTGTGCATTTATAGAATAGCCTTAAATAGACTTAGATGCAGTAATATTATCACATCAGTGCTTTTATCCCATCAGTTGGCCTGTGGTAGGCCATTTGAGAGCAGAGGCGTCAAGCTGTTGAAATGCTGAGGCTTTTAGGGGTAATTTCATTGTTTGGATGTTTCTGTAATTGGTGCATTTGAAACAAACAAGAAGACACAAAAGTGTCTAGCCATGTATCCCTGACTTGCTAGAATGAGATAAATACAAGTAACCCTCAATTTTTCATGCATCTCACCTGCAGACAAAGATTTTTGTTCCTCACACTGCCAAAATGTTTTGATGGAGGAAAAACAGGGCGGAGTGTGGCAACGAGTGCAGGTGGCCCAAAGAGTGGAGCAAGAGGCCGAATCTCCCAGCACTGCCCCTCTGCTACGCTGTGGCCCAGTTGGCAGCACCTAGAACATCATAAGGCAATCAACTGCTCCAGCCTGCAGCCAGCCCACACACACACTCAGACACACAGCAAAGCGATGAACCACACGGGATGTAATGTGCACGTCCAGTCTACGTTGAACTTAAGGTCTGACGATAGTATCCTGTCCCTATTCTCTCAAAGGGTTTTAGCAGAAACCAGATCAGAAGTCAGTAAGATCTTATTTATTTCTGACCAAGACAAAGACTGTTGTAAGAACTAATATTTTGCTTTGGGTTGGAAGATCCCAGGCAACGTTGAAACCATTGCCTGTATAGTGCTATCTGTGACCTTTGAACTAAGTCCTCTGCTCCAAGTCTTCCTATGTTTAGCCTTTGAATTACACCACAAAGCCCAACTCAGTCTCACAGCAAATTGTTTGTAGCAAATTAGTGCATTTTGCAATCCTAATTTGTTTACGCTATATTTGCCATTAAAAATCAGTGGCATTTTGATTTTTAATCACCCAGTTACCCCTGCTGTGTCATCCAACAGCTCTTTTAGTGAGAAGGATGTCAGCAAAATTGTAATGAAAATGAGCGGCAGCAGTTTTTAATCCTAAATTTAATGAACGTAAACATGAAAAGAAGGTTTAGCAACCCCAATTTTTTGGGTGATTGTCACTGCACTCAAAGCAAGAGCTGAGCTTTCCAAAGCACACGTTAATTTCAGGCCTGCCATTCTGATGGGCCCCAGTTAACACATTTGCATTCTAAAAAGTTGTCAAATGTTTCCATTCTGTACACAATTTGCATATCCCGGTTTGCCCGTTGTTGGTGCCAGTGACTGTAGCACACCAGAGCAAGAAATAACCTGACTTTTTTGTGTGGGATGTGAAAGACCAGCCAGTTCATCCCGATATGTCAGTAATTAACTCCTCTATACTTGTCAGCCCGTGTTGACTTAAGTGATGAGCTTCGGGCCTATTAAGCAGCTGCCAGTGTAATTACTATGAGCGCTAATCCATAGTTGTCTCCTTACCCTATTATCCTGGCCAGCCGAGTTTACAGCTGTCAGTCATTCTGCGGAACTAATGCAGACTCGCTGTAGATGAGATCGCAGATGGGAGGCCCACAATTTTCCACTTCCTGTATGAATAATATGTACAGCATTCCAGTCGCTAAGTGGATGCTTGTTATGAGATGTGCCACCTGATCCTGCCCATCATGAAATCAAAGCTCCCTTTTGTTGCGTCTGTAAGTACTTCTGTTCAGATGTTTCAGGTAACGAGGTTGCTATTTGTAATTGTGTGCGCTAGTCTGAATGTGTCGCTATGTTGGCACGTCAGATTTAGCTTTGGCGCTTTCGCTGCTCACACAAGTGCGACACACGTGGCAGATGGCATCTGGCATTACTGCGAGCGACTGTTTCATGACAGAGGGTGTTGATCCAGGATGTAAATCATCATCCCTTTAGTTTTATAACGTTGATTGAGCCTTGTCACCGTTTAGCCACTCCAGAGGCCATTTTTCAGACATATTGCCTTCTCTACGCCAAAGTCATACCACATGGAATGACAGGTGATTTCCCAGCCAGTCCCCCTACCACCACCACTCTAGTTTGATATGACAGTCAATCCCTTAAAGCCCCCCACAGGTTGGAGGCAGAATTGTCCATTACCGCTGTCGTAAATAATTTAGCTTACTGCAGCCTACACAATTTGTTTTTTTCCAGCACTGGCTTTGGAAATAAAATGTTCACGAACGAGGTAGAGTATGTTGCTGATGATTTTATGAAAGTAGGATATATTGCGACATAAGAAACTAAGAAAAACAAAATAATGACATAGCTCGCTATTTTTTTTTTGTTTCGTTTTTTTGCTATTAGTTTCTTATGTCTCATTCGAACTGCAAATCCGCTACCTGATTTGACAAACTTAGATAGTGCGGTTATAACCAAGATAAGATACAAATTAGTTGTAGAACTACTGAAGCGATTTTGGAAACATTATTTTAAGATGCAAAAGAATCGTTGGTGCTGATTTAAAGCACAAGCTTACTTGGAAATGCAGTCACACCTCTACTTGATCACGGCCATTATTCATTTTCGCACCGTGCCCTGAGGAAGACGTATACCATCCCATTGGCAGCCTGTGAAACAGTACATTTCACCTCCGGTTTGAGTGCTTCGTTCATCATGTCCATAATTCTTTCTTTTATTTTCATTCCATTACTCATCTTTTTTTTTCTTCAACCCCCCCAACCCCTATATACATATATATGTCAGGGAGCTCGAGTCGGGGCCTCGTACAGTCAGTATGTCTGCCTCAGTCGCCCAGCCCAGCCTTACACCGGGCCAATCTCCAGGAAAACCTTGTAACTCAAAATGTCGCCTGTCATGTTTTTCCCTCTCAGTTTTTGAGCTGTGATGGGTCGTGACAGCCGTGGAGGACAGTTAATAATGCAGTCCTGCTGTCGCTCCCGGGAGCTCTCTCCACTGGAATACTTCCAACAAGGGGACCTGGAGCGCTGAACCCGTCCCACGCACCGAGGCACATCGCTGGGACAAAATGAACAGCTGGACCTGGGAGCTCCTCTGGACCTCCACGTGACCCATTTGTCACCCCAGCTCAGAAAAAAAAAACAACACGCACACTTATCACCTCCTCCCCTCCACACACACTAGCATGCACACACACAAACACAAACACAAACACACACGCTCACACACAACCATCTCCCCTCCTCCACTCAAGCGAGCCCACACACACACACACCTTTTGCCCCAGATGCATTTTGGGTAGCAGCAAGCAATTTATTGAGGCATAAACAGACCCTGCAGCGTCAGTGCATGCCAGTGGTGTGTGTGTGTGAGCAAATGCTATTTTAGTGCGCGCCCGGATTCAATCAGCCATGGTGCCTCAGCCAACGTCCTCCAGGTCTGACTTTGCGTGGCAAGAGTGCTCGCGGTGATGTCAGGGTCGTATCACAAGATTCCAGCACCCCGTGCTCACATGGCCTCTGCTTACACACTGTTCCTGTTGTTTAGTTCAACTTTTTCAAAGAGAAGAGGCCCTGTGGAAGAAGAACAGTGCTAGCCCCATGTGTCTTAGCAATTCCCTTTGGGGGAATGTAAGTGGGGGAATGGGATAGGGTGTGCGTGTGTGTGTGCGGTGTGTGTGTGTGTGTGTATGTGTGTCTGTGTCTGTGGAAGGGGGGGGGGCGTGTTTAGTGCCACCTTTATGAACCGTGTAAAGGCTAATCCATCAGATTCTGTTGTTCCGCCCCTCTTCCTCGCACCAATTCACACGACATCCCAAAAAAAAAGTATGGCGTGATTCATCTCTCCACACTCACTCACCTTGGACAAGATCCTTGAGTCGAGTCGTAGCTTACCTTGATGTCTGAATCTATTCATTTAAACAGGCACATAAAAGCCAGCCCAGGACTCAACATTGATTTATGGCTGGAAGAGGTATGCAGGCTTGATGGATGCGCTAAGGTCGCAGTCCTAATATAAGCATTAGAGACCGCAAGTGCTCGCTGGTTAATATGGCGGCATGTTGACCCCAGAGAGGGAAGGTGCATTCTCGCCATATTAGTAGTTGCTCCTCCAGTCATTGGATTTCCAGCTGTCATGTGCATGTGTACATGTGCACTAAGGGTGTGTGTGTGTGTGTGTGTGTGTGTGTGTGTGTGTGTGTGTGTGTGTGTGTGTGTGTGTTTTGTTTGCGTGCATGTGTGTGTATGGTAAAGATGCAGTAACATAACACACAGTACCACATGGGAATGTGACCTATGCCCTGCCTTAGGGCAGCCACCACACATTAGCATAACACTAAATCCATACAGCGATATATATATATATATATATATATACAAATGCCCTGACCTGGACCTGTCAATATACAGTATTTCACCATTTAGTATTCTGCTGTTGTTAAGCCTACTCTGGTGCTCCAGCACTCTGGAAATTCACAGTCTTAATTCCCTGGGTGATAAGTTGTTGTGTTGTTTCGCCTTTGTGTGGGGAATAACATTAACGCAGACAACAACAAGCGGATAGGCAGTATGCTGCTACAAAATCCACTTAATCCTCCTTGTACTCTCCTGCCTAATTCCAGTACTTCCCATCACCTTGAGGCATACGATTGCCTTCGCTTACTCGTGCGAAGCTGTAATTGGGGGGCACATGTAATTTATTGGCTGTGATAATCCTGAATATGTTGTGCAGCTCACAGTGACGCCGTTGGAATGCGTTTCTGTTGCAGGGGTCTAGAAATACTTCCCTGTGCTGTGCTCCTCTAGGGGACAAATTTGTACCACGGCATTACCGCCTGCCTGGCGATACGGTGACGCGTCCATCTCGTTATACTTGCACATTCAGAGAAACCGTTTCCCAGGCTCGTTTAGCTGTCTTCTTTCTTTACACACGTATCTTCGAAGCGGCGAAAGGGTGTTTGACGTTTTATAGGGAGCGCCTCACGTGCTTTTATGGCTGACTGTTTGCGATTCCTCTGCTGCTGCCACCAACCACTGCTGCTGTTGTTGTTGTTTTAGGGCTTGAGTTTCTGCACGCGACACAGCCTCTGTGTTGACAAACAAGCAGGCTTGAGAAGCCCCTAGTGCAGGACTTCTAAGGGAGGAATGCAGCAGCAGCAAAGAGACCCTCCCCTGCTTCCCTCCCTCCCTCCCTCCCTCCCTCCCTACCCCACCCCCCCCCTCCTTCCCTCCCACCACCCCCACATCCTTTATCTTTCCCAACTTGTTCCTGTCCCTTTCCCTAATGCAGAGCCAGTTGTTTTCTATTTATTTTTTTCTTCTTTATATATTTATTTATTTCGAGCACCTTTTAGAGAGGCAATTTGGCAGCAGCAGTACAGCTCACGCCTACCACCCCTGTGCACAGATACATTTGTCTTCCTCTCTCCCTCTCCCTCTCCTTGCCCATGCCATCTGTGTCTGCCACAGCCTCTGCTTCTGCTGCCACCGCCGCTCCTGCCTCTGCCTCTGCCTCTGCCTCTGCC
>CM059274.1:14867018-14894518 GCA_030347295.1 Setipinna tenuifilis
ATATGTCCCCCATACAGTGTAACTGTTGTTGTTAACATGATGCCGACATAGATGATTGTCACACACACACACACACACACACACACACATACACATACACACACACACACACACACACACACACATACACATACACACACACACACACACACACACACACACACACACACACACACACACACACACACACACACACATGTGCAGTGCCTACCACAAATAACCCTTTTTCAGAGCAACTGCCTCTGAGTTTGCAGCCTTAACAAACAGAACTGATTGGGCAGGGGTGCAGTACACCAGTGGACAGTGGTCAGGCGACAGATTTCACAAGCTCTGGGCAGTGCACGAGCGAGCCCATCTGTCTCCCTTTGGAGCAAACAATTGCTCACGTTTAGCACAGTGGCCAGCAGGCTGCGGATCCCCATTATCCCCACACACAGACAGACAGACAGACAGGGAAGGAAATTAGCTTCAGGTTAGCTTCATGGGCGTCCACACGGCACCGTGTGCGTGGTCCCCAGCACGTGCAGGCTAAGCGAAATAGTGTGTGTGTGTGTGTGTGTGTGTGTGTATGTGTGTGTGTGTGTGTGAGTGTGTGTGTGTGTGTGTGTGTGTGTGTGTGTGTGTGTGTGTGTGTGTGTGTGTGTGTGTGTGTATCTATGTTTGTGTGTGTGTGTGTGTGTGTGTGTGCATGTATATTTGTGTGTGTGCATGTGTGTATGTGTGTGTGTGTGTGGACTGGGGTGCTGGGTGGCGGGTAGGGGGGTGCACTGGGTGCACTCTGTCTCATTAGTTCCTGTCAAGGGTGGCTTTTGCAAAGATTTGTTTTGCATTACAAGAAGCACTCATCCAGACCCGCACACTTCTGCGTGTATTATAAATCTCAGGCATTGTCCGCACATCTGCACAACAACTCTGAGCCAGCAGTTCTTATGGTAATACATTGAGGCACGAGGAGGAAAGTAAACTGTAACATTGACATTAAGGATAATATAATGTGTGTGTGTGTGTGTGTGTGTGTGTGTGTGTGTGTACTTGTGTGTGTGCGTCCATGTGTGAGGAAAGTGTACACTGTAGAATAATTCAACTCAAACAAGGAGCTGCATATATTGCACAATTATAGGACGAGGACAGGTGTTGCAGTGCGGTGGGGTTGAACAACGCTACAACAGAAGCTAAACGCTAAGCTAAGCGCTAAGTTCGCTAGGTTCTGCACCATCCCCCTCCTCCACCCCCCCACCCCCCGCTACCTTCCCGCACCCCCGAATTCCAGCAGAACTCTAATGGAAGCCGCTAATGGGGATAAATGCGCACCCAAAGGAACCCTCATCTACTGATAATGAGGTTAGAGTGGCCCAGGGCTTCAATCTCCTTCTCTCCCACTCACCACTCACGCAGAGAAGAAGAGGAAGAGGAAGAGGGATCCCCAACTCCCAGCCTCCCAGTTCCCCCAAGACACCCGAAAAACTGTATTCTTCTAATCCGGTTAAACTTTTTGGTGCCGGGAAGGCAAAAGAAAATAATTTTACATTTCACAAGGCTCAGAGAAGTCATATTTCACCTGCAAAGTGGAGAATCTGTTTACACAAGTCATCATCTAGCTGACAGCCATTTTCTCATTAATATCTTCCACTTCAGTGAAGTAGGCTGAGGCTCCAGTAATGCTTCTGATGTTCTCAAAATGATGTATGATGATTGTGATCAATGATCTGTTGTGTTCTTTTTTATGGTGCTTGGCATATGACAGCGCTCCATACACAAAGCCAACCGCTAAATCCATGAAACGCCCCGATTGTAACAAAAGCAGCCATTGACTTTTCCCCCTTTCAAGAATGAACACAGTGCTGAAATGTAGGCTTGCGATCCGTCCTTTATTCATGCACCGCTGACATGAATGTGAGTTTTTTATTATGTAGTAGCTCCAAGGCAGTTCAACAGGGCTGCTCTTGTTATGGATGCCTTCTTTCTGATGGTGCTGCTGAGGTAGGGCTGGAGGTGAGGTTTGGTGGGGGGTGGGGGGGTGGTGGGGGGGTAGTTTGGGACTGGCTGGGTGGTGGGTGGTTGGGGCTAGGGGGTCTAGCATGTGAGCCTCACCAGCCTCTACCTCACCACTCGTTCCCACACTAAAGGGCAGTGTGTGATCTTGGGGAGATAAAGCAGTGTTGTACAGTATGCAGGGGGCAGTGGGGAGTTTTGAGTGGTGCACGGTGGGTAAGTGGTGATGGTGGTGGTGGTGCAGGGCGGGGGGGGGTTAAGGGGACAAGATTTGCGCAGTGAGCAGATTGTGTCGCCCTCGGCGCCTCGGCACCCAGCTGAGATGGGGCAGCCAAGGGGGGCAGTTACCGTCGGCGATCAGGAAACACGGGGGGTGGTGAGAATGCCCCAGAGACAAGACAGCCCCCCAAGTCCCCGTGAGCAAAACAGGAACGGCCAGCTACCACCACCTATCCTCCCTGCCGACAGCATGCTTAATTACATGGCCAATACCCGCAGGGTGGTGGTTAGCACGGGTACACACAACTACGCAGACACACACACACACACACACAAACACAAACACACACACACACACACACACAAACATACCACACACACACACACTCTGGTATCTCAACAGTTTCTTGATAAGTTATGCATGTATATTTACTTTTAAGAGAAGATACACAAACCATTAATCATTTCTCTTGATTTGTTACCATTGAATATCATTGATGTACCCCTTCAAAGAGTGTTTGTTTGTGGGTATTTTGATTATGATTTCATTATAATTCATGAAATGTCTTATTGTTTATTCAGTTTATCCCCCCCTCCCCCTTTTCTTTTCTATTTCTAGCGTGAATTGTGGAAAGCTTGTCCACCCTGTTGTAAACAGGTAATACATCTTCAGGGCTGACTGGATGCTTTGCTTTCTCTCTAGCTTCTTTTTTAGCACTATTTGTTTCTGCTGCCAAATAAGCCTTCATTCATTCTTGGTTTGTTTCTCTCACTCGATCATTCATTCTGCTCTTAACACTATATCTAGGCAGTATGCGTGTATGTGTGTGTGTGTGTGTGTGTGTTTGTTTGTGTGTTTGTGTGTGTGTGTGTGTGTGTGTGTGTATGTGTGTGTGTATGTGTGGGTGGCTGTGTGTGTGTATGTGTGTATGCGTGTGCGCTCGGATTGAGTGGCCTGATACCCTGCTATGCATTGCTAATGGGAAAAGATGTGCTAGATTTATGTGCGCCATCCGATTCGTCTCGCTCATATTCAATATAAATCTCCAACCGGCTGCCGTCACAGAGGGGACCCAGCCAGAGAACAACAGATAATTCCATCTGCGGCGGAGGGAAAAAAAAATGAGTGATATAGGTTCTCGCTCGACAGACTCGACAGAAGCGTTCATCCTCCCCGTTGCCGGGAATCACCGCACCCCAGTTGGCATTGACTAAAAAGAGCGGAGGATGTTTACGAGACACGGGGAGCTTTAAAAATACAGCTCCGTGTTGCACAGCCTGTTGAACTGTGTCATCGGGGCTTTCTCCTCCATTACTCAAAGCACTTGATAACCATCGGTTGCGCTTACGTTCTGTTCTGTTCAGACGCGAGGGGGAAAATAAAAAGGAGGCTATGCCTTTCAAACCAACAGAATGACGGAGTGAGTTCACGCGGGCCTCTGGGCATCGATGAACTCCAAAGCTCCAGTCCGCCATTCATCAGGCCCACTGTAGACACACGTGACTCTGTTGTCTTTGTATGTGTGAGGATGACATAGATGCAGGGGGTGATGGGAAGGTTTGCAGGCAGGCAGGCAGCAGAGGACCAGAGGCACGGCTTCATACAAACGCTCAGACGAAGGCAGAGAGGTTATCGCTCGAGCTCCCTGCAGAATGATGTCACTGAAGATGCGAAAGAGTGATAGTGGGACATAAACTGAGGAGAGAGAGAGTGAGAGTGAGGGATTGAAAGAAAGAGATTGAGAGAGAGAGATAGTGATAGTGGAGGAGGGAGAAAAATAGAGAGAGCTAAGGGTTGGTCGATGAGTCATCGCCTCTCAGCTCTTTGACTTCTAATTGATGGTGCCAACAGCGCCACTCTCCTGCTCAGATGAGATGAGGACTCGACTCCCCTGTGTGCTCGCAAGGGCGACGGACGGACGGACGGACGGAGGGAGGGGAGGGTGAAACAAGGCTAATTTCAGGACATCCGCCACTCACAGTCATTTTCTGAGCTCCAAAAATCATTAGATGACGACATATCTGTCAATTTCTCTCTCTCTCTCCCTCTCTCTCTCTCTTTCTCTCTCTCTCTCTCTATTGCTCAATTTCTCTTTCACACTGACTTTCACGCTCTATATCTCTCTCTCTATCTCTCTTTCTCCACTCTATCTCTCTCTCTCTCTTTGTCTCTCTCTATCTCTTTTTTTTCTCTCCCTCCCTCTTTCTGTCTGTCAGTTTTGCTCCTTCTCTCATGTTTGGTTGCAGCAAAACTTGAGGCAATCGTTTGGAAAACAGTATAATAATATAATCAGAGCAGAGCAACTAATGCTCTGTAATAATGGTCCAACAAATGCATGATTTAATTCATGCTCTTTGACCCGTATGTGTGTGTGTGTGTGCCTTGTGCACATGTCTGTTGTGTAAACAGTGGCAGAGTTATGGCTGGTATGTCTGTGTGATGTGGCTTGTTTGTGAGACGTGAGCATTGCTTTAACCACATGCAGGTGTGTGTTAGTAGCTTCTATTTGCCTGACTATCTGGAACACAGCTTGGTCTGAAATGTTTGGAATGTTGTGTAGAGGATGTGTGTGTGTCTGTGCAGTGTCTGTGCAGTGTGTGTGTTTGTGTGTGTGTGTGTGTGTGTGTGTGTGTGTGTGTGTGTGTGTGTGTGTGTGTGTATTGGCATGTCTGACTGTTTAGACAGCCCGACTGATTTACACCAGCTGTGTGTTCAGCACCTGTCCTCTAACACGTCCCTGTGTGTGGCATGCAGCCATCAGTCTGATCACCTGTCAGGTGACTACGAGACGGTGTGTGTGTGTGTGTGTGTGTGTGTGTGTGTGTAAGAAGAGTCTGTTCTGAGGGATTCTTAAAATAGCCTCAAACACAGGCCTAGGTGCATGTTCCTGTGAGAGTGACCTAAAACCTGACGTCATGTAGCAGAAAAAGGGTATTATTTAATTTTTTTTTACCCCCTCCATGCTCCAGAAAAGACCGCTCCCTCCAGGCAGCAGCATTGAACTGTAACGTGGAGGAATGTAGGGCAGTGTCTGGAGACAATGGCATTTTTTTTTTTTTTTTGATCGGATGCCAAATTTATCATCAGCATTGTCAACGAAAAAATTCCAAGACTCATCCAGACAGTTCAGAGCCAAAAAAAATAGGAAATGGGACAGGCATCGATGGATGACCCTGCTATGTCAGAGGGGAAGCCAAAGACCTTCACCGCCATTACGGCCTTTTTGGCGTCGCTAGGGCGAGACGGTGGGTAGAGGTGGAGTGTGAGGGTGGTGGTGGTGTGGGGGGGGGGGGGGGGGGGGGGGGGGGGGGGTTGACTGGAGCATAAACTCAGACGCGGTTCAATTTGTCAGCTCCCCCGACTTGGAAAGGCGATTTAAGGTTGTCCAACGCAAAGGTGTATATCAGTGGTGACGCGGCGTGAGTAATGGCCTTGATTCATGGGGGCACCATCCCTGGCTCTCTGGCTCCCTCTCCCTCTCTCCCCTCTCCCTCTCCCCTCTCCCCTCTCTCCTCTCCGTCGTGAGGCAGCAGGGGATAATAGAGGCTGCCGAGACGCGGTGTCATTAAGGGGAGTTTGAAAGTCTCACCGAGTTAAGGATGGGATTGGGTGGTGGGGCTGGTGTGTGTGTGTATGTGTCTGTGTTGAGTGTGTGTGTGTGTGTATGTGTGGGTATGTGTGTGTGTGTGTGTGTGTGGGTGGGTGTGGTTGTGTGTATGTGTGTGTGTGTTTGGTGGAGACGGGGTGTGTGTATGGGGGGGGTGGGGGTGTTGGGGGGGAGCTTTAGCCGAACCAATAGCTCAAGACGAGGCCCGAGGAGATTAGCCCGCTTGCCCGCTAGCGCAGGCATCCCTCACAGCTCTGCGCCCGCCGTGTCTTTAACTCGCCCATTGATCTGCCAGATTGATGCTAGCCCTCTCCCAGGCTCCTTTGTGCAACCTCACCTTCCTTTCTCTTCTCTTTTCCCCTCTTTCTCTCTTCCTTTCTCCCTCTTTTCTCCCTCTTTTCTGTTTCTTTCTCTCTTCCTTTCTCTCTCTTTTTCCCCTCTTTTCTGCCTCTTTCTCTCTTCCTTTCTCTCTCTTTTCCCCCTCTTTTCTGTCTCTTTCTCTCTTCCTTTCTCTCTCTTTTCCCCCTCTTTTCTGCCTCTTTCTCTCTTCCTTTCTCTCTCTTTTCCCCCTCTTTTTTGTCTCTTTCTCTCTTCCTCTCTGTCTCTGTCCTCTTTTTGTTCCCTACAGTAACTCTCCTTGTCTGTGTTTTTTTTTCTTTTTCTTTGTTTTTGTTTTGTTTTGTTTTTTTCGTTTGTTTAGACCAGCACAGAAAGCGCCCACGAGCGAAAAGAAGGAGCGCCCCACGAGCACCATGAGCGAGGCGTCCAACTACACGGGCGGGTCGGACTACACCACCTACCCAGGCAGCCCGGTGGGCCGAGCCAGCGAGCCCATGCAGGACCCACAGCGGGTACCTCACACGGCTCACAAGTCTACACACAAACAACTCAGTATTAAAGGACATATGCATGTGGATTGTATCAGAATAATATGAATAATAAATAAATAAAATAAATTATTATTACAACAACAACAATAATAATAGTAATACTTATATTATTATTATTATTATTATTGTTATTATTATTATTATTAATAATAATAATAATAATAATAATAATAATAATAATAATAGTATTAGTAATAATAATAATAATAATAATAATATGTAAGATATACAGCCATGCAGATTAACATTTAATCAGTTCTGTCCAGTGATATCATGGTTTATGACCATGCATGCATGGCTATTGGGAAAGAAAAACTACCTCTGAGAAAGACTTGCCAGTTTTCTGAAAGTGACAAGTGACAACTTCAGATCATGCTTTAAATAACTTTTAATGGTGGAAAAGGTCTTCAACGCGCCCTCCATTACATTTGACAGCCTCAATGATCGAGGAGATATAGTCATTTTAAAAGTGTTTTTTTTTTCTTTTTTGATCCACCCTGTATAAAATATATTTATGTGGACATCAGTTCTAATACAGTATGGATGTGGATTATATGAGATTTATATAGATATATAATTGGATTGATGGTATGTAATGATATACTGTATAAAATATAAAAGATATATGAAAGTGCATCATGTCAGAGTTATATGGATATAAAACATGATGTAGGACATGATATATAAGATATATGGCTGTGAGTTACATCAGCGTTTAGGGCTAAATGTTTCATGCAGGTTTATATGGTTGGCTCAACTTAATAAATGGTCTAAACGAAGAGAGGGAGATGTGAGGTGAAGAAATTACGGCGTGTTAGGGAGTAAGTACGCTTTCTTTTAGTCTGCCAGGGAAGAGTAATCAAGGTGATATTTGGCTTCAAGATGGTCAGACAAGTTTGTAAATGTTCTCGCCCGGTGCTGGTGTTGACCTTAGGAAATGGGAATTGCTAATAAAGTAGCACTCGTTCTGATCGGCTCCAAAAACGGTTTGCAAAAGTTGTGCAAAGATAAATAAACTATGAAGTTTAGGCGAGCATTTGTAAACATCACTTTTTAATTATGCAGGGCCTATGTACACACTAATTTACAGGGGAGCTTCAAATGATTTTATTCATGCTGTAAAAATTATTTATGACGACGTCGTGCGGTATGCAGCGTGTCTTGTGCCATAGGATGTCGGATTACACATCAAACATTTTGGGCATAATTAGCACAACCTTGTTTTGCAGCAGTCAAGGCCCTCCAAAAAAATCCACAATTTTGGAAAGAGGTCAAACTCCATAAGGAGGAACCCCAATGCTCCGGTAGTGAAGTGCAGTTGGCTGTACAAACAGGTAAGAAGGACATTCCCCCTCTGCTACACACACACACAAACACACACACACACACACACACACACACACACACACACACACACACACACACACACACACACACACACAAACACACACACACACACACTGATATATATATACAGACTACAACTACACAGAAATGCCAAGGAAATGTTCTGTTTTTGCTTTGTTTTCAAAGCACATTTCTGGTCTCTTAAATCCTGTCACTTTCGGTGTTTTTCCACTCCCGCTCACTTCTTTCTCGATTTCTCAGAATCCACACTCACCCCCCCCCCCCTTCTTCCTCTCTCTCTTTATCTTTTGAAAATGTCCTCATTACATTATAATTGTGGCTGCATTAATGGACACACGCAGATCTGAAGATCTCTGGCAGCTGTCAAATATGTGTGGGGAGGCGCTGGATGATATTATCGAGGAAAAAAAAAGAAAAGAAATGAAAAAAAGAAAGAAAGAAAAATCCCAGAAAGATTTGCATTCAAATTGAAAGCTAGACACATGCAAAGCTTTTTGAAAAGCCTGCAGAATTTCAGTCCTGGAGATACATGTCTCGTAGGCACATCCATTTTATTCGCCCTCTCTCAGTCACACAGTGTTGTTTTGAGATTTTGCGTGTGTGGAGATGTGCAGAAAGACTCTCACTGGCACATCACCTCAAAAATAAAACCAACACACTGATTCTGTGAACAGTGTCTCCACATGGAAGCAAGACGGCAGTGTGAAGTCAAATCACCTGTGGAGTAAATCGATTTTTATTATCGTATTTACTTTGCCTAGCATCATTTATTTTGTAGCAACCAAAGAATATGTATGCATCATTTTTAATTGCATGTGTGTGTTATCTCTCTGTACAGAGCTATTAAGAAATTCAAAGAATCTTTTGCAGTGTTCCGCTAAGCAAAAGAGTCATCAATAACCTTTTCCTGCAGTGTTCTACTAAGCACAACAGTCATCAATAACCTTTGAATGCAATATCGATTTCCCCCCAAAAAAGAAAGAGCTCATGGTTGGCTTTTTTATCCCACTCATCAAGAGCATCTCTCTTTCTCTCTCTCTCTCCCTTCCTCTCCCTCCCTCTCCCTCCCTCTGTCTCTCTTAATTTCTCTCTCACTCTCTCCCTTTCTTTCTCTTTCTCTTCCTCTCTCTAAAAAAAGACTTTAACTTTTTATAAAGCTATTGTCCACTCATTTGTGACGTGCTTGCCATTAGCAATACAAATAGCAGGAAACAACGAAGAGGGTATTCAAGGAGAAAGAAGTAAACCTCGTTAGAAATATGAACTAAGCCCCCGGCGCCAGTGGTCAAACACGCTGCTCGAACGCTTTCGGGAAACAAAGCTGCAGACTTTGTCTTGGAACTTCTTCATTAGAACGAGCACATTTTGGCTCTGTTATTAAGAGATAAAGGCAGCCCATTTGCTTCACTTTGAGATCCACATCCACGGTCTGTTAACAGAGGGCTGCCTGGAAGCTGCAGCTGCAGAAGATAAGAGAGCTGAGGGTAGATGCTCATCTTTTAACGGTGGCCATTGTCTCCTCCTCTCGTTGTGTCGTCTCACAGGACAGCACAGGGATGAAAATGTGGAAAAAGAGATGGTTCGTTCTCTCGGACATGTGCCTGTTCTACTACAAAGGTAAGACACTTCCCCCCACCCAATAAACACACACACACGAATACACACAAAAATATTTACTTGTGAAGATCAGAGGCTGACTGTGAAGAACACAGACATATACACTCTCTCCTGCACACACATACAAATGCAGTTAATACATAATAAATGGCATGAAGTAATCTAATTAGGGTAGAGCTACTGTAAAGAGATGCAATTATGATAACACTGATGGGATGCTTCCTGGTTCAATAGAAGGTCATAACACATTTACAGTAGTAGAAAATGACTCATACTTAAGATGCTAAAGCTGCTGGATGCTAACATTTGTTTGCCTGCCTTAGCAGTGTTTTTTCAGACATGTGCATCACAACCTTTGACCTTTGTATGGCAGTTATAGGATAAACAACAACCCCCCTTGTGTAGAAATGCCAAGGCTGTTTAATGCATAAGTGCTTTTTCCCGCATTACAGTAATACAGAGAGTGCAATTAAGCATCCCTGCCCCGTGAAGGCAGAAAGCTCTTTCATGGACACCTCTCAGAAGCTATTTATTGACTGAGTGTATGCAGAAGAGTTCTGACTCGGGGAGGACGTGCTCTGGATGCTAATAGCTGCCTGTCTCTCCATGCGGTCTGTCTATCTATCTCTCTGTCTCTGTCTCTTTCTTTCACTCTCTCCCCCCTCTTTCTCTCTTTCCACCTTTCTCATTCTTTCCTTTCTCTCTTGCTTGCTCTCTCTTTCTCTCTCTCTCCATCTCTCTCTATCTCTATCTCTATCTCCCTCTCTCTCCCTTTCCATCTTTGTCATTCTTTCTTTTTTCTTCTTACTTGCTCTCTCTCTCTCTTTCTCTCTCTCTCTCTCTCCCTCTCCCCTCCCCCTCTCTCTCTGTGTCCACAAACACATACCACCTACACACACACACACACACACACACAGATTTCCTCCTCCACTTTCTCTTCCTCCTCTTCTCTTCCTGTCTCGGTGGCACGTTATCTGTCTTCCTTTCAGGCCGCAGCTCTTTGCCAGTCAGGTTAGATATTGCCGAAGGAGTTCAGACGCCAGCTGCCTCTGCCTCTTTCTGCGCTGCCGAATGGAAATGGATGTAAGAGAGCAGTGGCGCAACGGGTGGCGTCTGGCTTTTACTACCTGCTCTGCCCGATAAGTCTTATCTTCGCCGAGATTCATCGTCATGGCCCCCTTCCTCCATTAGATAACTCTGTGCTGCTGCTGTGGTGCGGCACAGCCCCCCGGGGAGTGGGGGCAACAGGCCTCTGGTGCCCCCTGTCAGTGAATGGTGGAAGTGCATGTTTGCCCCTATAGATCCCAAGAGAGGCAGCATAGTTGTTCAGTTGTATGAAATAAAGCAGTCGGCCATCTTTGTTTCATTATTCTCTCTCTCTCTCTCTCTCTCGCTTTTTTTCTCTCTGTCTCTCTCACACACACACTATTTATCTCTCTTACTCTATCTACATGTGAAACTGTCATTGCGATTGCTATTCACAGCAACTCATTATCATATATTCCCATTTTATGAAAGCACATGAAAACATTTAAATGAACATCTCATGCACGAGCAGTTTTGAGGACAACAGTTACTGCCTCTGCTTCGTAATTCCGTAGACTAATGGAAATCGATGCTGCCGCTTTTTTTGAGGCAGTTGAGGCTCAATGGCGGCGTATAACTCTTCTGTTCCTTTGGCTATTGGTTCTTGTTTCTGCGCCGTGTTGGGTTTTTTTTTCGCTCTGCGTGGAGCGTAGTTGTCAGTGCCAGTTTGTCACGTGTGCCGACTATAAATGACTGTGTTACTGGCACTGGTGCTGAGCTAATGGGGACACACAGACAGACAGACACACACTCACACACACACTCACACACACACACACACACACACACACACACACACACACACACACACACACACACACACAGCCGTCACTGTCACAGCACAGAGTTTGACATTATTCTAATCAGTACCTCTGACAATTTGTTTTGCACAGAGGCAGAGGATGAGATGAAAGCGGCAATCGAGATTCACTGAAATTCAGATATCTCTCCCACATAAAAGCATACAGGCATTTTCTCACATCTTCTTTTTTCTCCCGCTTTTTCTCTGTCTTTCTGTTTCTGTTTTTTTTTTCTTTCTCTAGATGAGAAAGAAGAAGTGATCCTGGGAAGCATCCTCCTGCCGAGTTTTCACATATCCTTGCTGTCCGTGGACGACCACATAAGCAGGAAATACGCCTTTAAGGTCAGCGTTCGGCCGCCTTTCTTCTCTATTAGAGCTCTCTTCCTTTTGAAGAAACAGTTCTAACGTCGGTTCGGCCCTGAAACGATTCAGAAGAAGATGCTGCTAGAGATTTCCTCTGGATTTATAAAAGCAAAGCCAGTCTCTGCGCACTACCTCAAAGCCCTCTGTGGAGTGCTAGACTCTGCCGTGTGTACCAGTATATAAACAATGGAGGTAGTATGTCACTGAAGGTAACTCCTGGTGGTGGTGTGACTAATCCACACCAGCTATTGAAAGTGAAGCCAGAGGGCGAGGCTTATCCATAGATTTCGCAAGATGAACACCATTGTGTAGAGTTCACCAAGATGGCGGACATGGGCAGAGATGCCTTGGCCCCTGAGTTGAAGCCTTAGTAAACAAGTTATGTGACTGGCAGCCATTTTAGTCAACTCAAAATGTCAGATAGTCGGAGGCTTAAACTGGTCAAGATAACTGACAACCCCTGACATAAACGCAGCAGGCGATAAGGAAAAAAGCAAAGAAGGGAGATTAAAGAAAAAAAAGTAACACTTTATTTTACAGTGTGGCTTTTACAGTGTGTCTGCCTTGGGTAGGTACAGTGTTGCAACCAGTGTAACAATAACAATAAGTAATGTCATGTACTATTGTTGTACGTACATAATATTTTTTGTGACAACAATACATTATGTAAGTACAACACTAGTAAATGTTATTACATATTGTTACACAGGTTGTACCACTGTACCTAATTAGGTAGACACACTGTAACAGGGACACTGTAAAAGTAAGTGTTACCAAAATAAAACGTCCACACATCGATGCCCGCAGTTCAGATAGCAAATAGTCTGAACCTCCTCCATCCTGAGGTCCTTTAATGAACGTATATTTACAAATCACATTACATTACATTACACTGAGCAGACGGTGTTAATCATTTAATCATCAATTAACAGTGGAGGACGAAAGTCAAGCTGAGCTAACATAGGAGATTACAGGGCCAAGTGCAGGGAGAGAATACAAGTAGGTGTTGGTTAGGTCATTCATTTCTTCATTTTAGATAAGAGATTATCAAGAGCTTTTTGTAGGTGTTGGTTAGGTCGTTCATTTGTTAATTTTAGATAAGAGATTATCAAAAGCGCTTTGTGGTAATGTTGGATAAGAAATGATCAACAACAACAGTTAGGGATAACCCATCAAGTCAACAGCTGAATGTGCAGTGAGTGAGTGTGTGTATGTGTGTGTGTGTGTCTGTGTGTGTGTGTGTGTGTGTGTGTGTGTGCGTGTGTGCATATGTGAAAGGTTATGAAGTTGTCTGCTCTTCTTCACTCCGTCTTAGTCTTATCATGGCAGACTAAGATAAGCGTGGCACTCGACACTGCTGCAGTATCAGCACCAACCTCGCTAGCAAGCAGCAGCAGAAGAAGAGCAGGGAGCGGAGCCAGGAGACCGTCCCCTTGTCAGTCAGATTTATCGGGCTATATGTTAGGGCCGATTTAATTAAGAGCTGCATAAATGGCAGACGGTCGCCAAGCACGGTCGGGCGTGCCAAGGGGGGCTGGACGTGGGCGGAGAAGGTTGATGGAGGGGGGCGTGGCTGACTGGCGGCCAAGGTCAACTCGTGGGCACGGAGCATGGGAGACTACTGGAAGGCTTGGGTGTAGCCACTTCAGGTTATAAATAGTGTGTGTGTGTGTATGTGTGTGCACGCGTGTGTTTCAGAAAAAGGAAATTTGCACCAGCCAACAGCCAAATTCTGGTAAAATAATGCAAGTGGTGGTTAATAATAATTTTGGTGTGTGTGTGTGTGTGTGTGTGTGTGTGACTGTGGCCAATCGTTTTGCATAGACTAGGTAGCCAAGTTACCCCATGACAATCGGGTCAGTCCCATGGCTCAGCATCACCCTCATGCGAGTGTCATGGTGTCGATCCTCTTAACCCCATGACTCCTTGCCCCTTGCTGATGGCCACTTTCTCATGACCTATTTAGAAAGGGTGACATTTTTTCGGTATTAAAAGAATTTACTTGTGAAAAGGCCTCTTTTATTTGCTGGCTTGCTCTTGAAGGGGGGTGGGGGTGGAGGGTGGGTTGAAGTGGTTAGGGTGAGGATGGAGGGTGGGTTTTGTCGACACTGTGTAGACTCACTCTATGCTTCCTCTGTTTCTTTCCTGCTTCCCTTCATGATGACCTGGTTTCTCATGAGTTGGACCCAGCTCTTTTTTTGGGAAGAAACATTTTCAATGTGTTCAAGCCCATCTGCTGAGTCATGGTAAGTCCAACCTTGTTACAGCCATAGATTTGTCTCTGTGAAATATGTATCTGTCCTCGCGAAAAAAAAAACAAAAAAACACACACACACCCTACACCACAGCTTGTCTATGGACCTCTCTGTTAACACAATGTGACTGTGTCCCCAATGGAAAAAAAAAAGAATGAAAAAAAAAACACTAAGTGTTTTGTGCTTTCCCACCATTGAGGCAGTGGCTTGCACTGTTCATCCAAAGCTGTCAGCTCCATCAGGCGCGCTGTTCTTGAGATCGCCTCCTAAAGCGTGCTGAAAGACTCATTTGGAGCTGAGCTGGATAAAAAGCTGCCTGCCGCTGTCAAAGCCAATTTAGGTCCCCTTTTAAAAACCCATGACCCGGTGGCTTGTCTTTGTGTGTGTGTGTGTGTGTGTGTGTGTGTGTGTGTGTGTGTATGTGTGTGTGTGTGTGTGTATAAGTGTGTGTGTGTGTGTGTGTCTGTGTCTGTGTGTATGTGTGTCTGTGTGTGTGTGAGAGAGAGAGTGAGTGAGTGTGTGTGTGTGTGTGTGTGTGTGAAATTCCTAATCGACAGCCAGCTCATCTTGGTCATCAATGATTGTCTGCCTGCACAAAGCAGGAAGCAATTTTTACTTGATTCCCCATCGCCAAGGTCAATAGACAGAAGCATTCACCCATTGCAGAGCTGTTGGCTGTGCAAGTAGATATCACTTAGACTTTTTTGCTTAGTCTGTCCCTGATTCTCATTAAATTTGTGTTTTCTATCTGTGTGTGTGTGTGTGTGTGTGTGTGTGTGTGTGTGTGTGTGTGTGTGTGTGTGTGTATGTACCTCTCTCTCCCTCAGGTTCTGTTGTCCTTCCCCGTTCCACGTTCCCTCCCCCTTTTCCCTTTTTCTCCCTCCCCACCTTAGGCGACGCACCCCAACATGCGGACGTACTACTTCAGCACAGACAATGCCAAAGACATGGAGTCCTGGATGAAGGTGATGACGGACGCTGCACTGGTTCGCAGTGAGCCCGTCACCAGGTGGGTACGCTGCCACAGCCAGTGGGTGGGTGGGTAGGTGGGTAAGGTAAGGTAAGGTAAGGTAAGGTGACTTTATTGATACCCAGAAGGGTAGATTTGGTTGCAGGTAAAAGAGTACAAGCTTACAACAGCACACAAAACACTGACAAAACACAACAGAAGACAACAGGATAAAACAACAAACAAACAATACTGACAGCTGGACAGACAGACAGATGCTCCTGGCTTGATATGTTATAAAATGAATAAATAAATAAATAAAATAGATAAAAATGATAAAAAAAAGATAAGAAGATAAAAAAAGCTAAAAGAAGAGAATCATCATGTGGTGTTCAGGGCTTTAGTGGCTGATGGAATGAAGCTACACCGATATCTTTTGGTTTTGCATACGGGCATTTTAAACCAGGTGAGCCTGTCGGTGTGCTGTCTGACGTTAAAAGATGTCGAAGAGCTGATACAATTAGCTTAGAATGTTAACACGTTATGTCTGGTGTTAAAAGACATCGAAGAGCTGATACTATTAGCTTAGAATGTTAACACACACACGTCACACAGGCTAATATAGCTGTTACGTTTCGGTGTTTGACTGCAGTCTCCCCTTTCTACTAAGAATATCTCTGACGTCACCACAGCCACTAGATGGGTGAGCCTGTCTGGGAGAGGAGAGGAGAGGCTGCAGGAAAAAAATAGCTCAAGGGTATCATGGCCTTGGTTTCACAGCCATTTTCTACTAATCTACAATAAAAGAGTATTTTAAATGAGGGCTTAGTGAGATATCACGTTGGAATACTCCTGAGGTATTCTCTGTCTGAACCCCTCTCTGTATTTTTACACCTTTCCTTGGTGTTCACTTGCCATTTCAGTCGAAGTAATATTGAAAGCACAATCACTGCTGCGGTAACTGTGATTACCTGAAAATATTGAAAGATCGTTATCGGTCCACACAATTTCAGTCAGTACTCATGAACATTTTATTCCTTCACAATCGATTAAAATAAGGTTGTGTTAGTAGTAATTAAACTGATAGCGGTGGAAAGTTAGCCAGTAAAATAAGATGTTTCCTAAGAAGAAGTAGGACATAGGAAGGACAAACGGAGTGTGTGGACAGATGAATTCCCTTGATTCAAGGCTTTTGGTGTACATCTGGAGACGCAGTGGACTGCCAATGAGTGTCTTTTCAATCTTGTTTCTTTTTGCGATGTTGGCTCTCCCATCCGATCATTATTAGATGTCTCAGTAGAACGAGCTTCCTCTACCCCCTGTCTTTCATCTACCCAAATTATAGCTCATCATCGCAAAAAAAAAAAATGCTTACGGCTCCTTCCTTTAAAAATCAGATGGAAGATTATTCTGTTTTCTCTCTCTCTCTTACCCTTTCTTGCTCTCACTACCTTTCTCTCTGTTCCTCTCTCTCTGTTTCTCTCTATCTGTTTCTCTCTCTGTTTTTTCTCTCTCTCTCTCTTTCTTGCTCTCACTCTCTTGCTCTCTGTTCCTCTCTCTCTGTTACTCACTCTCTGTTCCTCTCTCTCTGTTTCTCTGTGTGTGTTTCTCTCTCTCTGTCTCTGTCTCTGTCTCTCGCTCTCTCTGTCTCTCTCTCTCTCTCTCTCTCTCTCTCTCTCCTTCTCTGTATTCTGAACCTGTTTCCTTAAGCCAGGGATGAACCTCTTTCACGTCCTCACACAACACTAACTCAAATGACATCCAGTGGGGGTGCAGTCTTTGCCGGGGTCTTTGCTCTAGATGTGACGGCTGTGCTGGCTGGCTGGCTCCAGGTCTTTGTGCATAAATTCTGCTTCTTCCCAGAGCCACAAGCTGTTCGGGACCCCCAAGGCATGTTCTCTCTGCACTGGAGACAGCCTCAGAAGTATGGTCTCTGCACAGTTTGTTGTGTAAGCAAAGGAAAGGGTGTGTGTTTGTGGGTGTGTGTGTGTGTTTCTGTGTGTATGTGTGTCTGTTTGTGAGAGAGAATGAGAGAGAGAGAGAGAGAGAGAGAGAGAGAGAGAGTGTGTGTGTGTGTGTGTGTGTGTGTGTGTGTGTGTGTGTGTGTGTGTGTGTAAGCTAAATTGAAAAAGGGTTTATATGTATCTGCCTCCGCATGTTTGTGTGTGTGTGCTAGACA
This sequence comes from Setipinna tenuifilis, assembly GCA_030347295.1. Taxonomy (NCBI): domain Eukaryota; kingdom Metazoa; phylum Chordata; class Actinopteri; order Clupeiformes; family Engraulidae; genus Setipinna; species Setipinna tenuifilis. The sequence continues at coordinate 14,884,347 of CM059274.1, forward strand.
AAAAGAGTAGGTACAATAGAACATTCTAATGTAATAGAATTCATGTAATGAGAATGTAACTGGAAAGGGAGCTCTAGAAAAAATAAGAGAATTACCCCCATTTGATTAAAGAAAATACAGCTAATTGAACAGTCATGTATAGGCTTGCTTTATAATGGGTATACATGGGGACAAGCACAACCCATTAGGGGGCATTTTGACCACTGTAGATAAGCCAGTAGTACTAGGAGAATTGAACAGCATTGTGTACTTACCAAACATCTTATATTCAGGTACTGTCATTGTGCAGTTGCCTGTGCAATGAAAATAAAATAGCAAGGTCACACAGGTGCAAGATGTGTGTCAAGTACAAAAAGCAATGAAGAAGGGGGTATATATATGAATAATACAAATACTAGTACAAGTAATACAAATAATAAACAATAAGTGGTGAGTGAACTATATACAGACTAGTGCAGCTTTAGCAGAAATTCACTGTGAGGTAGGTATTGCACATAATGATGTGAGTATTGCACAGTATGAACATACACAATAGCAGCAGTGGGGTAACAGACCCAAGTTACATGGACACCACACACACATACTAATGCACACACAAGCACACACACAGCAGCAGTGGCAATGAGGTGAAGTGTCTAGTTGTTCTGACGTCTGTTGGTTTTTCTACTCGATAGACCTAAACCTTCTTCCGGAGGGTAGCATTTTGAACAGGTGATGGCTGGGATGAAGGTGGTCTTTTATGATCGCTCTGGCCCTGGTGAGACACCTAAAGCTGGCAATACTTTTAATACCATACTATTACTATGTGAATGGTTGTCTGTTATTCAGACACAAAACTGCGAGACCAGAGACTTTATGAGTTGCTGTGAGATGTAGTAGCTTTGGGCCTCGCCCCATTCATATTCCAGATAGGCTGCTGCTTACATGCAAAAGGTTGGCAGTTTGGGTCTCTCTCAGTCAAGTAAAAGGGAGGTTGTTGATCTACTGTGAAATGGGGCTGCTGCCTCTGCATCTCGGTCCTGGAGGCCGTTTAGACATCTGTCATCTGACGTCTCTGAAAGCCTTGCGCTTGCGCTTGCGCCTCCTCCTCCTCCTCCCTTTTCTGCCTCCGACTCTGAAGCACACCTCTGTCACGGAGCTGGAAAAGGTTGAAATCCCAGGGCTTCTGGTTATTTTTTCTTCCCCCACTTCCTCCTTTATTTCACTGTGAAAGCAGCCCCTGTCAAAGGCGAGAACTGGAAGGACGCATCGCCAGCAGGCAGCCGGGTTTTAGAAAGCCTGTCGCATCTGGCAGTCCATGCTCTCCATCTCATAGTGATTAGAGGTGTGTGGGGTTGAGGGGGTCAGTCGGCCCGCCTTGATACTCCCACAAAAGGATGAAATACTTTCTTGGTTTTCCTTCACAATGTGTGTGTACTGTCAGTAGAGTCAGTAAGCATATTCAATCCACCGTCTTTCTCTGCTCTTCTGTGCACTATTGAAATCCTCCATCTGTCACTCTGTTATTTGTTGGGGTCTGTCATTCTCTGTCCATTTATTTCTTTTATGCTGGCTGTTTTTTTATCTGAGGTGATAACTGTCTAGTGGTGGACTTGCAAAAAGATGTGCCAGACTGTTATGAGCCTAATCTGAGGGTCTACCACCTACCATTGTGACCTTTAAGCAAGCCACCTAACCCCTAAGGTGCTGCCAGAGGGCTGGAGCTATAGTTTTCTCACTGTAAGTTACTCTGGGTAAAAGTGTCTGCTAGAAGATAAGATGTAATGTAATGGTACTCTTCCTCCTATCTATCTCCTCCCAGGCTGGACAAGTCGAAGGGCGACTACTGTTGCCCCCAGGAGATGAACAACATCCTGAACCACCGGGTCTTGACCCGGCCAGAGATCCAGAACAACGAACGGAACCGCGAGCCATCTCGCGGCGGTGAGGAGAAGAAACCGAAGGTTCTGGAAAAGCCCGGCAAGCATAAGGAGCACAGCCACCGCTGTACGCTGCAGAGGGAAGGAGACAGGTACACACTGCAGAAAGACGGCGAGAGATACACATTGCAGAAGGACGGCGATAGGTACTCGCTCCAGAAGGACGGTGAGCGATACTGCCTGCAGAAAGATGGAGAGAGGTACACACTTCAGAAGGACACTGACAGACACGCACTGCAGAAGGAGGTGGAGAGGTACACCCTCCCCCTCCCGAAAGACAGCAAGAAATATGCACTCCAAAAAGACGCTGACTATGCTAGCCACAAGGAAATAGAAAAATATGTTCTCCAGAAAGACGGAGAGAGACACACTCTTAAAAAAGACAGCAGATACGTCTCTCAGAAGGAAGGACAAGTGTATGCGTTACAGAAGGATGGACAGTTATATGCTTTGCAGAAAGACGGCGAGAGACTGACCCTGCAGAAGGACGGAGACAGATACACGCTCCTTAAGGACGCAGACAGGCACACCCTCCACAAAGACACGGAGAGGTACGCCCTGCCGCCCGGCCTGGACACCGAGACCTACGTCTCGCAGAAGGACATCGAGAGGTACCCTCTCCAGACAGACGGCGCGGACATGCCGGTCCAGCAACAACAACAACAGCGGGACTCTGTTGACCGTGCTGGCGCTCAGCGCGACGTGGTCGACAACTACGCCTACCACCACGAGGTGTGCTCCGCCGCGGCGGAGGTGCCCACCGGTCGCCCCACTGTCACCAAGATCAACAGCATCAAGCTGCAGCCGGCCCAGGCGGCCGCCATCGCCGCCGCCGTCTCCTCCTCAAGGCAGCTCCAGCTCCAGCTCCAACACCAGCATCAGCATCAGCATCAGCAGCAACAGCAACAGCAGCAGCAGCAGCAACAACAGCAGCAGCACAAGCCCAGCCAGCTCAACGGCTCTGGGGAACGCAGCCCACTGGGTGATGTGGCACTGGTGCAGCCTGTCAGAGCTCCAGGGCACAGCCACAGCCACACCCAGGGACAGGGCCAGGGACAGGGACAGGGCCAAGGCCCGACACAGCAGCAGCAGCAGCAGCAGCAGCAGCAGTCGATGGGCCATGAGCCGGAGAAGAACCTGTCGAGGACCAACTCCATGCAGCAGCTGGAGCAGTGGGTGAGGACTCACCCGAGGGTGCGGCCCACCGAGGACGATGCCAGGAGGTGAGCAGGGTTTGATGGGATATTGGTGGTCAGGTGATAGGAAGGACTTGACAACCTGCTTACTTGCAGGAGTGTGTATGTGTGTGTGTGTGTGTGTGTGTGTGTGTGTGTGGCACATGCATGGATGGTGTTTGTGTGTTTGGGTGTGTGTGGTGTTTGTGTGTATGTGAGTGTATGTGGTACAGGCATGTGTGTGTGTGTGTGTCTGTGAATGTGTGTGTGTGTGTGTGGTATGTGGGTGGGTGGGTGGCTGTGTGTGCTTTGGAATGTTTACTTGAACTTTCTAAACCTCTTACATCATCAGTCATCTACACTCTCCCACACTTCACACAGAACGATGCTGACACACAGTAACATCTTCCCACCTCTTCTTTCCCCCACACACAAGTATACCCAAACACACAAACAGGTCTGGTATGAGATCCACCACAGACAGGCTGCTCTCTTTCTCTCTCTCTCTCTCTCTCTCTCTCTCTCGCTCTCTTTCACTCTCTCTCTCTATCTCTCTCGCTCTCTTTCCCTCTCTCTCTCTCTCTGTCTATTGCTCTCTTTCTCTCTCTCTCTCTCTCTGTCTCTGTCTCTCTCTCTCTCCCTCTCTCTCTCTCTCTCTCTACATGCTGAAAAGGCCCCCCGCTCCTTTCCAAATCATTTACTTCACCCACATAGATGCTTTCATCCCGTCCTTCCTCCCCTCGCCCCCCCTCTCATCACCTCCGTCCCACCCCGACCACCTGCCTTCTCGCCATCTCGGCCCGGAGCGGAGCGGAGAGGAGTGAGCTGAAAGCTTGTTATGTCAGTGAGACAGCCGCGCCGCGCGCCGTATTGCTGTCAGGAAGCATCCCCCTCATTTCGCCTCAGCTTGTCTGAGACAGGAGAAGAACAGGAGTGGGTTTTTCTTTTTTTTGTACGCTGCTCTTCCTCCCTCGCTTCTCTCTCTCTCTCTCTCTCTCTCTATCCCTCTCTTTCTCCCTTTCACTCTTGCTCACTCTTACGCTTTCTGTCTCTCACCTCTGCCTTTTTCTCATTCTCTCTCTCCCTCCCTCTGTCTTTCTCTCATTCTCTCTCTCCCTTCCTCTCTGTCTTCTCTGTCTCTTTTTTATTGCTGTCTCTCTCCCTCTCCACTCTTTCAGGGCTGTCTCCTTCGCTCCCCAGATGAATAAGTCATGGAGAGCATGTCCCTGACTAGAGTGTTGTGTCTCCGCCACAAGTGTCTGTCCAGACCGGTCGGATGATGAGTACGAGGAAGGCAACGCCAGCGTTACGCCTCCCATTTTCCATTTAAATGCTAATTTTGGCCCCTGTCCATCAACATACCATGAACAGTATCTCTACATGGCCTCGTCCTTCTTTCACACACCACACACCACTCTCTCTACATTGTTTTGTCAATGTGTGCTGATAGGAGTGATATTTTTACGGTTTGCTGCGTCTTCAAACAGGCTTGTTACTTCCTCGTTAACTATCTTGCCAGCTACAAGAAGACTTTTAAAGTGGTCAAAGAGATCCTCTGAGTCCAGTTCCATGGCTGAGGAATCTTCTAGATAAAATTGGACTCTTGCACGCAGGCCTGTCTCTTCACCCTGTGCGTGTGCGAGGTCTATGCAGTTTTGTGTATGCAGTCTGCTGCCCAGAGCTAACTGCTAAAGGAAATACCTGTGCTAATGCCCTCTTCATTAGTCTCAGCCACGGTTCGTGAAAGACCTGAAAACACATCTATAGGAAGTGGAAGAAACAGGTACACTGTTTCCAATAACAAACCACTTTTGTACTATTACGGCCGTTGATCTGAAGAAAAAAAACAGAAACTGTCATTACAAATAGAAAGTGACAGTGGATAACAACAGCAGTTCACGCTTGTGGCCATCGACGGGTAGATTAAGGGAAAAAAGAGCAGCTGTCTGCGTTCGCTGAATTGTACATTGTGTGGGCTAAGCGACAGATGTTGTTTTAATTGTAGTAAAACTGTGTGAAATAGACTAAAGGCACAGACACTTTAGGTATACGTCCCACTGACAAACATCTATCTATCTATCTATCTATCTATCTATCTATCTATCTATCTATCTATCTATCTATCTATCTATCTATCTATCTAAGAGTCTATCTATCTATCTATCTATCTATCTATCTATGGTTATGGTTTTTGCCTTTGAAATCTCCCGTTTGATATTCTCCAACTACTATGTGTAGTAATAAGAGTATGTTCCCAGTGTCTGTTTCTTCCTGCTTTTGCCTTTTTTAAAATTTTTAGTTATATTAGAAGTCAGTACGCCAAGTCCCTTAATGATTCTCCTAAGTGCCCTTCAGTTGTGCTGCAGGGACACAGAGGAGCCGGATTGGTCCTGGTCCATACTGTGCTGAACCTCTGCACTCTGAAGCTGTCCTGCAGCTTGTGTGTGTGTGTGTGTGTGTGTGTGTGAGAGAGAGAGAGAGAGAGAAAAAAAGAGCGAGAGAGAGAGATTATGCACGTGTGTATTTGTGAGACAAGTAATCAGCAGCTCTTTTCAATCTTCACAACCACCCATCTACCCTCCCCTCCCCCACTTCCCACTCCGCTACCCCAATGCCAGCTTGCGTTGAACTTGGCATCCTCCAAGCCTGGTTGGCACAAGATGACACACTCTTTAAGACGGGAGACTGTCCGTCATGCCAGGCTTCGACCGGCTAGCACCAGCTTCTGGATGTGAAGGATGGCGATTGGGGAGGATTGGGGGTAGGATGGAGAGGCAAATCTCCAATCCTCCTCCTCCTCCTCATCCTTCCAGCAGCGAAAAAATAACCTCTCCACGATCCCCACATCTGTCTTGTTTGCTGACCGGCAGTTGACTTTTCTGTGGGCGAGCTACTCATATTGTCTGTTTATTAAAGCGCATGGTTTGGGGACACAGAGGGGTCAGAGGTGATCGGGCAAAAGTGCCACGGGCAAAACCAGAGGCGTGCTTCAGCATAATGGCGGCAGCAAAGCTGTTTTCATGCGATATGGTAATGATTAAGGCCCTAATTATAGCCCCTAGGAAAAAACGGGGGAATTATCACAAAGTTAAAGCTAGGACTAATTAGCATAATTCTATTATCAGACAATGTGTGCAGGTAATTAGATGCAGTTTCCACTGAACACACGTGATTTAAGTACCAAATAAAGACCTTTATTCCGTCGATAAAGGAGGGGGATAAGTCATTTTATCTATTTTTTCTCCTTGTCTTCTTCTCATCTTCTTCTTCTGATTCTTCTTTTTCATCCTGGGTGTCCGCAGCATAACCTCCTACCAGACGCTGCCCAGAAACATGCCCAGCCATCGGGCACAGGTGGTGCCGCGCTACCCGGAGGGATACCGAACGCTGCCTCGCAACAGCGGGACGTCTCGTCCAGGCAGCGTGTGTGGCTACCCCACATCAGCCTACGAGCGCGGAGGAGGAGGAGGTGGAGGAGGTGGTGGTGGTGGTGGTGGAGGAGGAGGTGGGGGAGGAGTCAGCAACAGTGGCAGTGGAGGAGGCTCCCACCACCACCCCCTCACCACGGCGACCGCGGCGGAGAAGCGGCGCTCCATGCGCGACGACACCATGTGGCAGCTGTACGAGTGGCAGCAGCGGCAGGTCATGAGCCAGCGGCAGGCGTACGCCACGCTACCGAGCCCACGCATCATGGCCGACATCGCAGAGCACGCCGCAGCAGCCGCAGTGGCCGCAGCAGCAGCGGCGGCGACGACCCCGGGTGCTCGTGGCAGCATCGCCCCGTCCATCCCTCCCTCTCCCTTGCACAGCTCGCTCGGCGGGGGCATCTACCACACCTACTCGCCACGCCGCTCGGCGCGTAACCACGCCGCGCACTCCGAGCTGTCCTCGCCCGTCTACCGCGGGGACCTGACCATCGACCGCCGGCACAGGGCCCACTCCAACAAGGTAACGCACCGGAAGCAAAAAAAAACAGAAACAAAGTCCACAAAACCAGTGTGCTCCAAAAAAAAATAACATGGGACGTGATGTTGTGGGTATGTGCCCTTCATCATTAGGCCTACACAGCACACAATGCACAGGAAGCACCCTGAGCACTTCTTAAACCCCCTGAGCATTTCCTGTTCCTGTGTCTGTGAAGGTTCTTCATCTCAGTTATGATAGTCGTAAATGCTAAGTTGTAGGCAACACACAGGATGTCTATGTGGAGCTTGAAGACCGTTCAGTTCTCTCATTTAAAAGTTCGTAAGATGCCTTTTGTAATGGTAGGTGAAACATCATCAATCTCCAAATTGATAACCGTGGACATCTGGGAACTTAGAGCTTAGAGCTCTCCCATTGGCAACAAGTCTGGTTAGGTGAAAACAAAACTGCAGCCCAACTGAATGTCATTGAAATCAGGCACCTGATGGTGTTTTGTATAAGCAGAATCCCGGTCGCACAACATCAAGTTCCTTTTATGATGTTTTAATGACCATTAAATGCTATCGACTTAATTTTCTCTTATGTTACATTTGAATTGTTTCGCTGTGCTTATGCAGGAAATTGGCTTATTATTGCATTTGCTCTTATGTAAGTGAAAATATTAGCATGCCAGAATTGAAGCTCATTAAAGTTAAGTGTTTTGGCAGACAGTGTAACTCTGTTAAGATGGTATGACAAACACATTAGCCATCAGCTGTGTTGTTCCCAGCAGTCTGTTATTAGCTATTTTCAGCTTGTTGTAGTTGGACAAGTGCCCTCTTTTTTCTGTTGTCAGTCTGCCTTTTGATGTTGCCACCTCTGCCCCCCTTCCTCTGCCCTCTCTTTCTCTCTTTCTCTCTCTCTCTCTCTCTCTTTCTCTCTCTCTCTCTCTCCAGTATGCCTACCCTACACTTGACCGGAGGTCCGTGGCCATGGGCGCTCCTGTCCAGAGCATCACTCCGCAGTCCCTGCAGGGGAAGACGGTGAGACAGCCTGTTTCCGTTATTGCTGTTATATAGACAACTTCGTTAATAACAATCAATCATGAAAAAACAAACATTAGAAAAGAAAATAAATCTATCAAAGGTAAAGGTCTGTTTCTATATAATATTACAATAATAGTGGGCATACAATAATTCTTGCCCAAGACTTAGTGATTGCTTGTATACTCTGTAAATCATCAATACTGAAGTTGTATTTACTTTGGGCCAAGTTGTCAAGCAATGTAAAAGATTATGACAATCATTGAGTGGAAACACAGTTTAGCTGCCTATCTGTCTGTCTTTCCTGAAGACATGACCTGCACCAAAAAATTCTTCCACAAGTACTCTATAAATCTGAGTCTCCTTTAAAAGTTGTCATAGCATCTTTATACGATCGTATAGTTTTATGTTTACTTTTTTGGCAAGTATTTGGTACATAACGCATAAAAGTAAGCAGCGATTTGAGTGTAGTTGGCTCAGACAAACATTTGAAATGAAAAACTTGGATGCATTTCGATGACAGGAGCATTAGAACAGGTTTAATACGCAATTATATCTGTATAGCGACTTAATGGAAGGAACAGATACCCACTGAACCACTGGGCCTTTGGTTCAAGAGTTTCCCTCTCATCTTGTACAAGCATCTGTCTTACTCATACCGCTGGTAAAAGAGCAATTAGGAGCAGGCAGAGCCAAGCGTGTGAAAGTAAAAACTGCCACAAACTAGGCTCTAAATATTTCATACGGTTAATTGAGCGAGCCCTCTCATATGAGGCAGCCCTTTATAAATTATTTGCTTGGCCTCTACCCACTCCACTCTTAGACAGATATTTGGTATTTGCCAACAAATCAGTCAGGGTGGATGGCTCTTAAAACACACTGTGCCGTTTACTTTTCTTCTGCCCATGTGCTGTGACTGACAGAAATATCACGGGCCCTACTCTAATGATACTGCCTTCAAAACTTCCCTGGGGCCAGCTGTGGCCTAATGGTGAAGGAGTTGGTCTTTGGATCGGAAAGGTTGCCGGCTTGATTCCTTTACCAGTAGGAAAAACGTGGGTGGGAGAGTGGATAACTAGTGTTATCCGACCTAGACCCCTCATTGGTGGCTGAGGTTCCCTTGAGCAAAGCATCTAATCCCATATTATTCCACTGTAAGTCACTGTGGATAAGACTGGCAGGTATATGACATGTAATTTGTAGTTTATTTTATTTATTAGTATAATTTGTAATATAAATGTTGCATGCAATTTGATGCATTGTACCAGAGTTAGCCTGGTAGGCTAATTTACATCTGCAGTCCCCTGGTTGGTAATGCTATGTGATGTGAAGACCGCCAAAAACTGTTCAAGCAGAATAGTTTTGTGTTTGCAGTGCAATGTAAACAATATGTTTGTGAGCTTGTGTTCGTCCAGCCAAAGCTGAGGTTTACATTCTTTTCTTGTCTACAACCATGGCAATAATGTGGCCAGCAGTGTATACAGTAGTCTCATGCTTCCTACTCACAGAATACCAAATGTCAAAGGTGTGTAATTAAGAAACACGAAAGTATTCAACCCCTTGCTGTTTATTCAAACTCAGAGTTGAATTCTGTTTGTGTACATTTTTTCAACCAACCCAGCCAGCCCAAGAGCAGCGACTTTGACACCCACTGTGTGGCCCAGTCACACACACAAAGGCTAACCTGCTCCTTGATCCTGTCACGTTTCCATTACCAGAGAGACCAGCGCACATGTTCATACCTATTCCGCTTAAGTCCCACAAAATGTATGACCACATCCGACCCCGCTTTTACCTTTTCCATCCCAACGCCACTGGGCCAGTCGCCTACATTTTCCCTAATGCTCCCGGCCTGTCACATTTCAAACCTCTAGTCCACAGGTTATTACCAGAGAGACCAGCGCATATGTTCACACATTCATACCGCCCCCTGCTGCCATATTGTATTGCTAAATCCCCTCGAATGTCACACATCATCCCACCCCTCCCACCTTGTCTAAATGAATGTCACTGTGGCAGTGACCAAAGTTTTTTCGACCGCCCCCGCCAACGTCCCGGGCCTGACAAGGTGCTAACGTTTGCCCCCCTCCCTGTGTCTGCCCCCCGCCTCGTTCACCCGCCCGCCCACCGGG
>CM059274.1:14897018-14964518 GCA_030347295.1 Setipinna tenuifilis
GCACACAGACACGTACACACACACACACTGACACACAGACACACACACAGACACACACAGACACACACACACACACACACACACACACACACACACACACACACACACATACAGTATGTGCTGATCACCCATACTGAGTCAGTGGGAGTTGTTAAAAGTTTCCAAGGTTGTAAACTTGATATGTGCTGTGTGCTGCTCCCTCCTTCCTTCCTCCTTCCGTCCCCCCCGTGCTGTGCTAGATGAAGGAGAACGAGCCTTTAATCTTCATGATCCACACTATGATCGAGAACTCCGCGCCCAGGCCTCAACTGTACCAGCAAGTAAGGTCGCAGGCTACCAGCAATCCACGCACCTGTTGCCTGTTGTCATCGAATGCTTCCTGCCCCCCCTGCCCCCCCTCTTGTTTTGCCCCCCCCCCCCCCCCCCCCCCCTTCACATCGGATGCCCCCCCCCCCCACCAAAAAATGTCATCACAATTTTTTTTAATTTTTTCCCACCATCTTGTTGGTGTTGGTGTTGTTGTTGATGTTACAGCACGTCACGGTCACTGCTCTTTTTTTTCCCGCTCCTTTTTTATTCCCCTGAACTCTCCGGCTTGTGATGAATGGGATGTCAGTGTGCTTCTGTTAGCATCTGTTTTTTGTTGTTGTTTTTTTGTTCTGCCACATGGCCATTTAGTCAGTTCTGCCTCACAGTAGATGCTCCTAGAGATCCATCACCCCCCCCATAAATTTGACACTTTCTAGCACTTTCTAGCACCCGCTCCTTTTGTGTTGCTGATGCCTTGTACGTTTGCCAGTGGGAACAAGGCATTGATGAAGAAGGTTCATTTAGGTTTAAAAAAATGAGATTCCTGCTTTCTAAATGTATCATATTACTACACAAATTCCACTGGCAGCCTTTTTGTATAGAGATGGTAGGTTAAAAAAAACAGTTTGAGTTTGGGGGGGAGAGTTTTTGCTCTTGAAAGTTTTCTCCAACTTTTAAGGGCACCCGGCTGCAACCCTCCTGCCCCCCATCTTCAAAAAGCGGGAGGGAGGGTTGGAATCGGACAGGAATCGGAAAGGACAGGACAGGACAGGACAGGACAGGACAAGGCATCGGGGCTCGGGCCTGGCTGTCAGAACCGCCAAGAAGCGGGTTGCTCCCGCTGGACTTCCTGGGGATTGTGAGGGCCGAATTTAGCAGGCGAGCTTTTCATTAGTCACGCTAACTCAGGCCCTGACAGCCCCCACCCCCCCACCCCCTCACCCCCCCTTACCAGGGGAGCGTAATTAGCAGCGGCGCTTGGCTAGCTGCTGCCTGCCGGCCAGCGCGTGCCCCCGCCTCTTTCTCCTCCTGCTGCCCAGCTCTGGTACCACCCTGCACACTGCACACTGCACACTGCACACTGCGCACTGCACTGTGCAGCTAGCTAACCCCACACCTCTGTGCTCCAGGCTGAAGGGCATAAGAACCGTGGATCTCAGTCCATCAGCCTCCAGCCAGGCCATGCGGTTAGCCAGGATGGACAGCCAGCTGCAGCCTCTCACCTTTGTCTTTCTGTAAGATATTTTTTGTATATGTATGCGTATCCACCAACCAACACTCCGAAGAAGCTTGCATTCATTTGAACTGAAGGGACTGCACACCACCATACATTTGTGTTGAAAAAGTTTTTCACCATTCAGGCTTTGTCGCATTGTTATGGTTGTTTTGATATTTCTGTTCTTGGACCTTTTTATTCTGACTGTGATCCACACCAAACATTGTGAAATAGAGAACTCCCACCTCCCCACACACACCTCCAGCTTCAGGTCATACCAGCCAGCCAGCCAGCCAGCCAACTTCTCATCCCCCTGCCCATACACTCAGCCTGCCTGAAACCACCTGCCACTTTTATCACCTTGAGGTTTTAAAAGTGATGCTGCCTGCCCTTCCTATAGCACTGACTTAAATCAATGCAGGAACACCCCCCCCCATATCCATCCATTACTTGTCAAGGTTTTTAACAATCTGTGTGTGTGTGTGTGTGCTTATGTGTGTGTGTGTGAGTGAGTGTGTGTGTGTGTGTGTGTGTGTGTATGTGTTTGTGTGTGTGTGTGTTTGTGTGTGTGAAGGCGTATGTGTGTACCCGTGCTGGTGTGTACGTGTACAAGGGTTGATATGTGTGTAGGTGGGTGGGGGGGTTGGGTTGGGTTGGGTCAAGAAAAATGGGAGTTCAGAACTTTGCATATTTGTAAATTACATTTCGTGCTGTAGGCTAGTCATACATCAAATACTAAAGAAACAGTGAACCTCGAGTTCAGTCTTTTACACAAATAATTAGTTATAAGCCGTGCTGGGTTGTGTGGCTGTAATGTATAGTCCTGCATAGGGGCATTTTGCCATGTACACTAGTGTTACAATCAAGATTTAGAGAAAAGTGTCTGAAGGTTCCTGGCCCCTAATATTGCAGTACAAAGGCACACCCTTGTTCTCATTAGCCACCTATTTGAGCATTTGAAAGTATGTATGAGACAACTGAATGATCCCGTAATGCAAGAGTGATCTTAACTCGCAGTAGCCCTCGGGCAAGCAAATTGAAATATATGGCAGTGCTGCATTAGCAACAAATTGAGAATGGTGTCCACAGCCAAGTGCATTAGATAAGCTGGCGCCGTCCTGCAGAGGCTCTTTTCTAGGCCTTTCTCCGCCTTCTTCTCTTTCTTTTCTTTTTTTTGTTTCTCTGTCTGAGACCGCTGCTCTGTCTTTCAGATGGGTGCCGAGGACTACAGAGACGGATCCTACACATACCGGCCCGAAGAGCTGGACGTAGATGTGAGTGCTTGGCAGCGAGCGAGCATCGAGACTGTAGTTAATGTTGACTCATCAAAGGATGTTCTAACTTTAATGGTCTTGGGAGGAGAATGGAATAGTTTGTTTTGGTGTTACTTCAGTTTCGATTTTGTACGCCTATGGAAAATAAAATGAGGAACTGACAGCTTATACTGATAGTCATACTGTACCAGAAGGTGAAGAAAATACAATAATGAATACAAAACAGTTTTCAGCCTTCAGATTTCTGAATGTTGAGAATTTTTCAGATCACGTCAACTTGTCGTAAGTTAGCTTTTGAAGCTGACAGAAAATAACCACCTGCACCAGCTGTATTTTGAAATGTGCAAAAGCCTTTGACATTTGTATTCATAACTTTTTTTGACGCCTCCCCAAAAACCCGTCTGACACTTGTGTATTTTAGGCGAAACTCAGCAGGCTGTGTGAGCAAGACAAGGTGGTGAGAACCCAGGAGGATAAGCTACAGCAGCTCCACAGAGAAAAGGTAACACCTCCCTCCCTCCCCAACCCCCTCTCCACACCGAACATATTAAATCACCTCAGGCCATCTCACAAGTTAATCTCATGCAGGACCACGAGGAACGATAAGCTCAGTGATCTTTGGCGATATCTTCATGACATCAACACACCACAGCGTGCCGTTTCTATTTCAGACTGTTTTAACAGAGCAGCAGCCTGTGGGTCGCATGTCCCAGTTAGGTCTGGTGAAAAAAAAATACACACATCTGAAGTTTCACTCTTAGAAAGTCTTGGAACTATTTAAGCACTTGTTCCTGGTCATAAAAAAACTGCCCCTTTTTTGCATTTTTTTTATCGGGAGAGTTTGCATCACTGCTTAAAGAATCCATCCGTGGGGGTCACCTTTATCGTCGATTAATTATGAGGAAAAGGCTCAGGGGCTCCAGAGAACTTCATTAGGGCTCATTGCTTGCTGCTCTCACCCCCCGGCCTGCTCTGCTGCACCTGCTCCCCCGGTCCCCATGTGGCCTCCGGCAGCCAATGCAGCATATTGCTGCTGTGCTCCCATGCAGTCTTTCATCCACAGACCCAAGCCAGGTCCTATATTACATCACTCTACAGCCACCAAGGACAAGGGCCACAAGGACTTACGTTTGTTACAGTGCAGTTACAGTTTCACTACCAGAAGATAGATACCTTTCTCCCCGCACCTAATTCATAGTTATATAGGTATAAATACCTTAATGAAGAAAGTGTAGCAGCACTTTATAATAGCTACTTCATAATAAGCATTTATTTTGTTTATCATTTGGTAAGCATTGCTTTCACACTATTTCTCATCAGTAAATCATTTATAAACACACTGACAGACATCTGTCTGGATGTCAGTTGGATATCTGTCTGTATGTCTGACTGTTTGTCTTTATGCTATCTGGCAATATCTAAGCTGGCAATAATGTAATAGCCTCTAACACGGGCCTAACCTAGGCCTAACCCAGGCCTGACCCGGGCCTGACCAGGACCTAACCCGGGCCGGACTCGGACCTAACCCTAAATCTAAACCCATCATAAGTTCTGCCAAACCCCAGAATATATTCCGGATCCTGGTAGTATTCTGGATCTTGTGATCCAGAAAGTTAAAATTCGAGGGGCCTCGTGGAAAATGGGCTACTGAGAAGTAACTAATCAAGCTAGGGACACCAATTTGTAGCTGAGGCATTGTAGATTCAGTAGAGTGTTAACAGATTTGATGTATCTTCAAAAGTTACACATCTGTATCCAGAAGAAATCTGCCATTGACGAAAAAGCATTTTTGCTCTATGAATTTTTAACTAATTATGATATAAACTAGATTCCAAGTTCTAGGGGTATGTTTTCTGGGTCACAGAATCAGATTTGACAGGTTAAAATATCACAGAATCAATATCCAATTTAATTAATGTCTTTTAATGTCTTAAGCTGAGAATGATAATAAGGTGGAGACTTAAGCTGCCTTGGCGGAGGTCTGCGCTCTCCGAATGCTTTTCTAGTTTTATATTTAGTTGATTGGATTTCCAGCTTTGATTGGCTCAGGTTTGACTGTATCAACTTACAGTATAAGTTGTAAGTGTTTTTTTATATAATATCATATTTATATAATATCTGGTTATCTGAACCTTTTGCTGAAAGTTAGCCAAGTAAGTAACTTTACTTTAGTTTATAATGTGGTGTTTTATATATATATAGTCCTGCACATGGCTTTGGAGAAAAGCATGTGGTTAATAGTGTAACTGTGTACTACTGTGACTGTGTAGCACACACTGGAGACGGCGCTGCTGTCGGCGAGCCAGGAGATCGAGATGAGCGGCGAGAACCCGGCGGCCATGCAGAGCGTCATCCAGCAGCGGGACGTGCTCCAGAGCGGCCTGCTCAGCACCTGCCGCGAGCTGACCCGCGTCACCACGGTGAGCAGCGCGGACGCCACACACACACTCAATACACTCACACTTACGCATGTACAGGATATACACACACACACACACACACACACACACACTTACGCATATACAGGATACACACACACACACACACACACACATACACTTACGCATTGTCAGGATACACACACACTCACACACATACACTTACGCATGTACAACATACACACACACACACACACACACACACACAGCATGATGAGCAGCGCAGATGACACACACACACTCATGCATGTACAGGATACACGCACACACACACATACACACAGTACAGTGAGCAGCACAGACACCACACACACACACTAACGCATGTACAGGATACACACATACAGAGCGCAGTGAGCAGCCCAGATGACACACACACACTCATACATGTACAGGATACACACACACACACACACACACACAGCATGGTAAGCATGGCAGCGCTGATGCAAGACATGTTGTACACACACTAGCTGACACACGCACAAACACACACACACACACACACACACCAACCTCAGCTTGCCTTTCGAGCACTTAACATCTGAAAGGCATTTTCAGTGTACACTGCCATGATGAAATGAAGAGTAAAACTTTGCCATGATGCCAAACATAGAAACTGCATTATCTTACACAACAAATGCACATAAATACATGCATGAATACAGGCATAGTGAACATCCAACCCATAAACCTACAGCCCTCTCTTGTGTACTATCATGCAGTACATAATGACAGTATGCACAGAAATTTGTACTCTGACCACCTTTAGTCCAGTCCTCCTGGTTAACTCCAGCTGTGTGATTTAAGTCAGCCTGACTCTGTGTGTGTGTGCGTGTGTGTGTGTGTGTGTGTGTGTGTGTGTGTGTGTGTGTGTGTATGTGTGTGTGTGTGTGTGTGTGTGTGTGTGTATGTGTTTGTGTCTGTGCCTGTGTCTGTGTGTGCGTGCATGCTTGCGTGTGTCCATGTGTGTGTGTGTGTGTGTGTGTGTGTGTGTGTGTGTGTCCTCAGGAGCTGGAGCGGGCCTGGCGAGAGTACGACCGGCTGGAGGCCGATGTCACTGCAGCCAAGGCCAACCTGCTGGAGAGGCTGGAGGCCCTGGGCAGCCCACAGGTCCCTGTCCCCCTTCTGCCCCCTTCTGCCCCTTTCTCCCCCCACTTCTCCCCCCACTTCTCCCCTCTTCTCCCCTCCCTGTCTCCACAGCAGAGGCAAATATCCCCAATTTCAGTCCTACCACATATTTGTTCCAGCCAATGTTTTTAAATTACTGATATTAATTAGCACAACACAATCAACCAGGTACAGTAGATGAGCTAATTAGTGAAATCACCCTTGTTACGAGCACAGGCATAAGGCACATACGGCAGGACTTTTCTGTCCTCAAACCGGTTGGTCCACCTCTGCTCCACAGCACCACCACCTTGACTCCTTTCCCCTCTCTCTCTCTATTTCCACTTCTTCTCTGACATTTGCTAGCCGCCTGATTAATGGAAGCAGCACCAGCTCGGACCATGCTGGGCCATTGCAGCACCAACTTATTGTGCCAAAAAGGAAAAAAAAAATAGAAATATCTTGAAGACTTCTTTGGCTGGAAGACTAGTGGGGGAAAAAGCAAACTGTTTTGCACAATCTGTCACTGTAGCAGTAATGCTAATTGGTGCTTTACAGTGATAATTGATCATGTTTCCAAACATGAACTCGTTATATACAAGCCACTATTTACAACCCAAGAACAAGCTGTTACTTTCTCAGCCTGTAACTTTTGTGGTGCAGAATTAATCATGGGAAAACCCTGCATTACTTAAAGTTATTAAAGTTATCTCATTCAAGATGGTTAGGTTGTAATGGTTCAGTACTCTCTCTTCTTCCTCTTACGTGTGGCGTGGTGCATGTCACTGTAACCTAGACAGCTAGGCACGCTGAACTTTCACACTGCAAATTTGTCATGTTTTGAATTCAACCATTTGTGTGCTTGTGTGTCATGTAAAAACCCTAATCACAGGTAATCACGGTACCCCATTTTCCAACATTGTCAGGTCGTAATGGTTGAGTCCTCTCCTCCTGCTCCTACATGCGGCACAGTGCGTGTCACTGTAACCCAGACCGCAGGCAGGCAGGCAGTCAGGCAGGCAGGCAGGCAGGCACGTCTGTCAGCCTTGGAGCGCCCCCCCGTACCTCCTCCTGCCCCCGTGAGTCGGCAGTGCCCATTAGCCAAAGCAGCTAATTAGTTTTAACACCTGCAGGGCCTCCCGCACTCGTTAGCGGAGAGCAAGAGCGAGAGAGAGAGAGAGATGGAGGGAGAGGAGAGGATAGGAGAGGAGAGGATAGGAGCGGAGGACAGGAGAGGTTGAGAGGTGGAGGAGGTTGTTGTGGTGGTTGTGGTGGAGGTGGTGGTGGTGGTGGAGGCCTTCAGATCTGGTTATTAAATTTCTCCCCGCGCGAGAATCTAAAGGGCTGACCACCATCTTCACACCTGACTAAGAGTCAATTACTGCTGGATGTTCCGGCGTGGCTAAGCGCGGGTAATTGGAGAAAGGCCATTAAGGGGGGAGGAGTGCTGGCCTGACTCCTGATGAGGGGGGAGGGGGAGGGAGGGGGGGGGGGGCGGTACATGATCACGTTGAGCACTGGGAGGCTCTTAGTAATAAAGTGCGCCTGAATGGAGAGTTGGTGATAAACCAGGGGAGTGTAATGTTAACTGTTTGTTTTTATGTATGCACAGCTTACGACAGGGGGGTCAAAGAGTGATAGGAGATGTCTGATGTGCCTTTGTGGTGGTACATGTATAGTGCCAATTTATAATGCGTATATAATATGATATTTCGTATATTATATGGATTATTTGCTGTCACCTTGGCCAGGACTAAGAAGAGATAATATATCTCAATGGGACATTCCTGATAAATAAATGCATAAAAGGATAAATAAATAAAAAGATTACTATGGTTTTGCCAGTAGGGCTAAGATTAAGGTTTTTCCTTTTTTGTATGTATGTGTGTTGTGGTATGCGTGTGTGTGTGCATGTGTGTGTGTGTGTGTGTGTGTGTGTGTATGTGCCTCTAAGCAGACTGAGCCCCCAAGCCAGCAGCATGTGAAGATCCAGAAGGAGCTTTGGAGGATCCAGGATGTGATGGAGGCTTTGAGCAAGAATAAGCCAAAAAGAAGCGTCGACACCAGTAAGTCTGTCAGTCACAGAGAACCCCCACATGCATGTGTGTGTGTGTGTGTGTGTGTGTGTGTGTGTGTGTGTGTGTGTGTGTGTGTGTGTGTGTGTGTGTGTGTGTGTGTGTCCTCTCACACACAGAACACAAGTACACACACAAAAACACTTTCAGACAAATGTGTGTGCACACTAAGCCTCACATAGCAAGGAATGACAACTCAAAAGGGATCTTTCTGCCAGATCCGATTTGTATGGTTTTTAACCAAAGAGATATGTCGTTATTGCCTGCTCTAGGCTGTTATAACAAAAAAAAAACACTGATTCAGCTGACCTAACTTGATTAAATAAAGACTCAATGAAATTTCAACCCAACGCAGGGCCAAAGACAAACACAGATAAAAGTATTCACTGAGTTTGTATACACACATGACCTATTGCCTTTACAGGGAATATGAACATTTTTTTTAAAAACAAAATGTTAAAAATTAAATATTACCCTCCTGTGTTTTTTTGTAGGCTTCCAAGGCACAAAACCTGCTGCAAATGTTCACAAACCTGAGGTGAGTTGCACAGTTTCTGACAGAGAAACAATCCAAATAAACAAATAATCATGGCTGACCTGAAGGTTTCAGACTACTGTCTAACAGTCATGCCTTACTGGTAGCAACCTTCGTATCGCTGAATGATTGATGCTAACCAGCCCAAAACTAAAGTAACGTGTTGTGCTTACAACTTCACTCGTATAACTGCTTGGGGTTTTCGTATCAGTGACTCCTAGTCTTCCTCATCAGTGTGACGTAACCTCCCCCCCCTCCATCCCCCCACCCTTAGAAGGACAAACTTCCTCCATCATTTGTCTAATCTGTAGGAGGCTGACCCACCAGTGCCCCCCCGACCCCCTCTTCCTCACTCCTACGAGAGCGGAGACTGCCCGTCCGTCGTACCGCCCGCAGCCTCAGCCTCGGCCGGCGGCACCAGCCAAGGGCACATACCCCGCCCTCTCCAGCACCAGAGGAATGGAGCCCAGAGCGTAAGCTGTTCCCTTTTAGTCGCGTCATCATGCGGTGTGAGAGCACCATTGATGTCATCAGCTGCATCTTCATCATCATGAACATCATGATCATCATCAACAGCAGCAGCAGCAGCAGCAGCGGCGGCATCCACTTTAGGATCAGCTGCCCTCAAAGCCTTTCTTGCCTCTTGGCATGAGTGTGCCGATTGTTCTCCCGCTCGCTCATCCGTCTCCTCATGGATACATTTATTTCCTCCTTTTCCTTTTCAGCATCTTTTCATCTGACTGCTTTTGGTTCATTCCATCCATCTTTCACCACTCCCTTATTGAGCATCAGACATTGCGCTTGTAGTGGTTTGCACTAAGAGTTTGACCTTGACTGTTTCAGTCGGAGTCTTGCCATTGTGTGTGTGGATTGATTGACCTTGTGTTTGAATTTGACTGTGGTTGCTTGTTGGCTTTACCATGAGTTTTAAGTTCATGCAGTCTGGATCTTGGTTCATGTCCATGCATCCATGGTTTCAAGCCCCCCTACCCCCCCCCCCACTCCACCCCACCCCATTTGTAGTGCTGTGGTGTTCCTTTCATGTTTGGTAGTGCTTTGTGTTGTGTTCTTGAATGCATTTTGAACATCTGGTGTACATTTTGGAGTGTGCTGTGTGGTGGGCAGCTCTTGCCATCTCCATCCCTCCCATGTTGTGAGCCATGCTGTGTACGGCCATGTTATGAGCGATGTACTCATGATGCGCTTGTCCCATGTGACCCCTTGTGCTTGTGACCATTAGGGTTAGCATTTCAGACAGGCCTATTCCTAGCTGTCACATGGCGCACATAGCAGTAACTGTGTGCCATTTGCAGCCAGTAATGAATTCTGTACTGAACTGAAATTCAATGGTCATATTTTTCCTTCTGTGTGGAAACCAGCCTTTGGTGTAGTGTCGATGTAGTGTGTGTACGTGTGTGTGTGTGTGGTTGTAGTGTAGTCCAGAGGTATCAGTGCAGGCGTCAGGAAGCAAAACCCCTTGCCATGTGTTTCTTTCTGCCTGTGCCCTTAACACAGGTAATTTCACAGGTAATAACTACTTAGCCGATCTACCTTTCTGATTATTTTTACGCTCATTAAGATCAGCTGGTTTAAAAAAAGTGATTGGATCAAATAAAATGGCAGCAGGGTTTTGACTATCTGACGCTTAGTATTGACACCTCTGATGTAGTCTCTGGTGTAGAGGCATAAGTCACATGCTGAGGACGTCGATCTCTCTCAGGGTCCCGACTACCGGCTGTATAAGAGTGAGCCGGAGCTCACCACGGTGGCCGAGGTGGACGAGTCCAACGGTGAGGACAAGACAGCCGAGCAGGGGGCCACGGAGAAAGAGCCCAGCAGTGCTAAAGGTGCCCCATCAGAACCCCGGTTCCGCGGTTTTAGAACTCAAGAACATCTTCTAGAACATCTAGTATAGCTGGTTGGAGCTACTCAAACGAATGTTCTTTCAACCCTGTGTGTGTATGTATCTATGTATGTATTGCTCAGGAATGCCCCATCCTGTGGGCATTGTGCAGCCCAGAGCAAAGTCACCCATATCGGAGTCGACCAGCATCGCGTCGTATGTCACTCTAAGGAAGAGCAAAAAGCCTGATTCCAGAACAGTAAGTGTTGCTCACATGGGACAAAAAAAGAGGACTCCTCAGAGATGGCTCTGAGAGAGAACCTTCTTTTTTTCATCAAGTTTTCATCTTAATCTACTCAACTATTCTTACAGTTTCTGGATTCTGTCCAGGAGTGGTTGGGGTAATGGTAGCCGAATTCTTTTATTAAGAGTATTTTCTTTCATTTCCTCGGACTACATTGTTTTTTTATATTATTTTCTGGTCAGAAAGGTCATTTCTGGACAAAGGTCTAGATAATTGGCTAACGGATGTCTGTATGTAATATACAGTATGTCCATGTTGTATAGATTTGATGTTTTTCTATATTATCTGTCGTACAACTGGGTGTGTGCACAGCATCATGAAACTGAAAATAGTTGCTGACAGAAACTAACGTCATACATGTGCATGAGCATCGATCCGATCCACTGGCGCTGAGGAATTTGATCTGCTGATCTGCGAATATGTTTAAACATGACCTGAAACATTTCTCAGGCATGCCTTTGTCGAATTCTGCGCATCTCTCAGGCATGCCTTGAATTCATCAATTCTGCATTGGATTAAGATCTTCTCCCTCCCTTGCAAGAGGCCGTGGATGAAATTCTTATCTTCCTCCATTTTGTGAGGGACTGTATGGGTCCTTTGGGCAGCAGCAGTGAGTGTCATTCTGGAAGATGTGTTTTGCCCATCTGCTCTCTCTCTCTCTGAGCAGTGACGTGACTGCATGCACTCGTGAGGAGGTGGCAGGCAGGCAGGCACTGACCTTCTAAGATAAGACGTGCAGTTTCAAGCCATGCCAGGATGCCCCCCTACCGATTGCCATCTAAATCTGTAACCTTGACGGTGCCCACCTATGCAGTCAATACTTTGGGAACCTGCTGGCTTTGCCGACTAGGTTGTATCCCTTTGCAAGTGTGCCGGATTAGTAGTGCTCTTCTTTTTTACTTCCCTCTTTGTTGAAAGCTTTTTTTTTTGTTTGTGGACAGTGTGTCATTGTTAATGTTAATTTCTGGTCACATACTGTCTTAACATGTGCAGTCAGTAGCTGAGGGGAGCTTTACTGTTCTAGTAATTAGATTAGCACTGCTTTGAAGATGCGGCGTGCCAGCCTATCTGTTCCCCATGAAACATTAACAGATCCTCTTAGCAATGCCAACAAAGATATCAGATGTTCCCCAGCTGCTCACCACAACACAGAATCCCTTCATTTGTACCTATAATTATCCTTAAAATGATACCAGTGTTTTCAGTGGGCAAATTAACAGATTTGCACACAGATAAAAGGTTTGTAGGGGCAAAACCACTTAATTTGATATTCAAACAGGGACGGTTGACTCCTTAATGAATGCTTATTTTTCACGTACCATTTTCCTCTATGTATAAGCCATAGTGATCAAAGTATCTATGTCAAAGCTTATTAGTGTGCTAGCTAATGTGTTTTGGCAACATAGCTGGCAATGCAGAGCCATGAAATAAATCACTAGTATCCAGTCTTATGAGTGTATATATGCAAAAGTTTGCACACTTTGTAGGCTATGCATAGTCAGCACCATCTTGGTAAGGCCTTGAAATAAACCTGGGGCTTTACTCGTAAGGTATCTGACTTAATTTAGAGACTGTATTTAATCTAACAATTAACTCCTTAATAATTTAGGAACTCCCAAGAGGCCTGTAGTCTTACCTTGTATTACATCTTTCAATGTGTTTTATTTAAGAGGTGTTCGGCTTAATGCAAGGGAAAATTAAGGGAACATGTTTGCAAATTAGCAACTGTTTAACACAAATTAAGGGCTTTTGCCAAGTTTCGGGGTCAATGAAGGCAATGTTAATGTATTATTTGTTGCATGTTTTGTTGTAGTTTACTAAGCAGAATCTGGCTTATAATGTTTAGGGTATCAGGTGCCATTTTTTATACTTAAACTTTTGACACTTAAATCACATCAGTATACTGGCCACTAAGTTGTCCAGAACCCTGTTCAAGTGGCTAGTTGTGCCGTCGTGACGGTATATAAGTACATGCTGTCGTGACGGTGCAATTTCTCTCAGAGCTCTTGTCACTTCCTGGCGGAGCGAGTGACACTCTTTGTCCTCTGGCGCAGGAGCGTCCTCGCAGCGCGGTGGAGCAGGGAGGAGGGGGCGGGGGCGGCGGCGGGAGCAGTGGGGGGGCGCCTGAGGGTGTGCGCCCCCGCATGAGCGTGGAGGAGCAGATGGAGCGCATCAGGAGGCACCAGCAGGCCACGCTGCGCCGCCGCGAGAGCGCAGGAGGACACGAGGGCTCCCTCTCCCGCAGCTCCTCCTTCTCACGGGACCAGATCGCCACCAACCCCTACTACACACTACAGGTAACACACTTACTCACACACACACACCTGCCCTTACTACACACTACAGGTAAACACACTTACTCACACACACACACCTGCCCTTACTACACACTACAGGTAAACACACCTACAATTATTACACACCAACCCTACTACACACTACAGGTAAACACACTTACTCACACACACACCTGCCCCTACTACACACTACAGGTACACACACACACACACCTGCCCTTACTACACACTACAGGTACACACACACACACACACACACACCTGCCCTTACTACACACTACAGGTACACACACACACACACACACCTGCCCTTACTACACACTACAGGTAACACACACACACACACATACACACCTGCCCTTACTACACACTACAGGTAAACACACACACACCAATCCCTACTACACACTACAGGTAAACACACTTACTCACACACACACCTGTCTTTACTACACACTACAGGTAAACACACTTACTCACACACACACCTGCCCCTACTACACACTACAGGTAACACACTTACTCACACACACACACACCTGCCCTTACTACACACTACAGGTAAACACACACACACACACACCACCAACCCTTACTACACACTACAGGTAAACACACACACACCTACTCCACCAGCCCCTACTACACACTACAGGTAAACACACCTACTACACACTATAGGTAAACACACCTATCCCTACTGTACACTACAGTTAAACACACTACAGGTTAAGGCACCCACACCACCTACCCCATTACTACACACTATAGGCAAGCCCTGGGATGAGATCACCACCAAACCTTTCTAGTGGGACACAATCCTCCAAAGAAAGCACCTTACCCTGCAACTTAACACAGTGGCCCTGACCATATCACTGGCCAAGAGACAGACCTTTGCTGTGCTGGTTGCTTGGTGTGCTGGAAATAAGATTTTACACTAGGCCTTTTTTTTCTTTTTGTCCTTTAGATTTTAATAATAAGAGCCGGACATTGTTTCATACTTCTCAGATTAAGATCCTAATAAAAAGTGTCCAGTGAAGCCTGTTATGAGTTTCATCTTAAATTCAATTTAAGATATTAAAGAAGTCTTGTACTGTCGAGTCAATACAATATTATTTATTTCTGAGAGACAGAGATACGATAGTTGCAAGAAGAATTTTCATTTGGGCAGTCTCTGAAGTAGTGTGGTCATCTATGCCTGATTTTTTTTTATTATCATTTAAGAGCACTTCGTTACTACTGGTGTAAATGGTTGAGACACCAATGATGTTTCCACATACCAGCGCTAGTTCAGACTAACTATTTGCACTGAAGTCTTAAGGTTTTAAATTATTAATCAGCTCCGTCCACTGTTGGTTCACACAATTCCAGTTTAATCAAGCCCATGCACACCCACCAATCCACACACACACACCCACACTTTTAAAAGAAATCATCAGGCTCCTTTGGACTTGAGTTGACGAACGCTTTGAAGTACCAAACGCTCCTAGTTCATCGCTTTTCTTTTTCTTTTTTTTTTCTTTTTTTTTTCTTTACTTTTACATGAAGGCAGATTCGCAGCGTATCAAAGGCCATGAATAATGGATGGCCTGCCAGGGCCGGGGTGGTGTGGCTGGTACAGCGCGGTGGAGTGCAGTGCAGTGCGGTGCGGTGCGGCTGGGCTCAGCTCAGCACAGCTCAGCTTGGCACTTGCACAGTGTGTAGTGTAGTGCCGGGCACTTGGCCCTACCGTGTCCTTCACGCACCGAGCCCCGGGGCCGGCTTTGAGATGCTGGTCATGCTCGCCGCCCGGCTTGTAAAGCCGTCTCCGACAGCCGACAGCATGTCATCGTGTCTGTGTCAGAGGGCTCTGGCAGAGTGGGGGTGGGGGGGGGGGGGTTGTGAGGGGTGGGTGCACTTGGTCTCAGCAACATCTCAGCGTGGTACCCCTGTCTGTCAGCATGCACTTGGGGGTGGGGAGGTGGGGGGTTGTTTGCTTTAGAGTTTGATTTGTGAAAGGGACTGTGGCAGTCCTCCCACTTCTCCACAACACACAAACAAACACGCACATACACATTTTTTGGACCTTCCAGTAATAGCTGGTGTGTGTGTGTGTGTGTGTGTGTGTGTGTGTGTGTGTGTGTGTGTGTGTGTGTGTGTGTGTGTGTGTGTGTGTGTGTGTGTGTGTATGTGTATACAGAGCTCCAAGCGGAGCGATGCAGTATCCCCAGACAGGCAGAGGCTGGAGGCCTCTCTCCAGGCCCTGGAGCAGGAGATGCTGGAGAGGGCATCAGCCATGCAGATCCACCTTCCGGGTAGAGAGCCCCAGCCCAAACCCCCAGCACAGGTACAGAAGACACACCACACTAGAGGCAGTGATTGTTTGCTTATAATATTTTAATTCTATTTAACTGTTTTACTCTACTGCTTTTTTGTACTCTGTGCATTTATCAACTTTTTATAGTGATAATACTCTATCTATCTATCTATCTATCTATCTATCTATCTATCTATCTATCTATCTATCTATCTATCTATCTATCTATCTATCTATCTATCTGTCTATCTTTCTGTCTGTCTGTCTGTCAACCTGGATTCAGAAGCTACAGTCCAGTGCCATTCACTGTATCAGCTCATCTGATTATCTAATTATTACAACTGTTGTAAATACAGGTGAAATCACCTGAATTAAACATATAGGTATCAGGCGGAACCAAGTGATTTCAAATATGCGGTTATGGATAGTAGCTTATGAATCCACCGAATTGCACATCACTGGCTACAGGCACACAACCGGCATCTTGCAGTGGGATCGGTGGGGTCATGAACAGCTGCCAGCAGTGGACTCTGTGTATTAAAGACATTCTGATAAGATTTTATTTCACTCCTGAGCATGAGCCAGACAGGATATTAAAGTACTGCGTGACTCAACAAAATATGTCGTCGTCATCAACATTTCCAAACCCATTACCCACAAACTTGTGAAGTGTAACCTAATCTCCAAAGACTTATTTCTATGTTGAGATAGAATCTAAAATTATAATTCCACAGTTTTTGGTGTAGAGGACTTTTTTGTGCTGCACCACTTTACAAAGTCATCAAAGTCATTCCAGTGCTTTGATTTACATCCTGCCATCACTCTGCTTCTCCTTTGCAGGAGGAGGTGCAACCATCGAAGGAGTACAGGCAGGGTAGCCCCAAAGCTGAGGAGGAGAGGAAGGAGGAGGAGGAGAAGGAAGAGAAGGAGGAGGAGATGAAGGTGACGCAGGAGGAGGACAAGGAGGATAAGCAGGAGGCTGAGGGGAAAGAGGAGGAAGAGTCAGAAGAGAGCTGGAAGACAGAGGAGGAAATCATAATGTTAGCTTCTCAGAACAGGTAAGAATGAGCTCTACTTGTCTATCTTCTTCTCTAGCTCTGCTTAGCTCTCTCTCTCTCTCTTTCTCTGCTTCTCTCTCTCTATGTCTCTCTCTGTCTGTCTGTCTGTCTCTTTCACTTTCTCTCTCTTTCTCGGCATGTGTCTGTCTTCTCAGCACCTTTCTGTATCCTTATTTTCTACTGGCATCAGCTGTACAATCCGTATCTCTCTGCTTGCCTCTAACACTTTTTTTTCCCCTCAACACATTAATTCCTCAGCCTGCAGACTGCTGTGTTGGTCAGGGTGGGCACTGAGGAAGATGAGGAGGAAGATGATGGGCAGATGGAGGAGGAGGAGGTGGAGGTGGAAGTGGTGGAGGAGCAGGAGCAGGAGCAGGAGGAGAAGGACGACGAGGAAAAAGGAGAGGAGACGAAGAACAATGAAGAACCAGAGCCGGAGCCGACGTTTGAGAAGCCCCGACAGGACGTAGAGGCAGAGCAGGGCACGATAATCAACTGCTCCTACGAGCTGCCTGACGAAACAAGCAAACACAGCCAAGTGGTGTCAGGTGAGGGAGAGCCAAAGAAAGCAAGAGAGACAGATAGAGAGAAAGAGAAAGAAACAGAGAGAGACAGAACAGCAGCATATGATTTATGGGAGCATCTCCCCTTCTGTTCCACTTTTGGCTCCAGAAGAGTGTTTTGCCCTTAAAGCAATCAATCCCGATTTCAAGAAAGAAAAAGGTGTCAGCTTTTGAAAACACGCCTGGCTTATTTTAATGCTACTTCACTTTGGAATTGCCAAGAAAAGCTCTAAACCCGCTAAGCACTGTCTGGTGTTATGCTTTTGGCAAGCCGAACGTGTGAATGCAACTAACTCGTGGCTTTGTTGTACCTTCTGTTCTTGCATCCTTTTTCTGTGTGATTGTGTGTGTGTGTGTGTGTGTGTGTGTGTGTGTGTGTGTGTGTGTGTGTGTGTGTGTGTGTGTGTGTGTACTAACCTGTGTGGGTGTGCTACGTTGTTGTTTGCAGTGAACAACCTTTCCACTCCGCCGCAGTCCCCAGCTTCCACTCCAACGCCGTCATCTCCGTCGCCCCCGCAAGTCACCGACGGCTCCCACTTCATGTGTGTCTAGTGCCAGCCAGTAAGAGACCCTCCTCTCCCTCTAACCACCCAATCACGGTGCTCCTCATCCTCTCTGCCCCGCCTGCTTTTTTCCCATTTTCAGACAGCATTTCTCAGCATCAGAGGAAGCAAGATAAAGATGTTAAAAAAATCTCCAAACAGCACTTTGCACTCAGACAGTTTTACAGCACAGATGAGAAGTTGTGATGTTTCACAGTGATAAAAAAATGTTTGGAAAGTGCTGATCCAAAAGTGAAATACCTCGGTACATTTTTTTCTTCCTTAAGAGAGTGCTAAAATTCTTCATGGTGTAAAGTATGAAAGTTTTAGAAATGATAGAATTTTCTGGACTACAAGTTGTAAGGACAAAAGCGCCTCAGTCCCTGTGCTGAACTAGTCCTCATACTTTATTTTGTACAGATGGCCTGGCTGTGGTTTCAATGAAATGGTTGTCTCAGGCAGCATCTTGCCTGATCAATCAGCGAACAGAGGGAGTCACGACCAGACATTAGTGATTAGGTAAAGGCAGATTCAATCGTTTTAAAATTCAGCAGAGACTACACCTCCAGTACGAAATGCTGCCTGAGACAGCCATCTCAGTGAAACCAAACCCTGTGTACAAAATGAAGTGAAGTACAAGGGGCTGGTTTAACTGACTAGTGCTGGATTCTGTATTGTGGCCTGTGTTATGGAGTCCGCCATTAAAAATGAATGAAACTAAGCCACAAAATGAAATCAAGTGTTCACATAAACAGCGCTCCACCAGCTTCCTAAATCAGGTAAAAGATCTGTTAGAGTAGAGTTAAGAGCTACCTAGAAGTTCAGAACAGCTCATCAATGAACTAAAACTCCTGTGGATTTGGCCGCCATTCTTGGATGCCGTGCCTCGGGGCTGCATCAAAGATTGTGAGAGTTTGCTTATGCAAGGAGATTAATGGCGACTTTCACCTCATCACTGGCAGTTCCTAAGCGCGGCAGCCATAACAGCTAATGAAATCTCAGCCATCCATCAGCGACAGAGCGCTCTGCCCCGCATGCTCTCGTCTCTCACACACACATACACACTCATCTCCTGTCACAAAGCATGCACAGAGCCTCCTCCACACACACACACACACACACACACACACATACACGTACACACACACACTTTTCATCACGTCAGAGTCTGCATTTACACTGTGATTTGTTAGAGACTGCACTGCACTCTTCTAGAACATTCTGACCAAACCTACACCCCTCCCCTCACCTCCCCTCCCCTTCCCTCCCTTTCTGTTCTTACCCCCCCAATCCCCACTCTCACTTATTCCCTCCTGTACAGCAGCTGAGATGCAGGCCTCTGTGAAGAGCCAAACATGAGAGGCTAGGAGGGAGAAGGAGGCAGAGAGAGAGAGGGAGAGAGAGAGGTGGCGCAGCGAGAGGGAAAACAAGCTCGGCTCAAGATGGCGACACAGAGCGCTGCCTCCAGAATGCCACGCACTCCAACTCCCACCGCTGCGGCACAGACGCAGACGCAGACGCAGACGCAGACGCAGACTCCCGACCGGACATATCGACATGTCATCATCACGCAGGACACTGACAGACACTCCCCCCGACCCGTCCTACCACATTAATAGTGTCGCCAATATTATCATCCTCATCACCGTTTACTATTATTATTACTATTATTATTATTATTATTATTATTATTATTGTTATTATTGGGGCAGAGTGTTGTAGTGTGTTTGAGATGGGTATATACATGTGTTTGTATGTGTGTGTGTGTGTGTGTGTGTGTGGGTGGGGGTGTGTGTGTGTGTGCCGATAAGCATGCGGAGCCTGTGGGCTGGTCAGTGATGCGGTGCGGATGCGGATGTGAGAACGGTGAAGATGTGTGCAGGACAGGAGCACCTGTGGTCCTCCTCCATGCCAAAGGTGCATGGGGGCCTCAGGCATAGGGAATGTGGATGGAAGGCCAAATCAATAGTGTTCACTCGTTTACTATACAGTGCACTATGTAGGGAACAAAACAACGTATCCCACAGCCTATGTAGTGCAGCACTACAAAGTGAATGAGTGAGTATTACAGACATGGATGAAGTGTTGGCTCATGGTCATGTATACATGCAGGGCCTGTGGTTCATGTGCTTGCCGTGCACACAGACAAACAAGCTTCAAAATTGTACTGCACACCTACAATACAAACAACACGGAGGCTCGAAACATCTACACATAAATAGATACGCACATTCTGTTTCCCTCACACCCTCTCTCACACACATACACACACACACACACACGTACACTCACAAACACACACCTTTAACTCTCCATCCCCAAGCCATGCAAGTGTTATCCATTTAATTCAGGGTTACTCACAGTCTGTGTTTTTTTTTTAAAGAGAAAGAAAGTATCAAAAACAATTGTGTCTCATTTTGCTTTTTACCAGTGTTGACATTGAACATCATGGATGCATTTCTCAATTCTCATATCTTTTGCACTGTGTAACACCTTGTTGTTTTGTAGAGAAAAAACAAAATCTGTGTTCAGTCTGTTTATATATAGTTACATAAAAAGAACATGTATTAACAATACATTCAATAAGGTGCCACTTTGTTGCTGCAGATGGACATTTGAATATTTTATTGGGTTTGTAATTATTTATAAAGTCAGATAGTCCACAGCCCCCCTGCCGCACTGTTTCCGACACACACATGAATGTTCTGGCTTCTGTATTTTATTTTTAATAAGGCTGAGATATATTTAAAACAGAGAGAAGATTAAAAAGAGTATTAAAAGATTTTTAAATGGATTTAGTCTTGCACCCTCCGGGCTTGTAGGACACATAGAGGACATATAGCACATGTAGAGAAAAAAAAGCAATAAGCAGGATTCTGACGTTGACATTTCTGTAAAAAAAATATATAATAAAAAATAAAAATGTATAGACCATTGTGTATATAGTGTACACCATACAAACAAGCAGAGCAGAGATAAAAAGAAATGAAAACTATTAAGAAATTATACTTATTAGAGTCAATATGCAAATGTTCATATCTCATCTGTTTTATATCATGTGAAATAAATGTTGATGTTCTTATACAGTGCTCGTGTGGTGATTTATTTGATGGGCTGTGGGTTTGTGACATATGGAAATTTACAGGGAGGATTTTTTTTTTCAGGGGACACGGTTGAGCACACATGCTTGTCTGCTAGTGATTCTGTGACAGTGTGTTTGGTTAAGTGGATGCATACACACCAGTTGAAATGTCCTTGTTCCACCAGACTGAACCTTCCCCAGTAGGGAGGGAGGGGGGCTCCACTCTTCATTCCCCTGGTGGTCATGGTGCGTGCACAGGAGTTGTTTATGGTGTAGCATGTCAAGCCTCCAGAAACGGACGCTGTGTTGCTTACACTACACTAAGCCTGCAGTCGCCTGAGTTGGTGAAACCTTTCGTATCTCAAGGGGCCCACAGTAACATGAACATAAAAAAAACATCTCATCTCACATGTCAGCTCAGCTCCTGAGAGCAAGTCAACCACATGGGGTCTGTCCCCAGCTGTTCCCACCTGACTTAAAGGTGTTTCATAAAAAGAAATAGGTATATGTGTGATATATGTTTATTTTTGAGACCAGAGGCCATTTTTATGCTAGACATGACAACAAAGTATATTTAATTAAATTCAAATGTATGACAAACAATCATAAAATGGCCTCAACATGTCAGAGATGAAGGAAATTGAATTGAAATTGAAAGACTGATTTCACTGACAACAGTAGTACAACCAGAATATATACATTTAAAAAAACTCATTTACAGCATGCAAATTCGGGTTTGTTTTGATTTTGTGTTTTGCCACTGAAGGGTGAACAGTGATTTTGAATGTTTTAGACACAATCCAAATCCAATCCATAGCACCTCTAAAATTTAAGGGGGTGAGGTCACTGTCGAAATGCCATATTGCAATGGCGCTCTACCCACCCATACTCAGGTCCACTGACCATGACCAGATGCTATATACGCACAGGCATCGTCATAAAAATGCATTTAGTGCCTTTCTCTGAGAATAAAACAACGGTGTTGCAACATTGACATCTAGTGTATGGGCTGTATAATTTCCATCTTTTTTCATTGCCCCATCAGTTGTGCAGACTGCATCCACTGATAAATATGTATTCAAATGTAAACATTATATGCTCTGCGTGAGTTGCAAACAGTAAGTCTGACCATGATAAGGTTTTTAATAACTCTTTGTATTTATTTATTCATTTTTGTTGGTAGTGAGGGTGCCTTAACCACGATACATCACCAACAATGACATAACTTAGCCTGCTGCTTGCAGATATTGTGCGCTTTGATCATCCTTACTTACACAAATAATTTGCCTTAATTTTCAGACATTCGTCAGACCCAAACCTTAAGAAGTGGTTAAACAAAAACCTTCCGACTTCAAAGGTGATGCAATATCGACATCTGGTGGTAAAGTGTGTACAGAGCAATGTGCTTTGGTCCGCGTGCTTTTTGTGTTCATACTGCAATGCCTTTTGCTTTAAAATTAGAGACTTTTAATGCTTCATCTTTGGAAACTCCTTTGTCGGACGATTTAGCTTTTTCCGGCATCACAACGTCTCTCAGTCTGAAGACCAGCATGCCCGTTTTACAGAATTATCAGCGGTCAGTTATAGTTTTCCCTTTACAGCTACCTTATTTTGAAGACAACGACTTTTCTCTGTCTAAAACTGAGCAAACTTCTGCACGATGCCTTTGTATTGTTAAACCCGAGAACACGTGGAAACATTCACAAACGAAATGGATACGTCACCAGTCTCCGCCTCTCACGTCCCTGTTCAACCTCTCGTGGTGCATCTCTCGAAGCTGGTTGGGGAACGAGAGCGCACGTACAGACAATCGCCCTGGCTTAACTTCGTGGGGGTACAAATCGAAAAGCTTTTAACGATTAAATATGGCTACCACTTCCACTGATGGGACAGATCAGGAATCGTCTTCGCCAAGCGATCAAAATCGAACATTGGAAACTGAGAAAGGCGAAGAGAAAGCAGAGGGCCTCGCCTCGGAACAGGAACCGGTTGGAAACGAGACTGTAAAAATGGACGTGAACGGCGGAGAAGAAGGAGCAACAGAGGAGGACGAGAAACCATCGCCCGTACCCGAAGTCTGCTCAGAAACTACACCAGCAGCTGTCATCACTAAGGAGGAAAGCGATGTGGTAAATGATATGGATTGTGACCTTGCGGAATCTGACAAAAGTCCGGCGCAGAGAAGCCCTGAGAACTGCAACGGCACCGGGGACGGGACGGGGGAGCCGAAACAAGAACAAAGGGAAGAGAACGTGTCCTCTCCCAGCGACTGCATGAAGAGCAAAGCCGATGATTGCACGGATAAAACCGATCATGGCATAAAGAGACGAGCCAGTGTAGAAATGTCTTCTTCCGACGGAGAGCCTTTGAGTCGAATGGATTCAGAGGACAGGTTTGTTGGCACGCTTAATTAGTGAAGACGAACAACCACATAGCCTCCATCACAACTTCGGTGACACTCACCACTGATGTTGCATTTGTGGGCTGCTCGTTGATAATGGCTCAAGTTAACCTTTCACTTGAGTTACAATTGTTGCTATACAAGGCACAATGTATCTTTTCTCTTCTTGCGGCTACTTAATGGCAACCCCAAGTTCTTTTCAGCTATCTGTCTGTTTTCTTTTTCAAGTTTGATTGATGTTGTTAAGGTCGTTCTGTAGTTGTTTTACAGGGAAGGTATTGCTTACACAGAAACATGATTACAAATATGCTACATTTAGACTATTTAACTTAATATTTACGCCCCAAACATAAACTAGGTTACATTTTGCTTTTCAGACTACCCTAACTCGCTGATCTGAGAAAGTAAGTGTAGATTTTGAGAAAATATTTTGGACAACTTCACCAGCATATACGCCATTGCAACACGTAAATGTAGTATCGAAATAAGTGCATTTAAAATCTATTCAGCGTCTAGTTTCTTGTTATGTCCTGGTAGACAGTGTCGTGAGTTTCAAAGTGTCTTTAGCCACCAAATGGCTAAGGGAAAAGTCTCCAGAATCGGCAATATGGGACATCAACGTTGCGTTGTCAGGTTCAAATGGCAAATTTACTGTAACGGTTTTTCTAGGCAAGAAAATCTTAAACCAGTCATATGGGTATTCCAGGACTGACTAATATAGACCAAAAATCGCTTTTATGTCTAACCGCACCTGCCAGATGGGGCTTCGCCAGTGTAGGCCTTTCACCATAAAACCTATGCATCTTCTCCATAGTCCATACAAGAATTTGACATTAGATCATCACAATTCTTTGAAATCGTAATGTAGGTTGTCTTAGTGGCCCTGCTTTGCACAGACCTTGCATTATTCCTCCCACAGACAGCATGTGGGAAGGGTGGAAGACATTTTGAAATCTTTTTTTTTTTTTTTTTTTTTTTCGCCTGCTACTCTTTTAATTGGCCTCACTTTGACAGTAGCCTTGGGTCAGCCAGTGGATTCTGCACCGCTTGTCAGCAGCCTGAGCCGAGGACATAACTCAGCCCCTCTCCGCTGTCCCTGGTGCAGCTGTTGCTGCCTTTTCCCCCCTCTACTCATTCTCCTCCTCCTCTTCTCTTCCTCCACCCTGGGGGCTTCGGGGAGAAGCTCATTCTTCCCATCTCCCTTCCCCATGTTAACAGCGGGTCGCTCTGAGAATTAGGCCGTGAAGAAGACACAGTGCAGAGATAGGATGGATTTTTTTGTTATGGAGGAGAAGAATGGATAGAAATGAAGGAATGACAAGGGAAAGACAGAGAAGGAAGGATACATTAGGGAACATGGATGAGGAGAGAGAGAAGCTAAAGAAAATCTGAAGGTGATGGATAAGGAACTGTGTGATGGAGGAAGGGTGGTGCTCTAACATTTACACTTACAGAAAGATGGAACAGCACCCTGGCAAAGATAATGATAAAATGGAGATGGAGTGATAAAATGATACACTGCAAAAGAGAAGAAAGTCCATATCAGTGATGAAAATGGATAGAAAAAAAGGAGAATGATGTGGAAAAAGGGTCATCCAAAAGACTGAGATGGATGGTTGGAGAGAGAGAGAGAGAGAGAGGGAGGGAGGGAGACAGACAGACATGAGAGCTAGAGAGAAGGGAGAAAAAGGAGACAGACTCATAAAAAGAAAAAGAAGTGGAGGAAACACAGACGGGGAGAAGAAGAGAATCTTTTCTGTTTCCGTGTCCTGGGGCTTTGTCCGTATGGGATGGGGGTGGTGTTTTGGGGTGTGTGTGTGTGTGTGTGTGTAGGGTGGGGTGGGGGGGCTATGTGGATCTGGGAGTTTAAGCGTGTAGGCTTTGTGTGTGTGTGTGTGTGTGTGTGTGTGTGGATCTGCGAGTGTGAGAGTGTAGGCCTTGAGCCCTGCTGTTTGGGCAGCTGGAGGGTCTGAATGTAACTTTTGTTCCCACTCCTGGCAGCAGCAGCAGCAGAGCCACCACAGCAGAGCCACACTGCAGCTGCTGATCCGCTAGGTGTGTGTGTGTGTGTGTGTGCACATGCATGTAGATACTTAATGCTCCCCTCTTTTTGTGCCTGGCTATCTGTTTGTGTGCAGAGGGTGAGCAGTTTGGCCTGTATGATAACGCTTGATAAAGTGCCGGATGGCAAGTGTATCAGCGTTTATTCATGTACACTGCTGATGTAGTGTACTACATATTTTATTTGTGTGTTTTGTACGTAGGGTATGTGGATATACATATAGATACTGATCTTTTAAGATATTGCGTGTCCATACTCCTTGTTGTGTGTGTGTGTGTGGGTGTGTGGATAGTGGAGTCCCCTCATCTGTAAGAGGTTGGGGAGAAAGGTGGATCGCTACTATATCAGCTTCTATTTATATTCACTGCAGATAGTATACATATTTATTTGTGTATGTGTTCATGTGTTTTGTATGTAGGGTATGTGGATATATATGCGCATACTGACCTTTAAAGTACATACTGATCCCCTCATCTGTACTGTGTGCCAGAGGTTGGGGAGAGCAGCAGATTGCTACTGTATCTGCTTCTATTTATGTACAAATAGTAAATAGGATTTTACAAAACACTGTAAATAGATATTTGTGTGTCTGTGAGTGTGAGAGAGATGTATGTATGTATGTATCTATGTATGTAGGCAGTTTCTGTATGTGTGTATTTTATGCACACATGTGTATGTATACAGAATCTGATCTTTTGATAAAGTGTCCATACTCCTGGTTCTGGTGTGTGTGTGGACAATAGGGTCTCCTCATCTGTGCCCACTGGGTGCCCAAGCTTGACTTTGCGGTGGCTGGTAGCTGGTGGCTGTTCTCAGGCATCAGATCTCCACTCTGGCAGTTTGTCTTCCTGCGCTTCTAATTACTGGAGCTGTGGTCAGCAGCACTGCTGTGGTTTAAGTCAGTGAGCCTCCACAGTTACGGGTTAGCGCTTAGCTGGCTCCCTCGCTCGCTCACTGTACAGCAAACTTCTGGACGCTAACCGCTGTTAACCGCTCACAGTCAGTCAGCGAGACTTTATCAAGACAGCGCCTTTAAGGGGAGATTAGAGCACTTAAATGTCGCCATTGACAGCTAGGCTGTCTCGGGTTTCAGCTAAAGCATATTTCAGTGATTCATGTCACAGCACAGCTTCTTCTGAGCGTAAGGTCTTTTAGTCAGTTAGGCTACACCTTAAAATTCCCCACTGATACGTCGGTTACAGATGCAGAAGAACGGACAAGTTTCATCTAGCAAGACAAATACAGAACGTTGAGTGGTATTATCGAAATGTTAGTGTTATTTGATATGGGTGGGTGGTCTGATTCAATGAAGGCCCATTGTCATGCACATTTGGAGTGTTTTACAGTCTTTTCTTAGCCCCACTGAAGTTTGAGTGAATTACTCTATTTCCTGACACCATACTGTATATATGCAGCCTCAATTACTACTATACTACTGTCTGTAGTGCCCTTTATCCCGACGAGTGCAGATACCTCCTGTTTAAACGCCTCCTCCATGGCTGATAAACACACACACACACACACACACACACACACACACACACACACAGAGTCAGGCTGCTGGGCCCAGATGTGTCCAGCATACACCCCTGCTGTTCCCCAGGTGCTGTGCAGCCTGAGCCCCCAGCCTTTCGGCCTTCACACCCCCCCACCAGGCCAGCCGAGACGCCCCCATAAAAATAGAGAACCTAAAGCTGTGTCGGATGCAATGCCTTGTTTTAGATGTGTACACACACACACACACACACACACACACACACACTTACATGTACATACACAAACATACACACATGCGCACACACACACACACACACACATTTACATGCACACACACATGTGCACACACACACACACAGACACAAACATATAGGCACACACACACACACGCACACATACACACATACATGCACACACATGCAGGTTTCCGCTCTGTAATGAAAGCCATGGGACGGGCTGGTTAGGGTGGAGGAGGGTGTGTGTGTGTGTGTATGTGTGCGCGTGTGCGTGTGTGTGTGTGTGTGTGTGTGTGTGTGTGTGGGGAGGGGGCTGCTAGTGGCCGGAGAGCAGGCCTCAGCAGCACCTAGTCGTGTTGTTTATGGGCTGGAAGGGAAACGCGTAGGAGCACAGTTGCTGCCTGTCTTACACAGATGGGCTATCTCACAAGGGATGGCTCTCTCTCTCTCCCTCCCTCCCTCCCTCCCTCTCTCTCTCTCTCTCTCCCTCTCTCTCCCTCCCTCCCTCCCTCCCTCTCTCTCTCTCTCTCTCTCTCTCTCTCTCTCTCTCTCTCTCTCTCTCTCTCTCTCTCTCTCTCTCTCTCTCTCCTTCTGTCTACATCTTTCTGCCTCTCTGTCTATGTCTCTCTTTCTTTCTCTTTCTGTCTCCTTCTGTCTACTTCTTTCTGTCTCTCTCTCTATCTCCCTCTGTCTATTTCTCTCTCCCTCTCTCCTTTTCTGTCTCATTTCTTTCTCTCTGCCTATTTCTCTGTCTGTGTGTCTATTTCTCCCTCTCTCTCTCTCCTCTCTCTCTCTCTCTCTCTCTCTCTCTCTCTCTCTCTCTCTCTCTCTCTCTCTCTCTCTCTCTCTCAGTATGTTTTTCTCTGTCTCTCTTTCTCTCTCTTTCTGCTTGCTCAACCCTCTTTTCTGTCTGTTCTGTATATTTCATCTTGGCAGATGCCTCTCTCTCTCTCTCTCTGTCTGTCAGTTCAGTTTAAAGAAGCTTTTCTTTGAAACATTGCTTGAGCACCATATGCCACTGCCAAAGTCTCAGTAAGAGACATATAAGTGTAAAGAACAGCAAGGGCCAAAGCAGGGGAAACTGGAAACAAGCAAAAGGGAAGAATATAATATCAGCAGTGCGCTTACAATCGTAGATAATCGGTAAAATACAGGGCGGGAGAATGTGTGTTGCATGGTACAAGAGTATCCTCTCTCCTTCAGACATATGGTTCTGCTCATAGAGGCTGGCCCTCTACACACACACACACGCTCACACACACACATGCAAACACACACACACACTCACACACGCACGCACATGGTTGTGTGATGTGACTGAGGAAGACAGACAAGTGGAGTTGTGCAGACCCCGCAGACACTGAAACGTCTTGTCATCACCTTTAAACCACATGTGAACTCTCTCTAGGCCCCTGCTGCAGCAGCAAGCACAGAGCATTCAGGAGGCCAGCAGGAAGAAGCAATCGGCCACACGGTCACACACACACACACACACACACACACACACACACACACTACCACCACCGCCACCACCACTACAGCAGTAGCACTATTGTCTGGCGGACACGGGCTGATGCCTCTGAATGGGCCACAGCAGATGGATACTCCAGGGTCTCCAGAGAAGGCCTGCGTCAGTTTTTTTTCTTCTTTTCTCTCTCTCTCTCTCTCTCTCTCTCTCTCTCTCTCTCTCTCCCTCCCTGTTGTGGGGAGAGATACAGCCAGATATCCCTCCTCCCCTCTTCTCCTCCTGTGTGTGTGTCTCTCTCTCTCTCTCTCTCTCTCTCTCTATCTCTCTCTCTCTCTCTTTCTCGTTGTCCAAATCCTGTTATTCCCTCCCTCTAACTATTAGTACACCCGCCACAGCCCATCCCCTGGCCCCCAGCCCCCGCCTGAGATGCTGGGTGAAGTTGGGAAGCGTCCCCTCCCTCCCTCTGTCCCCTTCCTCCCTCCCTCCCTCCCTTCTTCCCCACTGCTGCCCATTCAAGTCCACTTAGCCCTCTTCACGCCACTTCAGCAGCATTACTGCAGCCCAGAAAGAGTGAGGGAGAGGAGGAGACAGACTGTGTGTACTTGCGCTGGACAGACGGGGAGAGAGAAAGATTGTGTGTGTGCGTGTGTGTGTGTTGGACAGAGAGAGGGTGGGGGGAGAGAGAGAGAGTTTGTGTGTGTTTGTGTGTATGTGTTTGGAAGAGTGTTTGAGAGAGATTGTGTGTGTGTGTGTGTGTGTGTCTGTGTGTGGACAGTTGGTAAGACTGTTACAGAGAGGGAGGAGAGAGAGAGAAAAACAGGAGAGAGCTGGATGAGTAAAACTGAGAAAAAAAGTGCACAAAAGAAAAGAAGAGCACAAACAAAAAACAAAAAAAGGGAAGCCACCACTGAGGGTGACGAGACACAAGTAGGTGTAAAAGCTGTGACAGGGACAGAGAAGATCTCAGTGAGCTGAGGTACACAAGTGGGAGATGCTTAACTGGCCAAAGAATTGGGGTGTGTGTGTGTGTGTGTGTTCGTGTTCAAGTTCGAGTGGCGATATGGGCATTGTGGGAAAAAATGCATCTCCTATTACTGATCTCTGTGTGTGTAGGGATGGGGGGGAAAATGAGTGCATCTCCTATGACTACACTCACTATGTTTGTTGGTGTGTGTGTGCTTGTTTGTGTTGGAGTGGTGATGGTGGGGACACTAGCGAAGTAGACTGCCTCTCCTGTGCAGCTGCAAGTCTGGGCTTCTCTTCAGGAAGCTGTAGCCTCTCGTTG
Source organism: Setipinna tenuifilis (assembly GCA_030347295.1). Lineage (NCBI taxonomy): Eukaryota > Metazoa > Chordata > Actinopteri > Clupeiformes > Engraulidae > Setipinna > Setipinna tenuifilis. The sequence goes on from CM059274.1 coordinate 14,926,910, forward strand.
GGTCCAGTCCGCTCCGGTCCATTTGGCCATTGTAAATAAGGCAGCTTGTTTAATGTAAGCACTGCTCCTTGATGTGGATGGGCCGGCGTAAACAGAAGCCAGTTGAGGAGAAGTGCACTCAGGAGAGATGATTACTTGGGAGGCTGGGAAATGTTGTCCCTTTTTTGTGTGTGTGTGTGTGTGTGTGTGTGTGTGTGTGTGTGTGTGTGTGTGTGTGTGTGTGTGTGTGTGTGTGTGTGTGTGTGTGTGTGTGTGTGTGTGTGTGTGTGTGTGTGTGTGTGTGTGTGTGTGTGTGTGTGTGTGTGTGTGTGTGTGTGTGTGTGTGTGTGTGTGTGTGTGAGAGAGAGAGAGAGAGAGAAAACACAGCGCAATACAGTGTGTGTGTGTGTGAGAGACAGAGAGAGAGATTAGCTCAATGCATGGAGTGTGTGAGTGAGAAAAGCGCAATACAGTGTGTGTGTGAGAGAGGGACAGAGAGAGATTAGCTCAATGCATGATGTGTGTATGTGTACTCAGCTGCTCTCTAATCTGCAACAAAATCTCAAGCCACCATCTTACAGCCATCCACATGGAATTGCTAATGGTTGATGTTGACGGGGTGACGAACATAACCCCAGTAGCCTGTTGACTATTATCCAGAAGTTGATATCAAGCGTGACAGCAAACATGAGTATTTAATGACCACCATTAGGTCACAGCAAAGCATAACTCGACTCCACAAGCTGGTTGACTTCCAACGATAGCTAGCAAGCTAGTGTGGAGACAAGTACAGCTGCAAGAGAAATCGATGTTCGCGGTTTCTCTTCATACCAGATCGGACTGATAACAGATTGGTCAAACAGCTTCTGTGCTGCGAATGTGCTAATGGATCTTGTCCATTAGACTGACCCTAAGCTCCATTTTAAGGATACTTGGGGGGCCTCTGAAGTGCAGACATGGCTCAAATGTTTGGCAATAATCTTTCAGCAGCAGACAGAAGCGTAGAAAATTGAGTAAGACAGTTTGTGTTTAGTTTAAGATGAAGAGGCTTTAAAGGATAATGAGGCAAAGCAAACAGTCACCCTGTCCCACGATGGTGGAACGAGCGACCAGTTGCTATGAGAGTAGTGTCATCCTTTTCTACTCTAGCTTTTGAGGACCCTTCTTTTCTGGGAGTACTTCCCTTCCTGACAAAGCTAACCCCCACTTACCAACACTGTCCTGTTACCCTGTCGGCACTAAATATGTTGCACTCATCCTTATCTCTGCTTTAAAAGTCCATCTTATTTTAAATTTAAATAATGTTTATTTTTTTAAATTTGGGTGCCCATGTGTTTGCATAATGCTGTATTTCAGGACCAGTCTCTGCTCTCGAGACACTCATGAGGGGATGGGTCCATTAAGACAGCCTCTGAGTTCCAGTGATCCTGTCAAGTTGTGCTACTGCACAAGAGCAGTCGAGGAAGCTTAGGGTTAAGGTTTAGGTTAGGGTGAGAAACAGGATTAGTAAGATAGTAATGTTGTATAGAATTCAGCTAGGGTAGCTCATCTCAACTCAAGTAGCTCAACTCGCCAAAACACTGGAAAAAAGGCAGTGTGGATGTGTGTTCCCACTGAGTTTGTGAGCACTAAGGGTTGTTCCACTGACACAATTCAAGTCCAGTGAGTGCCTGCCTGCCTACTCACAGACGTTGTCCCCTTCATCTGGGTACACTTTCCTGCACACTTGGCTTTGGGGAATTTACCCACAGCACATAGCGCTATGAAGGGAAACCATATACATGTGAAAAACAAAACACAGGACCATGAGGGGGAAAGCCCAGAAGTGTAGACAACTGTAAATAAGAGCCTAAAAAAAGGAAATTGAAATTGTTTTGCATCCATGAGTTAAAAACATCAGCATAGTATGTCACAAAATGCTGTTCCATTTTTTTTATATTGAGTCCTTGGAGCACATGACTTACCAAGTAATGTCATTCAATACTTGAGAATGAGAATCATTGCTAACCATTGTTTATTCAGTGAGAATTAACTGAGCATGAAGCTCTTTTACAGCAATACCCTGAGCTTACAATTTATACAATTAAAAATATATAACAAGCAACAATAAAGAAAAGAAATAAAATAAAAAAATATTTTTTTTAAATGAAGAAAAAGAAAAATGAATTATAATAATAGAAGTCATCATAATAGTCAGGCTGGTCTGAGGAAAAAAAATGATAGTTTGATCATTCTTAGTAGTATTTGTAATGCTGTGATATAACTAATGTGTGTGCGTGTGTGTGTTTGTGTGCGTCTGTGTGTGTGTGTGTGTGTGTGTGTGTGTGTGTTTGTAGTATCAGCAGCACTCTGATGGACCTGGAGAGCACGGCGTCCAGCGGGCGGTCCACTCCGGCCATGATGAACGGCCACGGGGGCACGGGGGCCTCGGCCACCAAGGGCGCCTCCTACCCCTGCTGCTGGGACCAGTGCCAGGCCTTCTACAACACCAGCCCCGACCTGGCCGAGCACATCCGCAGCACGCACGTGGACGCCCAGCGCGGAGGGGTCAGTCTCTCCGTCATCACCCAACACACAGGCTACACACACACATACAGTCTCTCCATCTGTCTGTTCATCTTTATCTCAGCACAGAGGGGTCAGTCTGTCTCTCACACAGTCTCTCCGTCCGTCCATCCGTCTGTCTGTCTGTCTGTCTGTCTGTCTGTCTGTGCATTTGTCTGTCTGTCTGTCTGAGCGTCCTCTCGGCAGTCAGTCTGTCCGTCTATCTCTTTGTTTCTCATCTGTCTGTCTTTTCAGTTTGTCCGTCCGTCCATCAGTCTGTCTGTCCGTTCGTCTCTTTCTCTCGTCTGTCTGCCTGTCTGTCTTTCAGTTTGTCCTTGTGTCTGTCTGTCCATCAGTCTGTCTGTCTGTCTGTCTGTCTGTCTCTTTATCTGTCGTCTGTCTGTCTTTCAGTTTGTCCTTGTGTCCGTTTGTCCATCAATCTGTCTGTTCATCTCTTTGTCTCTCGTCTGTTTGTCCATCTGTTTGACTGTCTGTTAGTGTGTCCGTCTTCCTAGTCTGCTGTCCATCTGTCTGTTTCTGCCCATCTGTGTAGTCTTGCATGACAAACTGGCTCGTTTTATCGATTCATCATTCTCCTTCTTTCTTGCATTTGTCTCTCCATCACCTCCTTTTTGCGAACTTGCAGGAAAGGAGTTAGTCTGTCAGAGTGTCCGTCTTTTCCCCAGTCTGCCTGTTGGTCTGTTAGAGAGCGAGCGAGAGAGAGAGCGAGAGACAGAGCGTGTGAGTGAACATGAATGTGTCTGTGCCAGTTTTAGCAGTGTGTTCTGCAAGTGTCAAAGCAGTGTGTTCTGTGTGTGTATGGCCAGGATATGCCATCAAGAGGAAGTTGCTATTTTTCACACACACACACGCACACGCACATACACACACACACTTCCAGGTACATACAAACATATAGTAGCATTTCCACTATCTTCTGCTTTTCTCACCTGAACAGACCCACACAGCCTCTCTCTCTCTCTCTCTCTCTCTCTCTCTCTCTCTCTCTCTCTCTCTCTCTCTCTCTCTCTCTTTCCCTCTCACTCTCTCTCTCTCTCTCTTTCCCTCTCACTCTCTCTCTCATTCTCTTTCCCTCACTCTCTCTTTTCTCCTGCTGTCTTGCTCTTTTGCTCTCATTCTTTCGCACACTTTCACTCTCTCTCTCTCTCTCGCTTGTTCTCTCTCTCTCCCTCTCTCTTTTGCCCCCACCCCTCTCTCTCTTTCTCTCTCTCACTTGCTCTCTCTCTTGCTCCCCCATCTCATTCATTCTCTCTCTCACCCTCTCTCTCCCTCTCTCTCTCTCTCTCACCCTCTCTCTCTCTCTCTCTCCCTCCCTCCCTCCCTCCCTCCCTCCCTCCCTCTCTCCCTCCTTCCTTTGATGTATTTATCTGTCCATCATATGCGCCCTTCCCTTGTCTTCTTGTTGCTACCTCTGTGTCTGTTCTGTTCATGGCAATGAGCTCACCCACTGACACACAGGCACAGACTTGACTTTAGACGGCTGTCAGCTGTCACATGTTCTCTTTCTTCACTCTTCTTACATCTTACTACTTTTTCCTTTCTTCTTCCTACTCCTCCTCCTCCTCTCCATATGGACTCTTCTAGAACCTTTTTTGTAAACTGTTATATACGCCTGTCTACTCCTCCTTTTCTTTGAGTTACGGCTGCGTGAAAAAGCACAAACGGGGCCACCCACCCTGTCTTGTCATGCAAACGGCTGTCAGGGCTGTGCAATGCTGCAATGTTGACTTGGGTGTGCTTGGGTTGCTTCTGGCTAACTTTGTCTGTGCACAAACTTGTAAGCACCCGGTGTGTGTGTGTCACACCCGTACACACACACACACACACACACACACACATGCTAGCACAGGCCACACAGGTAGTGGTGAGCTACCGCTGGTTTCATGTTCTGCCCTAATATGTATGTATGTGTGTGTGTGTGTGTGTGTGTGTGTGTCTGTGTGTCTCTCACTCTCATGCTGCAGGTGTTTGTCTGCCTGTGGAAGGGCTGCAAGGTCTACAACACACCCTCAACAAGCCAGAGCTGGCTACAGAGACACATGCTGTCCCACAGCGGAGACAAGCCCTTCAAGGTAGGCTTGATGTCACATGACCACAGAGTGATTAACAGGCCCCCTTTATCTATACACACTCAGTAGCTTACACTTACCACTATTTAGAAGCATTCCGTGAATAAAGCAAGTTCCATGGAATGCTAATGGTATTATTTTAGCCTGTGCTATTCCAGGTTAGCCTGGTAAACCAGCCGCTTGTACTTCGCTTCGTTTTTGTACAGAGGGTCTGGCGCAGGTCTCATTGAAATGGCTGGTCGTAGGTAGAATCCAAATCAGCGCACAGACCAAGTGTTCATGAGTGTTTGTGAGCATTAGTTCTTAGTTCGTTATTTTCCAGAAAGCTTTGTAACTTCCTTCATGTTAATGTTTGGGTAAAGGCAGATCCAATGTTTTGTCCACACCTTCAGAAGAAAAACTTTTCTCAATACAGCACAGCCAGACCCTCTGTACAAAACAAAGTGAAGTACGCGGGACTGGTTTACCACGCTAATTCTAGGTGAATTAATAAAAGATAAAAAGATTTCTGAATGCCACCCTCTCTCTCTCCACAACAGTGCGTGGTTGGCGGTTGCAATGCCACCTTTGCCTCCCAGGGGGGGCTAGCGCGCCACGTGCCCACCCACTTCAGCCAGCAGAACTCCTCCAAGATGTCCAGCCAAGCCAAAGTCAAGGAGGAGTCGCCCTCAAAAGCTGGCATCAACAAGAGGAGAAAACTGAAGAACAAGCGCCGACGTTCGCTGCGTATGTGTCCATCCCTCTCTCTCTTTTTCTGTCTGTCTCACTTTTTATCTGCCCCTCCCTCTGTATCCCTTTTTATTTCCTGTTTACTTAAGAGCACTTCACTTTTTACTTTTCATCTAATGCCAGTGGCTCATCCCTCAACACTGGTGCCTCATGTTGGTCACACTTACTTACATCACATGAAATCACACACACACACACACACACACACACACAGGTGTGGAACACAGATCTATCTTTGAGTGAGAGGAAATTGCTTCTTGGCCCGTGTTGTTTTCTTTAGATGTCTGCTGTCTGACATGTAGTAACATTACGCTTTGTGTGTCTGTGTATAGCACTTTTTATTCAGATGTAGCTCAAAGTACTTAAGCAGGTTGAAAAAACAAAAACACACAAATCTTTCAGTTTAAATCAATGAGCTTTAAGAGTTGAACCCTGGGCCTCCTAGGAGCAAACACAATAGTGCAGGGCCATGGAAATAAACTACTGATAGCCAGGTGTCTTTAAGTTGAAAAAGAAACCTTGTAAGTACTCAGAGGGGGAGCCTATCTGCTGAGGCTACATAGGTATCAGGGTGAGCTAGAGGAGTTAAGATGAGTTGAATAAGGTCCAAGGTACTGGTAACCAGATCAGGAGCATAGGTTACAGGGGCTGTTTAACAAGGACAACACATTCACACCACTACTGTGAAATCAGCACAGCAGTGATGATGGTAATACTGTGAAAGTGTTGGTGATGAACCGATAAGGTGGACCACGGTGAATTGTAAAAACAGTGTGTGCGTGTGTGCGTGTGTGTGTGTGTGCGTGCGTGCGTGCGTGCGTGCGTGCGTGTGTAAGTGTGTGTTTCTCAGGCTATGCGTGTTTCTCAGGGTATGTGTTTGCTTGTTGAGAGGAAGTCAACTGTGGGCAGGTTAACTGCTATAGTGGCGGTGTTTTGATGTGGTCACTGAGTGGGTCTGCAGTACCTTGTGTGCACCGACCCTCAGCAACACCTTAGCCTGGTGGCAAGGCTGTGCGTGGTCCCGCTTTAACTGCAAAGACACACTCACACACACACTCACACACACACACACTCACACACTCTCATACACTCACACACACTCTCTCACACTAGACCAAGGGCAGCTGTTTTGTACTGTTTAGGCAATTTTTAATTCTGAATAGAATTGCTATTGCTATTGCACTGGGTACAAGATAATTGTTAAAATCCAATTTCATTTTATCCAATTTTTTGTGGTTTAAAGTCATTTAAACAACAACATTAACCGGTCATTGACTTTATTTTTGATGAGGTTTAGATTACATCCTCCTTCATTTATTTCTCTGTAACTACTTCGTCATTGATTAATACACTAACATGGGTGCTCCAAAGACAACCTTAAGAGTTTGGTGGAGGTCTTGCATGTGGTTAAACTTAATGCCTCAGGAAGGACTACAGTTGAAATTTGGCCTGCTCGCGAACACTGGCACATTTACAATAATGGTTTTGTATTAATTCAACTTTTTTATTGGTCAACCATCAAACACACAAAATTCAGTCTGTACATCACGATACATTTACAATAATGTTAATTATTTTTTGTTAAATAAAATTAAATGATTGAATAACTGAAATGAAATGAAATTAATTAAATGTGAGGGTTGAAGGAAGCACCCAGTCCATCATGGCGACCCTTGACCCTTCACGTCTCCCCGCTGTTTTAACGTTCCCCCATCTCTCACTCCAGTCTGTCCCTTTCCCACAGCGCGGCCGCACGACTTCTTCGACGCCCAGACCATGGACGCCATCCGGCACCGGGCCATCTGCCTCAACCTTGCCACCCACATCGAGAGCCTGGGCAACGGCCACAGCGTGGTCTTCCATAGCACGGTGAGAAGCAGTTACACAGAGCCGCCACAAGGGGGCATCAGAATCTTTAGCTGTCTAACAAGTGTAGAGGTTACTGCAGTATATCCTGTCTGATAACTTTATTAGGTGTAGGTACATTTTTAGAATGCCTTAGAATATTTGTAGACATGAGCCCGTGCTTTTCTGTTACTAAAGTAGTTTACTGCAGTCAAAATGTTTGCATTTTTTTAAATTGTCACGTATAGAGAGGTTTTTCTTTGTAGGATATCTTTTAAAATATAGTCACACTTTTAGCTGTACAGGTAGAAACACACACAAATACACACTCTCTCTGTCCCGCTATCTCTCTCATACACACACACACACACACACACACACACACACACTCACACTGTTTTCCCTCTGTGTGTAGACCTCAGTGGTATAGACTGTCATAGCTATATGCAGTGTTCTCCGTTTTTCAGTCATTTTCTGCAGACAAAGTCCTATCATCATCAATCCCCATTCTCCAACAAGTCCCACCCTCACGTGCCTTCCATAGGCCTTACCCCAAGCTTTACTTGAGAAATGAGAACAAAAAATCCTGCCACGCTGACAAATTCCTCCTTTTTTCATAATAATTCCTAATGTCTCAAAATTATAAATGGCTCTTTCTTTTAATAATGCTTAAGACCTTAATAAGCTTAAAATGAGAGTTGTGTTTGCGTATCCTGAGCTGAGCGGTGTGTGTGTATCAGCAGTAAGCTCCTGCAGTTAGGAGCCCGTGGGACTAGTGCTCACCCCTGTGAAAGATTAATTAACGAGCTAATAAAGCAGCCGCCAGCTCAGTAGCCCTCCTACGTACGGACACACACACACACACTGTTGCTTCCTCTATCTTTCTGTCTCTGTCTCTCACACATACACACACTCTTACGTGTGCACACACACACACACACACACACACACACACACACACACACACACACTGTTGCTCCCTCTATCTTTCTTTCTCTGTCTCTCACACATACACACACTCTTGCGTACACACACACACACACACACACACACACACACACACACATACACTGTTGCTCCTTCTCTCTCTCACACACATACACACACTCTTAGGCACACACACACACACACACACACACACACACACACCCAGGCTCTCACTCATGCACGCGCACACACACACACACACACACACACACACACACACAGACACTGTTGCTCCCTCTCTTTCTTTCTCTCCCTCTGTCTCACACACATAAACACTCTTACATATACACACACACACACACACACACACAGACACTGTTGCTCCCTCTCTTTCTTTCTCTCCCTCTGTCTCACACACATACACACTCTTACATATACACACACACACACTTAGGCTCTGTCACGCACACACACACACACACACCCAGGCTGCATGCAAAGGGTGAGCCAGACTGTTTATGGAGCCTGACCACAACACTGCCTCTCCTCCCTACACACATAGCTGACGTTCCTCCTCTGGAGCGCCTTCCTGCTCAAATAACAGACAATTAACAATTAACAGCCGACAAGGAATCCAAGCCTTTCTTACTGTTGTCTGCCTCGATCCTCTTACGCTGCCTTTTGTCTCCAGCACTCCCTGTTTAATCTGTTTAGAAGCAGTGGACCGTGAATATCAGTGAAAAACAGTGAATTTTAAGTATAAAAATAATATGTAGGTTCAGTTTTAGAGTTGGCGAGAGTGTGTTTTTTGTATTGTAATATTATTATTCGCATTTGTTTTTCATTGTCGTTCACACTTTTTAAATTTTTTCCAAATTGCAGGTGATTGCCAGGCGAAAAGAGGACTCTGGGAAGGTGAAGGTTCTCCTGCACTGGACCCCTGAAGACATGTGAGTAGATGTGGGGAAGGGAGAGGGGGACCAACTGACCGATAGACAGAAAGAGGGAGATGGCCAGAGGGCCAGAGAGACAGACAGAAACAGGCAGATGAGCAGAGAAAGAAAGGCAGACAGGCGTGTGGAGAGAGACACAGACAGGCGAATGGACAGACAGAGACAGAGAGGGGGAGAGAGAGACAGGCACGCTGACACAATGAAAGAGAGAGACGGACAGAGACACACACACTGTTTTTAAAAACAACACCCATACAGTCTCTTAATCACCTTTACAAACACACACAGACAGACACTGCTCCTGAACACATGGTCATGATGAGTACACACCTGTGTTCACACACATTTAAAATCAGACACACACACACACACACACACACACACAGGCACACACACACACACATATTACACAAAATCTTAAGAGGATCTGTTCTTGGTCAGCCATCAATGTAACAGCATGTCAGCTGAATGTTTTTATGATTAGCCTCCTTATTGCCCTCCAGCCTAATCCAGTTCCTCCTCCTGGGCATGACTCTCAACCCCACAGAACCGGCTCAACGTCCAGCCACTGCACAGTGACAGTTTCATGTCTTGTTCTTTTTTTTTCCATGTTACCAAAAAGAAAACTTCATACAAGGGTACTACTACTGACTACTGATCACTGGTACTTTGTTTTTTTTTGGTGTGTGTACTGTTGGTTGGAGGTTGCTCCATGCCGAATCAGTTTGCATGGACATTCAGACCGAAAGCTGTGGTTGGCTCAGTTGGGCTCAGCTGTCTCTGCAGTGCCTTGTCCTTGTGAAGAAGACGCGTTAAAGGGCAGCTGTGGCCTAATGGGAGTTGTCCTTGAGATCGGAGGTTTGAGTCCTGTAGGAACAGTAGGAACAATTAGGGTGGAGGGAGGAGTGAATAACTAGTGTCCTCCTGGCTGAAGTGCCCTTGAGCAAGGACTGAGCTCAAGACAAAGACAAGACGAGCAGGACTGTCTCTGTCTGTACTTAATTCACCGTAAGTCGCTCTGGATACGAGTGTCAGCTAAGTGCAATGTATTGCAATATTATGTAATATAAGGGTTAAGACGAACGACTGACCAAAATACACACAAGTGCACTACATGTGGAGTGTCAGGGCCCTGCCCATCATCCTTAAGTCAACAGTCACTGACGTTTGCACATCGCTTGCCTCATTATGGTATCGGTTGCCCATGCCCCTGCCCCCGCCACCCCCCTCAACCCATATCATGGATCTGACCACATGTGGATCTTTCGAGAGATTGTGCCTCTGCATCATCGCCATGTTTTAGCCCACTGTCCCGCTCGCTAGCTTCGGCAGCCAGCCACCCCAAACCCTCCAAACCCCTTCATTCTTCGCTGAGAAGGTCTGGCGTTTTTCGCGGAAAAAGCAATTGATGGAAACAGAACATCCTCTTTTTTTTTTTTTTCTTCCACCCCTTAACTGCGAGGATCTTGGCAGCTTCTCCCATAAGGCAATATTTATGTGCTCTTTTCGCCATCCTCTTTCCCTCCAAAGAAATACTGAGGAATGCTTGACATTCTCTCCCTCTCGCTCTCTCTCCCCCTTTCTCTTCCTCTCTCTCTTTCTCTCCCCCCCCCCCCCCCCCCCCCTCTCTCTCTCTGTCTCTGTCTCTGTCTCTCTCTCTGTCGTGCACACACACACACACACACACTTTCTCTCCCCCTCACACCCCACCCCATTCTGCTGTGCAGAGGTGCACCATGGGGCTGATGGAGGATGACCCAGACACACACCTTTGCTCTTCCTTTGCCACCTCAAGAGAAATGATACAGTATCCATGGTACTGGCACTTCCTGTAAAAAGGGATTTTGGCCATATACCACTTTCTGTGTCTTCTCCATTCATGCTGTATATAAACCCAGCGTACTTTGCCTGGTGTGTAAAAGCAGAAGAGAAAGAGAGGGCAGATTAAAAATGTTCGCTTGCTTACTATATAGTGCACTCCGCAGTTTAGTTTAGTTTAGTTCATTAGGATCCCCATTAGCTAGGCAGAAACCCAGCTATTCTTTCTGGGGTCCAACAATAAAACACACACACTGCACATACAGGGTCCAACAATAAAACACATTACATACAGTTAAGAATCATGATCAATACATTCATTTGAGCAAGACATCAATTGAAGAAAAAATAAATAAAAAAAATAATTTAATTATGTTACATTTATAATAGTCTTTAACCTTGTAAAATATTCTCTACCTCTGTTCTATACTGTCCTTAAGTGGATGAGCAAGGGTAGCTGAATTGTGCACTATATATTGAATGAGGAAACATAATTAACAGAGCCAGGGAAAGAGAAGTGTAAGAGAAATAAGGAAAGAAGCAGGGGTGGAAGGACAAAAGCAACAGGGATGGTGGGGCGGGCAGGAGAAAGATGGAGAGAGAGAAGATGTGAAAGAAGAGTGAATAGAAGGACAAACTGGCTTTTCCTGTACACTCCTTTCTCCTCTCCACCTCCACCTCCACCACCACCATAACCACCACCACTCGCCTCCTTGTGTATAGCTGTCAGTGAGAATTATGACCTGTCAGGGTCCTGGGGAGAATATTACCTTTCCTTGGGGGGGTCAGGCATGTGGCCTCCAGCATTGGATTTGGTGCAGCAGCTGGAATGACTCATCATGGGTGAGAGGCTCTTGGGTACACTGCCCGCCTTTGGTACCAGAACCAGGGCAGACTGAACAAGGGTAAGAGGTTTGAGCAGTGCCCGTTTTTTGGTACCGAAACCTGGGGAGATGGAACAAGGTTGAGGGGCTCTTGTGTACACCGCCCTCCTTTGGTACTGGAACCAGCGGAAATGGAACAAGGTTGAGAGGCTTCGTGCACTGCCCAACTTTGGTACCGGAACTAGAAGATACAGAACACGGGTGAGAGGATTCGTGCAGTGCCCGCCTTTGGTACCGGAACCTGGGGAGGCAAAACAAGAGTGAGAGGCTTTGTGCAGTACCCACTTTTGGTACCAGAACCATGGGAGACGGAACAAGGGTGGACAGGCATCAGCTGAAACTTGTGTGTTTGTCTGCTTTATTGGCTGCTCACCAGGGGGGCTAACTCATATGATGGTCACGAGGTTCAGGTGTTCTTGGCAGAAAATGTTTTTTGTTCTGTCAGTGCCTTTGTTGATATTTTGTCTTGTTTTCTTTTTCTTTTTTTTTCCAGGTTCTCTCACTTTCACGTACACTCTTTCTCTCAAGTCTTCTGTACCACACTCATCTCTCTCCTGACCTGCTGACCTCTGAGCTGCAGCAGCTATGACCTCAGGTGTCTTCGGGTGCATCCTGGGCATCCTGAGTTAACTGCACCTGTTTAAGTGGGAGCATGCCTCTCCTGGCTCAACACAATAGGAACGTGTGTTTTCATGTCTTAGAGACTGAGGGAGAGAGGTTTTTTTGGCTTGATGATGTTTGCCACACACACACTCGCTGTCTATTTCCATCTCTTTCTCTCTCATGTGTTTACTACCACACTCATCTCTGTCTCTACCTGCTGGCCTATGAGCTGCAATGATGACCTCAGTTGTTCTATTTTGGCCTGGCCATCCTCTGCCCACTGCACCTCTGAAGGAGGCAGCTGTATCTCCTGGCCCAGCAAAATAGGAGTGTGCGTGTGTTTCGATGTGTTGGAGAAAGAGAGGGTGGTGGAGGGAGAGAGAGAAGAGGAGAGGGAGAGAAAGAGGAGGGGAGGGAGAGATCTTTTTTTGCCTTGATGTTGGTCCAGTTCAAGACTCTTCCCCGATGGAAAGCGTGCGTGCCCCCTATCACTGAGTCCACACACGGGGTGGAAAACACGAGATGCCCTGATCATCAAACAGTGACACGGAGTGCAAAAACATTTATCTCTCAAAGACGAAAACCCCAGCTGCATGTCCTGGAATTATATATATTTATTAAGGTTTTACTAGCGCACCTGGCCCCAGCTTTCCAGTCTTCCCATCACAACCCATGTTGTTCTCGTCAGGACCGTCCAGGTGGATGTTTTTGCGTGTGGGTATGCATGCGTGTGGCCAAATCTGCAATTCATTCGTGCTGTTTCGTTCAGGTTTGGGTGGTGGTGGTGCTACTGCTTTTTATTATTATTATTGTTGTTATTTCTTGAATGTTGCACTGTGTGTGCACATACTTCTTGGCAGTGCGCTTGCTCCGCATGTTCAAGACCAGAACACACTCACGCTCACGCTCACTCTCGCGCTCGCACTCCTTCTGGGAAAGTTCTATTCTGAGGCAGCCATCAATCCTCGCTTCAGGAATGCCTGTCGGGGCCCCAGCGATAACACGGAAAAGTTGTTCCTCCCTGGAGACGCTTTTTTATTTCAAACATACATTTTCTGGGTCATGAAAACAAGTCGAACCCAAACAACTGTCTTTCATGGAACCCGTCCAACGGTTGGAAAGGGATGTGTGTGTGTGGTGGGGGTGGGGGGGGGTGCTAATAAAAGAAATATACACGTATTCTGAGAACTACCTCAGCGCTTCTTTAATAGAGCTGTGTGTGTGTGTGTGTCGGAGTTATGGATGAATGGTGCCTCAAAAGCAGTTTGGTGTGGAAAGATTTAAAGTTGATTCATTATATGTGTGTAGGAATAAGAGAGAGGGGGACCCTCTCTCTTGAAAGCAACGTACAACGATTTCAGTCTAAGAACCTCCAGTTAAAGGACCCTGTTTCTCTGTGTACAGAGCTTATCAAAGATTCAAGATACCTTTATTACTTCTCATTTATACTTGTTAAAGCAAGGTAATATCTTTGATTTTGGCCCTTTGCGGAAATAATAATAGGGTATGTTAAGTGAGTAACTAAGTAACGTTGTGAATTATGACAGAGACAGAGAGAGACAGAGAGATACAGAGAGAGAGAGAGAGACAGAGACAGAAAGAGAGTGAGAGAGAGAGAGAGAGACAGACAGACAGAGACGCACAGCGAGAGATGAGAGAACAGAAAAAGGAATGAGGGAAGCAAGGGAGGGTGAGAGATTTAGAGATGGTGAGCGTGTACATGAAGTCAGTCAGAAGGCAAGATGATCTATTACTGTGCACTCCTGACACCTGCTCACCTGGAGTTAATTGTAACCAAGCCCTGCTCTCTGTCTCCCCTCCCTCTCTCCAGCCTTCCAGATGTGTGGGTGAGCGAGAGCGACCGGCCGCAGCTGAAGACCAAAGTGGTGCACCTCTCCCAGCTGCCTCAGGACACAGCCGTGCTGCTGGACCCCAACATCTACAGGTGAGACCACCCCCCCTGCAACCCCCACCCTAAGTTTAATAGCACCCCTCACCAGCACCCCGTCCCCCTACGCACCCCCCCAACATTTACAGGTGAGACGATGGAAACAGACCCCACACACACACACACACACACACACATCCTAACTTTAACAGCACCCCGTCCACCTACGCACCCCCCACACTTCTAGAGGTGAGACCGCACTCCCCCCCCACCACCCCCCCCACCCTAACGTTAACAGCACCCCGCACACCTGAACATCTTCAGGTGAGACCAACCAACCCCTCCCCATTCACCCAGCAAGTCAGCATTCACCCAGCCACCCTAACTCTAGCAACACCCCCCGCAACATGTACAGGTGAAGTCGTGTGCCCCACTATAGTATACCCACAGCAACTGAGGGAGGGGACCATTGTAATGCTTCTGCTAACTTTTTCACTAGTCTACTAGTCACCTGCCTACTCCACCTTCACATACCTTTTGCTATAGTAGCTGACGGCCCTACCTGCCCTGTAACAGACAGAAACCAACCATGATAAATGTGCATATTAGCAGTTTCTTCAGGTTATGGGGGGGGGTCTTAGCTGTTTATATTTGCTGGCACTTCCAAGCTTTCCCAGCAGAGGGCGCCCCTCACTGCAAAACTTGAATGTGGGACTTCAAAGGGGGGTCTGTGTACAGGAGCATCCGGAATACTGTTCTGCAGGGTTCCTACGCAGTATGGAAAAGTATGGAAAAGTATGGAATTTGATTTCAGCGTTTTCCAGGTCTGAAAAAGTATGGAAAATTGAAATTAGAGTATGGAGAAATATTTTTGTTTCCAGACGTTTGCCACTACATGGTAAAATGCAGCTCAACTTTCAGACATTCATCGAATTTTGCCTAAGAAATGTGCTAAAATGCCTGCGGAGGAGCGTTTTGTAGTCTTGCTATTGTGACCTAGCATACAGCAGTGAGATGAGCAAGTGTCAAAAGTTTAACATTAACATTATGAGCAGCGTTGTTCATGCTACTGTCAGACTTTTTTGGAAGAGATTAGCTTCTATTAGGGTTTTTTGTAAGGGGTTGTTGTTGCTTACATGTTAAACAATTCATTATTAGGCTTGCTATTAGATTTGCTAGTTCAGTCGATTAGAGCAGGGTAGAGAAAACGACATAAGCGCAATGTGGGTAGAGAAAACGACATAAGCGCAATGTAAAGCCCCTATCACCACAAAGTTCCATACAGTTCAGAAAATAATCCTGTTGGTTTTGTAAAGTTACATTCAATAAATATGCTCCACACTCATCTGGTAATTAAAAGAAATCTGAAGTGAGACGCAGCGACGGCCCTTTTATTAAGGGCGCACAGGCGCCACCCTCCCAACGTGTGAGGGATTAAAAAAATTAATCATATTAACAATAACAAGAAACCGTACCGTTCCACCTTAACCACCAGTGAGAGTGTATTGACGTTAACGTGAGATGATTGTTTGCTATTTGGTACGGTGAGCGAATACCCTCCCGCTCCGGGGCGCCGACAAACTACAGCCTATGGAAGCATGTGAAAAAAGCTTGAGAGCATTACAAATAAAAGATTTTAATTGGCCCTTTTATTTCGCGCTGCGGGCGCAGCACTGTAGCGCTGTGTACTTTCATTGTAAGACTACATTTCATTATCACTTTGCAATTGTCATTTTACAAGTATTTATTAAGGTCATGCAACTGACAATGTAAGCTGAATCAGAATGGATTTTGCATTTGCTATGTGAAACAGGCTACCTCAAAATGCACTAGAATGCAGGAAATTGCATCTAAGAAATCCAAAATTTTCTGGGGGAGGACCCCCACACCCCCCGCTAAGGGTAGTACATATGTTCACGATGTCTACCTTTCGTGCTCCACCAACCATTTTTCCCACCAGCTGCCGCTGGTTATGACATAAAATAGGACACTGACACACATTCTAGGCCCAGCTAAATATGTTATAGATTTTGGTGGTATGTGTTTAATTCATTTAAATACATTAGTATTTGGTGGTGCGCTGATGTCTCCGAAATCTGAGAATTTGAGTATGGAAAAAGTCTGGAATTTCAAATTTGAAAATGTGTAGGAACCCTGGTTCTGGCCAGCTGTGGCACTCCACACACACACACACACACAGACTCACAAAGTTCAGCTGTGGTGCTTTTCTGTGCTGAATCATGGTGTGTAGGTTTCATACAGTGTATGTAGATGATCCAATAGACATCTATTTTGGTGTGCAGAATGTAGAAATTGCATTGCCTTTTAAGTCTTCTCAAGAGTTTGTTATTGTTATGTTAATAGTTGTTACTGTGATGATGTTTAAGGTGGATCTGTATGGAGGCTGTGTGTTTGAGGACTGAATGCTCCTTAGTTAGCTGGTATTTAAAGCATCCTGAGAATTCTGTTGCACGCACACACACACACACACACACACACACACACACACACACACACACACACACCACTGTGGGTGGATGGCCGAGTATCCATGCATGTTAATCACAACACCCCCCATCCCCCAACCCCCACTTACACACGCACACACACCACCCACACCTTGTACCACAACCTGTAAAGCCTTGCATTTGTAAAAATGCATTCAGGAACTTACTAGAAAACACCACTGCCCTGTTTCAAACACAAAAAGAAAAAAAAAAACACATCATACCTCGGCTAGCTTAGCTTTTCCCAGAAACCCGCATTCTAGAATTCCCCGAGGTCGTGACCTTTCCCTCACGGCCGGGTTCAGCGGCGGGGCATCTAATCCCCGGCCAGCGCCCCCCCACCACCCCCCCTCACACACACATACACACACACACACACACACCCCGGTCGTCCACGCTGCGAATGGAACGTGTGTGTGTGCCATCGCTGAGAGTGACTCTCGAGGCCTCCTCTCTCTCTTCTGCCCCCCCCCCCCCCCAGGATGTTCTTCTAGGCCCTGAGGGAGGCCCGTGTCATGACCTGCTGATGTCCACTCAGCACAGCGATGTGGACAACCGAAACCGGAACAGCCAAGACCAGGAGAGTGTCTTTTTTTGTGATTTTTTATTATTATTATTATTATTTGTATTTGTATGATTTGTTTTGTCCTCTTTCTTATTTTTGGAAGTTTTTTTTTTTTTTTTTTTTACTTTAGTGTGAGTCATTTTTTTTTTGTTCTGTAGTTTGCCAAAGTATGCAGTGACTTTTGAAGTTTGTTTTGTTTTACTTGTTATGTCAGTGATTTCCTTCAAAACTATGAAACATGAAAAACTCTGGTGCTGAATTTCTGTACAAGAACTTGTTTAGGAACTTTTTTGAAATTATGTTTTTGTTGTAGTAAAACACATAGGATTGCAAGGTGGGTGGGTCTCCTCGAACACGTCAGTTTCTTTTGTAGAGGTTTGTATTTGTAGAAAAATTCATCAGTGTAAATATTTCTGGAGATTTGTAATATATTTTTGTACCATGAAAAGTTGTACTGTACTTCTACTGTAGATAGATGTTAAATCTCATGACCTGTTTTTTTGTTCTCCTTTATATTTCTGCGTTTGAAGAAAAACCTAATTGTACATAATGTGATGATAATAAAAGTAGATTTGACACATCCTGGGCTACCTAGGCCTTTTTTCATCCCTCAGTGCAGTCACTTATAAGACAAGATGAAGTGATGTCCATCTCCCTCCATATTCAGTCCTGTGATTGTGACTCACTGGACTGTGTGACCTCTGTGGTAGTTCCCCACTAGAGGATGAAGCAGACAGTTGGAGGTACTGAGCAAGAGCAATAACGGCAACACCATCATGGAGGTATACTTCAAAGGTGGTTAATCCAGATGTAGTTGTTAACCTCTAAGTAGAAGAGCCCAGAGGCTTCTTTATTCTAGTTAAACAAATGGCAACAGGCTCTTCTTCTATCAGGTTAACAACTACCACAGGTGTGTCACTAAACCATCTTTATAGTATACTCCCCAAGACCCATCAGACCAATGCTGTCATATTGTGTTTTGTTGTTCTGTGTGTGAGTGTTAAGCTGAGGGTTTTGTGGTGCCTAGGGGTGGGATAGCGGTCTGGGTGTGGGAAGAGATCTTTGCCTAAAAATGTCAGCCGTGAGACTGGCTGTATTCTTCGTCAAGCCAAGTCGTGAGCACTTTTGCACTTCTTGTTTTAACATTGCGTAAGGTAGGATGGGATCTCTAACTCTGTCTTCACAATAACATGGGATATTAATTTTAAAACGCCCATTCGGCTGTGGGAGAAGTGGTTGTTTTTCCCCTTTCTGTAAAATGATTTTGTGTGTGTTTGGGTGTCCGAGGAGAAGAGGGACAGTGTGTGGTGTGCTGGTAAATCGGGGGTGGAGTGGTTCCCTTCGGAATGTGGGTAGCTGGGCATCTGGGAATCATTTGCAGGACAATTCGTCGACAAGATGAACTGAGTCGAGTATGGAGAGTTGGGGTGGATTTTGGGTGGGGTGTGGGAGTTGTGGTGTGTGATTTAAAAACAAAAAAACAACAAAAAAAAACCTGCAGCGTAACTCTCTCCAGAGAGCATGATGTGCCTGAAAAGACAGCTGCCTACTTTGTCAACTGCACATGTTCTCCAGAACCCAACCACACCACACTTCACCAAGTTAAATGGCTTCCTTTCAACGCTTCCTCGTAAATACCACCCTGACCAAAACATATGGTGCCACTGATGAGGTGACGTCAGGGCCGCCCGTAAGGGGGGATAAACATAAAAGCTTTCCGGGACCCAGTCATCTCCCTGGGAAGGCCTGGATGACGTCAGGGGAATCATTCGAATCATTTAGAGGCTTGGTGTCCAGTGTTTACAAGTCCTAAATCTCTTCACAGGTATTGTGCAACATGAAACTACCCAGACTAAAGAACAGTCAGATGTTTCCAGACTTTGCAGACTGAGATGAGACAACTTTTTGTTCCTACCCCCCACCACAACACAGGTGCAGGTGACTGAGTCCAAGATCACATTTAGGATGTCGAGAGAGCATTTAATATTATTATTTTATTTTTTTTGGGGGGGTGGGGATAAAAATCGCTTTCCTATTCCTCCGAACGCAGTGAATGAATGTGGCTGAATGGTTCGCTCACAGTGACGAAGGCGCAATTAAAATAAATGTGTCACAGCTGTCTGTGGCTGTCTGTCTGTCAGGGCACAATGAGGCTGTGTGTGTACGGCCCTGGCTGCCTCTCGCTCACTCGCTCACTCGCTCCGTAACTCCACTCAGCCTGGAGATGATAGAAGGATAAGAGAAGGGGGCCAAAATGGGGGAGGGATTGGGGGGGGTCTCAGTCTTCGAGCGACGATGCAAGTGAACAAAAACGAAAGTCTGAGAGTGTCCTGCATCAGGCGAGCAGTTGGAAAGATGTTTTTTTTTTAAATTCTACTCTGTTATAAATCTGGATGTGATTCCCAGCTGTTTGTGTGTGTGTTCGTGTCTGTGCATGTGTCAGAGGCAGAGGCTTGTTGGAGGGGCTGAATTGCTTTATTCACTACATCACTTCAATAGTATTTTAATCGAGTACTTATTGTCAATTGCTGCCGTCTTTGTTTACCCTGAGTATTTGCCTTTTCACTTTTTTCAGTCCTTTAGCACGTCAGTACAGTGTGTGAGCAGGCAAAGAGTTGTAAATTTTAAAAGTCTGTTTTTTTTTTGGTCTCCCTTATGTGCCTGTCAGACTTTGGTATGAGTACTGAGCTGTCTCGACCAAGAATGTAAGCCTTATATCAAGAACAAAGACAACAACCCAAGACCCTAAAATCACTTCTGGGAGCGTTTTGTCTCCGGCAGGCTTTCCAACCGATTTTTCGGAATATGAGCGCTGGCAAAGAAGCGTGCACGGGAATATATAAGTCAGTCAGGCCCCGGCCGTTCCTCTCTCGTCTCTCCCCTCTCAAAGATTCCTTTCATTTTTACGATCCCTTAACTGCTGCTGCTGCTGCTGCTGGTGATTATGCCTTTTTGTGGGGCCTACAATTTCTCAACAATTGCTTTGGGAGGGTGGCTGGGTGATTGGGAAAGTGTGTGTGTGTGTGTGAGGCGGGGTGGGGTGGTAGACAGGCACCACAGTAATCCACATCGCTTTTCCGTTGAACTGGTCTTGGCCACGTATAGGCCCTTGCCAGAGTGAAAGAAAGATTTGTCACAACACCCCTGAGCTGTGAGATGGGTTGTGGGGGGTGGGGGTTGGAGGAGGTGAAAAAAAAAGCAGTTGTACATATCACTTTCATCTGACTTCCGATTTATCAACAGGGCCTGGCAAGAGTTTTTGTCAGCTTGATTGAGAGACTCTATAAGCCCAACACTAACAGACCGCTTAACTGCGGTATGATGCCTGAATATCAGCAAGTTTCAATCTTCTTATTGTCTCCTCTCTGTTCCTCCTTTTAAGATTCCTATCTCTTCCTCTATCCAACTTCTTTCCATATTTCTCTTTCTTTTTCTTTCTTTCTTTTCTTCCTTTCCCTTCCCTTCTCTTCTCTTCTCTTCTCTTCTCTTCTCTTCTCTTCTCTTCTCTTCTCATTTGGTCCAAGAGAACCACAGGCAATTGAGAAGCGCCATTGCTGGCCTGCCTCTACTCTGTTTCTGTCTGTTTGCCTGCCTAGGTTGTTCTTGTCCCGTCCAAGCCCTTGTGTCTCCTGTCCTCTCCTCCTCTCCTCCTCCCCTCCAGCATCGTCCCTCCCGTGTTTGTTGTTTCCTTTGGATTATTCACGCTCGCCGCAGCTGAGACTTCAGCTCCAGCTCCAGCTCCAGCTCCGACTCAAACTCTGACTCCAGCTCCAGCAGCAGCTTTGTGTGTCTCCACTCCAATATTAAAGGGGGGAAAGAGACTGTTTGGAACTTTCACTCGGCCTGTGTAAACACTGCCAGCCATTAATTGGATCTCATGCAGTGTGACCCCACGGAGCTAGAAGAGAAGAAGAAGAAAAGGAAAGACAGAAAGATACAGAGAGAGGGAGAGAGAGAGATGGGAGAGGGGTTGCTGGTGATGACGACGACGGTGGTGGTGGTGGCTGTGGCACTGATGCGGCATGTTCTGCAGCTGGCTGGCTGGCTGGCTGGCTCTCTCTCCCTCTATCTCTGTCCCACACGGAGCAGCCAGAGACAAAACAGTCCACTGGCCCTCCATTAAATATGGAGGAGCCTTTGGGGCATCTTCACATACAAGTGAAGTCTGGTGAGCTGGAGCGCTGGAGCGCTCGCCTCTCTGCCTGGTCAACTTGACCATTGGACATGAGTGTTCCCCTCCGCGCTGGCTATTTTTAGAGGCTGACTAAGGGCTGTGCTGAGGAAGGCTACATTGGGTGAAGAGTGTTTGTTTTCTTAGTGGCTTGTGTGACAGTGTGGCCGGGCCCCTGAAATTTAGCCGCATCAACTCCCTCTTCCCCCGTTTCCCTTGAAACCGACACTCCTTTTGATTTACGGGTGAGGCGTTTGTTGACTGTACTGGAGACAGATCTCTCTGTGTCGTGTCAAACAGATTGGTTTTCGATTAACAAAAGCTTGACTGGATAATGTTTTGGAGCAGGGCTTAATCCTCCATTTTTTATGCCTATTATGCATTCGGATCATCATTGCCAAAAAATGGGCCGTGCCAGAAACACCATGTAAAATGTCAAGTTGTTTATTAAAAATTGCCCAACAATAGTTTTATGCTTGTGTTCCTCACTGATGAAACTGCCTCTTTGCATCCATCCTTGAAGTTGTTCTGTAAACAGATTTTTACCTTTGTTGTTGGCCAAACAAGGCAGCTGTTTCAGTGAGCTCAAATCTAATTCGTCATCGCTGACTATCTTCAGCCTCATCTGGTGTAATGTAAATTTAGCAACCTCCAGAATTGTTCGGTGCAGAGGGGTCGTAACCTTTTGATCATTCTCATCTGAAGGAGGTAGTGGAGTAGCCCAGTACACGTCAAACATTTTAAACACACAGTGGGGTGTGTGTGTGTGTGTGTGTGTGGGGGGGGGGGTTGCAGCTGTGTGTGCATCTCTGCAGAAATAGGAAGAAGTGGGCTGGAGCAAGGTTGTAGGTTGGTTACTGCAGGAAAAAAAATAACATGGCAGCATCTTTCTTTTTAAAACAGGGCAAATTATAGCTGTCTCCCACACCCCCCACCCATCTCCTAATTAGAACAAGAGAATCTGGCTCTCTGGAGGGATGTGACGGCCATTATGACATCACTCCCTTCCCACAAGCCCCAGGGGCAGTTCTATACTTGGATAGGTCCATGAATTTCTCCCAACTCGCCAACTGCCGTAAACTAGTGAGCCCCACAACAGGAACCGAGATATCTGGAAAATCCCCAAATTTATTTTTCCCCAGCTTCCCTCTCTCTTTCTCTCTCTCTCTCGCTCTCTTTCTCTCTCTCTCTCTCTCTCTCTCTCTCTCTCTCTCTCTCTCTCTCTCTGCCTCTCTCTCTTTCTTTCTCTCTCTTTCTTTATTTCTCTCTCTTCCTTTCTTCTGAGAGAAAAATGAGACATGCATGTCTAATGAAACTCTTGACGAGAAGCAGTCCTGTGCGCCTAGGTGCCTGGTGCACTGTGGGAATTGTGGTTTCTCCATGTAAGGTTCGCTTTACCCATTTAGCAAAAAAATCATTATTCACAGTGTCATACACAGGGGGCCATTTAAATGACATGCATATGTATGCATAAGATTACAAAAGCTTAAGAGAGTAGGGGATCTTGGTTTAAACACAGCCTGCAAATACAGCCCGAATGCTTTTGTAATATTGGTTGGCTGCGCATTTTGAAAAAGAGACCTCTTACATAACATGTCATCATTTGCTGTGCAAAATTGCCATGTAGGCCTCAAAATGCCATGATGTGTTTCGCATAACACAGATTCAAGGCTGTCGTACTCTCACACCACATTATTACCACTTTGGACTTGACCATCCTCCCCTGTGGCACTTAGAAAACACGCAATGTATCTCAGATGACATCCCTCAGTTGGATGGTTGGTCAGTGGTGTTATAATGACGACTTTCTCTCTCTCTCCCTCTTTCTCTCTCTTTCTATGTCTCTCTTTCTTTATCACTGTCTGTCTCTGTATCACTCTTTTGTTTTATCTCTGTCTTTCTCTTTCTCTCTCTTTCCTCCTTTTGCTCTCTTTCTCTCTTTCTCTATTCTCTCACTATTACTCTCCCTCGCTGGGTGGTGGGTGGTCTCTGGCGGACGCTTCATTCAATGTGTCTTTCTCAACACGTGTCTGTTTGGAATTACGTCCCCAGTGTTGTAATGTTTTTCTCTGCAAGGTGATTACAGATTGATTAATTGCCCCCCCCCACCTCATCACCCGTACTGGCCCCGTCCCCTCATCTGGCATGACATGTCCCCGTCTGCCCCCCCCCCCCCGCCGTGGTGGTCCCCAAGCGACAGGCAGTATGTTTTGTCTCCGTCTCTTAGTAATAACTATGGTGCGTCTCCAGATAGTCAGATGAGTGAATCAGAGCGTGCTTACTGGCAGAGCGTAGCGTAGCAAAGCGAGCTGTCCTCTCTCGTCACTAGCAAGGAGCAGGCCAGGCGCCGGGACTCAAGCGAATAAACGAACGAACAAACCAACGGACGAACAAACGAATGGTGCTGCTGCGGTGTGCTGTTATTGTTGGATTATGCACACGCTCATAATTTTGCGCCTGCGATGTCCACGACCTTTGCTTAATGGTTTTGGTGGTTCACCAAAGTGTTGGGCCGACGTAACCCCCCCCCAGTTACCCCAACCCCCTCCTCCTTATTTCCTCCCCAATGCTGGAACGTGTCAAGAAGCTGTCAGTAAACTGCGATCCATTGCCTGGGTCTATACCTTGCCTTTAAAAAAAAAAAACATCACTGCTCCCCTATCCCCCCTCTTTCCTCTCTCCCTTTATTGGAGAGTGTCTGTCAAAAGCATTATGCTCAGACAGTCCACAGGCCTCGCTCGAGGCCGCGATAGCCTTGTTTGGGTGCACCTCCGTCCATGTAAGGTGCGAGGGCGGAGAGAGGTCTCTGAGCCCGCTATTTTAAGCCTTTTAAATGTTAATTATTTGCCCACTTGTGCGTCACGTCATTTAATGGACCAACCTAGGTACAGATTTTTTTCCCCTCCTTGAGTGCACTGAATCATCTTTTCATCCACGGACTCACCGGCACACTACTCGTGTCTACTGCCATGTGAAAAGGAGAAATGACCTGAGCTGGGGAGATAGAGAGAGAGAGAGAGAGAGAGAGAGAGAGAGAGAGAGAGAGTGAGAGAGAGAGAGAGAGAGAAGGAAGGGGGGAAAAAAGCAGAAGAGCAAAAGAGAGGAATAGCCGAGGGGAAAAAGGAAAGGGAAATATCGATGGAGAGCATTAGGGACAGCAAGAGAATATGAAATGGGGAAGAGGGGGGTGGTGGTGTTTAGGAGACATGAATAAATGTCTGTGGGTGTGTGTGTGTGTGTGTGTGTGTGTGCATGTGTATGTCTGTGTGTTCCTAACATAGGGTGTGTTTATGTGTGTTTATAGAAGTGTGTGTGTGTGTGTGTGTGTGTGTGGGGAGGAGAGGGGGGGCTGCTTCCCACAGGGGACATGGCAGTGAATGATGGTTGTGCATGTGTGTGTGTGTGCGTGTGTGTGTGTACGCATGTGTGTGTGTGTACGAGTGTGTGTGTGTGCGCCAGCGAGCCGTCCTCATGCGTCCCAGGGTCCAGAGAACACAGCAGCAACACAATGACTAAGCCATGTTTCCCCTTTCGATTTTTGTCCCCGAGTAAGCAATTTTTCCCCCTCCTCCTCCTCTCTTGCTAGCACTGAAACACTGCCGGGAACAAATAAATATATAAATAAACAAGTAAACGAATGAAAAACAGCCAGCCCTGATTAATGAATCGCAGACCCCAAACACGTGTCTCCACTTCCACTCCCTGTGAAATGACTAAGCTGGCTTCATTATGTAAGCCTGTGTTAGATTGAAAGGGAGACTTGGAACAGCAACACAGCATAGTAAACCTCCAGGCCGGACAAAAAGAAGTGTTTATTTTGGTGTGTGTGTGTGTATGTGTGTGTGTGTGTGTGTGTGTGTGTGTGTGCATTTGTGTGTGTGTGTATTTGTGTGTGTGTGTGTGTGTGTGTGTGTGCATTTGTGTGTGTGTGTGTGTGTATTTGTGTGTGTGTGTGTGTGTGTGTGTGCATTTGTGTGTGTGTGTGTGTGTGTGTGTGTGTGTGTGTGTGTATTTGTGTGTGTGTGTATTTGTGTGTGTGTGTGTGTTTGTGTGTGTGTGTGCGTGCCAGGTAGCCGTCTTTGTGTAGCCGTGTGTGTGTGTGTGTGTGTGCATGTGCGCGAGCACATGTTCGTGTGTGTTTGTTTCAGTGCTGCATAGTTGGCTCCAAATCCTATGGTTCTCACTTCCTGTTGAGTTGTTGATAAACTTTTCAAGCACACCAGGGTGCCAGGAGAGAGAGAGGGAGCGAGCCATGCCTTTGTTCATGAATCCATGGTGTGCTCTCTCTCTTTCATCAGATTGGATTCTCAAAATCAGAATTAGAATCAGATTTCATTGGCCCCGTATATTTACTTACAAAAGGAATTTGACTCCGGCAGATGTTGACTCTGT
Source organism: Setipinna tenuifilis (assembly GCA_030347295.1). NCBI lineage: Eukaryota > Metazoa > Chordata > Actinopteri > Clupeiformes > Engraulidae > Setipinna > Setipinna tenuifilis. The sequence goes on from CM059274.1 coordinate 14,952,805, forward strand.
AGTATATACATTCAACATGTAGACATGCAGTGATTCAGTAGACAAAAATGTACAAGACTTGCTCTACAACAAACATTTGGAAGACACAATATAGATGTCAGGCAATGGAAATATAATGTACAAAAGCAACAATTTACAAAACAATTTAAAATAAAAAAAAATAATGGGATAGAAGCAGGCATAAACACTTAGCATCCGTGGCTATGGTTAAGAGCTTGGTTTTGGGATGTGAAGATTGCAGGTTTTATGTCTCTAATTTGGGTGGGGGGTGTGAACTACCAGCACTGTACTGCCCCCTCATCCATGGCTCCGTTGCCCTTGACCAAGGTATCTAACCCATGTTGCTCCAGGGAGACTGTCCCTGTATCTAATTCACTGAATGTTGCTCTGTGTGAGAGCATCAGTCGAATGTAATGTTATTTACATTCGATACAGGGACAGTCCCCCTGCATTTCGTCAGCATGCTGTCTTTCGGAATATGTCAGTACTGTCTGTAGTTATACTGTAAGTCAATACTGTCTGCAGTGATAAAAGGCCAGTACTGTCTGTTATCCAAATATGTTGGTACCGTCTGCAGTCAAAATATATTTGTAATGTCTGTAGTAATATTGTGTCAGTACAGTTTGTACAGTTAATATGTTTGCACCTCCTGTACCTCACTCCCCCAACCATGTCTCTATTGATTCAGTGCTGGGCTATGATGGTTGAGTGGGTGGGTGAGTTAGAGTATGGGACATTTTATTTGTCCCCTGAAAGAGGCACAGCCTTGTATGGTATTGTTCTTTACAAAACATCCCGCTGGACTGGCATCATGGAATTCTGGAAATCAGATTATAGGCTGCTTACCATTAAGTTGTGGTCAATCAGAAATTGCTGCAAAAAATGTCATATGGACGTTCCCACATCTTGTCTTATACTCCTCAAAGTTGTTTTTTATATTCAGTCATATTTGTGGGGCTGTTTTTCCACAACTGGATTTGAGTGCATAGACAATGTCAGATCAACGGATTTCTGCAGAAGAGACAGAATATATAGACCCCTTCCCCTTTGTTGTCCTCAGCAACCCTTGTTATGTAAGGAATCATAGATGATATGGTGTTTGTATATATCAGAAAGTTAACTCACATTCGAGGTGGTAATGTGGCCATGACACAAAGTGTGCAGCATGATGGCACTACAAATACATCTTAGATCGGATGCATTTGATATGTTCACCACAAACTTGGCGGATTGATAAACAAGTGAGAAAAATAGGGACTACTTCATAGGTGTGCGTATATAGAAAATTGACACTCCAAACATTGAATCACAATGGGAAATTGAACCTACCCATGTTATAAATTCTGTTTTTCACATAGGAGGTGAGAAAGCCTTCTCTCATGTGGCAGTCATTTACTCGTTTCTCACACCTTAGGCCTTCAATGCTCTGCATATTTGTGCGCTTTTAAAAGCTACGGAGCCTTTTGGTTTTGAACCCATTCTTTACTTCACTTTGTTAGCCAGCGAGGACACGCTTCCTCTCTTCTCTAACCAGAGCTAGACAGCTGAGGTGATGCTAACGTAGCCGTTAACTGACTAAGCGAGACTGACTGATGGATGCGCAGCGTTTCCACATCGACGGACGGAGAGGAAGGGAAAGGTCACGCACACGAGCGAGACACCAGAGACGAATAAGCGGCCTGGCACAGCTGACCAGCGGTCGGTCATCCTCCATTACGCCAAAGCCCTAATTCTCCCAGCGTTGGTCCCAGCCGACACACAGACACGAAAGCTCCCATCGGGGCGATCGGCCAGCAGCGTGGAAGCGTTCAGCACAAAACAGAGACGCTCTAAAGACAGATCCTGGCAACAGGATGCGTTTACAAGCACGGCCCATTAATCACCCGTGTAACCCCTGTGAGCTGCGGCGTTCGTTCCCATCGAGAGAGAGACAGAGAGAGATGGAGAGAGAGAGAGAGAGACAGAGAGAGAGATAGAGAGAGAGATAGAGAGAGAGAGAGAGAGAGAGAGAAAGAGAGAGGAGAGAGAGAGAGAGAGAAAATGTGCCGGTCCTTTCACTGTCCAAAACCATCAAAAAATTGCCTCTCAGTCCCAAGCTGCCCCAAAGACAGGAAGAGAACTCTTCACAGTCTTTTATTTATGTACATTCTATGGTCAGAGACATGATGAGAAAAAAAAACTAGGGGAAAATAGTGCCAACATACAAGGCAGGCCTGCCTGCCCATGAAGCCGCCATGAGGCTGACAAGGAGCCTGGCCTACATGGTGGTGGACAAGCGGTTAAATAGCTGCAGGGTGAGAGAGCAGCTTGGCCCGGGTCCTCTTCCTGTCAGGCAGTGGTGTTATTTTCAATGTCTCTACAAAATGGCCCCAGCTCCTTGGCAATTATGTTAACACAAGCCAAACGCACTGTCCGGCCCTGTCAGCTTTTAAAATAGGCAGCTGTGTACAGAGCAGGGGCCCTCTGTTTGATAAAGCCGGATTAGAGATGGGAGTGTTTGGAGAACACAGGTGACTTTGTGCTTGGGTCTGGTAACTGGACCCCCTTTCCTCCTTCTTCTTCTCCTCCTCCTCCTCCCCTCTTCTCCTCTTCTCCTCTTCTCCTCTTCTCCGTGCAAAGTAACAAAACCTTAAAATACCAGAGATGTCAACACGAGGAGGACAGCAGTCATCAGGTGTTTGGAAGTTCTTTGACAGGCCACAGTGTCACTCCAAGCATATGCAGTCATCTGTTTTTCTTCCAGCCCTTTCAGAGAAGAACCTTTTAAAGCTGTGCTTATGAAAACCCCTCAGCAAATGGCTCTCAGGGCACTGTTTATTGAAACTCCTTCAGCATCCAAGGATACCTGGCTGGATACATAGACTGTGTGTGTCTTATACTCACAAATATATGGGATTGCGTGTGTTTTATTTTAAACAAGTTTCAAGGGGGGAGTAAAAAACCTAACAATCACTTTTACTGTCACGCCATGTTATTGGTGCACAGGTGCACACTTCATGTGAGTGAAATGCTTTCTGTGCAAGCCTCTTAAGCAGGGGTGTGCAAAAAAATGACACAATATAAAAATAAGATAAGAATATACACAATAAGAAGGGTATAATTTTAACAAGTATACACGCAGTAGATGCAAAATCACAAATAAATACAGTGCAAAATGAGATTATAAATTATAAATCCTGATCAGAGGTCAGTCCAGGTTTAGTAAGATTATGTTTAGAGAAAACACAAGATACTTCTGCACCTTGGAACAGTGCCTTTGCGAGAAGAGATTTAAGCCTTCATAACTACAAACTTTATTCTAACATACTATTGTTTGGAAGAACACTTATCCTTAGCACTTTAGGCTTTGTTATTATAACACTGTATTACAAGTGTATGTTTGCTCAATGCTACACAGCTTATTCTTTGTCCACACAAGAAGTCAGTCAGGGTCAGCCTTTCCCCATCATTTGCAGCATGCTTGCTAAATTGCTGTAAAGGTGAAACGCTGACACAAAAAAAGAAAAAAAGAAAGAAAGCAAAAGCTGCTCTTGGCGATGGAGGCCTTCAGCTAGGTGTGCCCAGCAAAACATCAAACAACAATCCAGGTCCATTCCAGACCAGGTCCTGAAAACACATGTTGCATGTGGCTGTGGTCCATTGGGCCTGCACTCAAAACGTTTTTTTTTGGGCGTTTTTTGGTTTTGGAAAAAAAAAAGGGATTCGCTCAGAAAAATTTAGGGCCGTCGACAGGGTTTTGAGAATCGATTGCTTTGGCCAAACGACGGTTTGATCAGGTTAGAGTGTGTTTTAATGGCTTTGAAGCGGGCCCAGAAAGGATTCTGGCTCGTCCGAGGCTTTTGCTGAGAGGCGAGCTTAGGGAGACCATCCTTCATGTGGAGCGTCAGGGAAAATAGGAGAAAATTGGGGTGGGGGGCGGGGGGGGCTGAACGTCGGTCCGTTCCCAGATGGATCACCGAGTCATTACGGCAGCGCATCAGAGCTGCCTTTGATAAGATTGCTGCTGTAATGTAAGGTCGTGACCTCTGGGGATTCGCACTGCTGACCCCCCACACCCCCCCCCCCCCCCCCCCCCCCCCGATCTCTATATGGCGGTCTGCACACATGATAGCCATGTGGGCATATATGTGCGTCTACCCACCCTGTCAACTCCATGTTTACGCTTTGCATTTAGACTGGGGTGTGAGAGGAAATAGATGACTTGTGACAGATGAAGGTTCTTATTTTTGCCACCTCTTATTTCTACATGGACCATCAAACAGATACACACACACACACACACACACACACACACAGAACACACAGACACACTCACACACGCATATACACACACACGCACACAGACACACCCAGACACACACACACACACACACACACACACACACATACACACACACACCAAAAACACACATTTACACACATGCTTACTTACAAATACCCACACACACACGATTAAAAAGTCTAGAGTGTTTTCTTTCTTTTCTGAAGCCTCTGGAGCCTGCGTCTGACTGAGGGCTCAGCTCTTCCTTCCTCACACACACACACACACACACACACACACACACACACACACACACACACACACACACACATATATATATATATATATACATACATAAGTAAGGGTGAAACAGTATGAATGCAGAGTTCTTGCCTTCGCTCTTTTCTGGAGTCTCCACTTGACCGAGGGCCCAGCTCTCTCTTTCTTCACATACACACACACACTCACACTCACACACACACACACAAACACACACACATACACATTTATACATAAGTAAGGGTAAAACAATCTAGTTTTTGTCTTCACTCTTTTCTGGAGTCTTCTCTTGACTGAGGGCCCAGCTCTCTCTCTCTCTCTCCGGTGTGGGACAAAAGTTCATCCTCCTCCAAATCCCCCAGAATTAGAAACAAAGTAAATGTTTGATCTAATCACAGGAACACAGAGTTGTTAATGAAAATGGAAAAATGGTGGGGTTGGGCTGAGGGTGAATGTGAGGGGAAGGATGACTTTATATAAACATTGGAGGTTCTTCTCTCCAGAAATCATCATCATGAAAATGTTGTATTCTGCTGGCTAAGACCTAATCGCATGTGAGCACACACGGTAGGTTCTTCTTGATTTATTTTAAACTGCAACCATGGGGTGAAAAAGTTCATAAGCCTCATCTATCAAAACTGTTCTCTCTCTCTCTCTCTCTCTCTCTCTCTCTCTCTCTCTCTCTCTCTCTCTCTCTCTCTCTCTCTCTCTCTCGTTTTTTCCCCTCTCCCTCCTTTCCTCCCTATCTCTCTCATTCTCTCTCCTCCTTGCTGTCTGGTCTGAGGAATAGAAGCCCACAATCTGAGGAATGTGTGAAGTAAGCTCTTGGATGCTGCAGGAATGATGGTCAGCCAGTGCGGATCAGATATGGCCGCAGAGTGAATATATTAGGACAGTTTTCAGATAAATCATTTTATATGCATGTCACTTTGAATGAATCCAAATGCTGATGTGACAGTTTACATGGCGAAAGCGGGCGTCCAACAACACGAGCAATTCGTTCGGAAAAGGACCCCCCCCCCCCCCCTCCTTTTTTTTAGATCTACCCTGGGGAAAAAAAGTGAATGTAGTCAGAGAAAAAAATAAGACAGAGATGTTCACATTGTCTATAAAGCAGATTCGCAGTGATCCCATTGGAGTATGGGGCGTCAGCAGTTTTCTTGGTAATGGCAAAGCAAAGTTAGCCATCATTAGAAATTTTGGTTACACTTATTTTTACTGCCCTTGTTACATCAGCTAGGTACAGTGTACAACAATATCTTACAATATGTACTTACACTGTTCGATAGAGTTAAGGTTTGGGTTAGTGTTAGGTATGTACAATGTAAATACATACATGTTACATGTTGTTGAATCTAAATACACTAAATAATGAACTGTAAAAAAGAAGTTACCAAAGATTCCTGAGTGGCAAATGTGGGGTCACAGAAGAAGGTGTGACTAGAACAGTATACAGTATCCCCCACATCTCCTGCTCAGCTGACGCCATGTGAGACATGTGACTTCCTGTTCAGGATCTCATTGGACGACCAGCGCTGCTCTCTCATTCAGGTTTTGTTGTGAGCAGAGAGCGAATGTAGGTCAGTGCTGTGGATTCATTTCTTTGCTCGCTCACATGCTGATATATTAAGCTCTGTGTGTGTATGTGTGTGTGTGTGCGTGCGTCTGTGTGTGTGTCCATCTGTGTGTGTGTGTGTGTATGTGTGTGTGTGCGTGCACGTGAGTGAGTGAGTGCATGTGTGTGTTGGAGGAGTGTATCTGAAGCACTGTACCATCCCAGCAGTATCTTCAGGCACTTCCTGCATGTGGGCCATCCAACTGTGTGTTATTGTGAACCCACCATGCATTTCATGCCACTGTGCAGTGAGGTGCTACTGCATTTTATATATGTAAATGTGTAGATATGGCTTTGTGTGTGTGTGTGTGTGTGTGAGTGTGAGTCTGTGTGTGCATGTGCGCGCATCTATGTATGTCTGTGTGCGTTCGTGCATCTGTGTGAGTGTGCATGTGTGTGTGTGTGTGTGTCTGTCTGTCTTTGTTATCTTGGGAGTTGAAAGCTCTTACCATCACATCATTATGACTGTGTCTCTCAGGCGCTTTATATCCTGCTGTAAATCTTGCCAGGCTGTTTCTGCATCTCACTCACCCCTGCTATATATCTTCACTTCAGCTACACAATTCACCAAAATATGTGAATGACAGCCAAGGAAAGGCATAATATAATTGTACATAAAGTTGTCCTTCAGAAAGACATTTATTTGAATCCATTAAATGTGTATATTAGGAGGATATAAAGAATATGAACATATAGCCACAGATTGATGTAATGGTTTGCATATGTTGGTAACAAGTGACATCTAGTTTTATGTATAACTCATGACTGTTATGATCTGAGGCATTATAAGGCTTTGTCATAAGCCCTATTCGAACTTAAAGTGGCACAGCACATTTTTGAGTATAAAGATTGACCTGCCTACAATATCGGTCACAAATATGTATAAAGAGTTATAAATATTAATTTTAGCCATTATTAAGCTTTATAAAGGGATTATAAATCTTTATAAATGATCTTGTGTTTATAAGAGTCTTATGAACACAAGCTACATAGAAAGTGTTACCCACTTAATTACACTTTACTTCATGATGTAGATACACTGTAACAGGGGCAATTAACAGTTGTGTTAATGTTAGTGATAACATGTAACAATTGGTACTTACACTTTGTGCATCTTAGGGTTAGGGTAGATGTTAGGACTTTGTTTAGGTATATAAAAGGTAAGTACATAATGTTGCATGTTGTTATAAATTGTATTACACTGTACCTCATGATGTTGCTATACTGTAGCAGGGACGAAAAAAGGGACCAGTATAACCAAAAAAGAAAACAACTTGAAAAGTTGATGACAAGTTGATGACGTACTTCAGTGCGCACCCACCATGTTGATTGCACACACAGCAGCAGTGAGGCATCAGCAGGAATCATCCGGCTGACTCAGTGTGTGTGCCATCCTGAGTTTGAGCTTTCCTCACCTGTATTTGTTTCCCCCCACGACACGACACAACGCCGAGGTGAGGTGAATTTATTCCACCTTCTCGTGAGGACACAGTGGAGTCAGTGTATGTGTGCTCGACACTCAGACGAACGGCAGCTCCCAGCCACGCAAAGCAAAGGGGGAGGCCAGAGGAGCTGGCAGCCGGTCGCTGTGCCGTCAGCCCCAGTGCACTCCTTGACGGATGGCTCCAGCATCTGGCAGTCCTGAGGCAGGCTACTCTTCAGGCGTCTTTGTGGAGCCTCTCCTAATTTGACAGAATTATGGATGCCTTCGCAACGAACCGGGCGGCAGAGCAAAGCAAGGCGCAGGAAAGCAAAGCAAGGCGGATCAGGCGGATTTCTTTCTTGTTTCTCTTATTTATTAAGGCGTTCCATGAAAGTCTTGAATTTTTCTCTCTCTCTCTCTCTTTTTTTTTTTTTTTTTTTGGTCCTCCGCAGCCTGGGATGAACTTGACCACCACCACTGCTGCCACAAACCCGGCAGCACTGTTGTTACCTAATTGTGGCGGAGTTTCTTTAGATTCTTCTCTTTCTTTTCTTTCTTTCTTTCTTTTCTTTCTTTCTTTCTTTCTTGTTTTCTTTTTTGGTTCTGGTTGGAAAATGTTACAGGATGGGTCACACCTCTCTACCACCACTACTGCAGCGAGCGAGCCAAGAGCAACGCCAAGAGCAGCACTCACGTCATCCTCCCTCCCGCCACAGTCCAGGCATCCCTTATGCATGGGTGACATATCTGTACTCAATGTTTTTATTTCTGTATTTCTTTCTCTTTCTGTCTCTCTCTTTTTCATTCCCTATCTTTTTCTCTTTGCCTAATTTCCTTATTTATTTACCCCACTCTCTCACCTTTTTTTCTCTTTTTCTCTCTTTGCCAAATTGGCTTATTTATTTACCTCTCTCTCTCTCTGTCTCTCTCTCTCTCTCTCTGTCTCTCTCTCTCTCTCTCTCGCTCTCTTTCACTGTCTCTTTCCCTGTCTCTCTCTGCCTTTCTTATTCATGTTTTAACTTTACTGTTGAATGATGATGAAAGAGAATAAGGCAAAGATCGCTAAGGGTCTTGTGAACAATTCTGTCTGTCTGACCTAATGGCTGCGGCCACTGCCACTGCTAAAGCTTGACCACATTACCAACAGAAGCTGACCCCATTATCAAATCCGAGCTGAACCAGGGAATACAGTGAACCTCAGAGCGTCAGACACATCTTTGGTGGATGGCAGCAGCTCCAAGGCAGATTCATTTCGTGCCTCTTGTGAATTCATATAATGGAGTTATTACAGTGTTTAAGGCCACGTTCATGCTGTCGTCACCACACATCTCCTTGTCACTGTCCCTTTTATGCCCACAGATGGACTTATGCAGTATGTGTGGAGACAGAGACCTCTAATCGTCTTGTGTAGATCAGAGAGAGAGAAAGAGGGAGAGAGAGAGAGAAAGAGAGAGAGAGAGAGAATGAACCTTGAAAGGGATGTCTCTTAAAGAGGAACGAAGCCCCATTGGAATATGGTGACGATATTTGTTCCCAGGGCTGTGTGACAGCACAAGCGGACAATGCCCTTGGTTGTGTGTGTGTGTGTGTGTGTGTGTGTGTGTGTCTGACACAGAGCGGACAGCGGACAAGTGAAGATGTGTGTGTGTGTGTTCACACACGTGTTGGTGTTTGTGCTCCCCCCCTCCCCCACCCCCCCTCGCCTGCGTGACACTGCTCAGGGTTACAAATATAGCTCCTTCTCTTCCAGACCTCTTTTGAAAATGAATTGATGTACGTGAGCATGCTTATCGCCTGGGAATAGACACTCCCTGGAGACAGAGATGGAGAAAGAAACTGATAGATGGGTGAGAGGGAGAGAGAGGGAGATAGACAGAGAGATGGAGAGACAGAGAAAGAGAGAATTAGAGAGAGGAAGAGAGAGAGAGAGGTATTATAAAACAAATCATCTGGCCTGTGTTTCCTGCTCCCTTCATAGAGTCATGACTCCCCATCACCACTCATACCCCCCAACCCACCACCCCACCCACACACACACACACACACACACACACACACACACACACACCCTCAACCACACACACACACCAACGCGAGAGTGAGTGAGTGAGAGAGAAATAGAGAGAGAGAGACAGAGAGATGGAGAGACAGACAGAGAGAGAGATAAAGAGAGGCATTATAAAACAAATCATCTGTCCTGTGTTTCCTGCTTCCCTCATAGAGTCAATACGCCCCACCACCACCCAACCCCCCCTCCCCCCACCCCACACACACACACACGCCCCACCCTCAACCACACACACCAACGCCATCGCCATCCTTTATTAAACGTTTTCGGTGTGCTCTGAATCTCTCCAGTCTATATGCTATATGCTTCCCTGTAGCTTGTGTGCCAATGCATGTTTTATAGCTCTGGCTTCTCCATGTGGGGCAGCCAGTAGGGCTGATAGCGGAGGGGCATGTTCGCACACCCCATCCATCTTTCATGCAAACCGCACCACTTCTGCACTGATTTGCCCCCCAACCACCAAGGAAGGGCCAGTGAGGGATCTTATGTGCCGTCTTTCCTGGCCGATGAAAGCATGCGTTCTGTGTGCATTATTTATTGTTCCATAAGTGCATTCACGCTTATGAAAGCCCAGTTTCTGTATGGACTATAACAGCTAGTAAGGTAGACAGGGATTTGAACCAGTTACCTGTACTGTATGAAATGTATTGTGAAATGCATTGTGCATTGTTATAGTACTTGAACTTTGGTTCACAGATGTCTTTCATTAGGGTGTGTGTGTGGCATGTGGATTTGATGGTGTCATCTAACAAGTCAGGTAGTGTGAGAAACTGAGAGTTTTTGTATGGGAGAGAAGGAGATGAGAGTCTCCTGGCCATGAGAAGATGCGGTCATGCATAAATATGGAACTCATGAGAGATTTCATATGCGTGTCTAATTGTGTGTGTGTGTGTGTGTGTGTGTGTGTGTGTGTGTGTGTGCTTGTGTGTGTATGTACTGTATGTATATGTGTATCTCATGTGCATGTCTAATTGTGTGTGTGTGTGTGTGTGTGTGTGTGTGTGTGTGTGTGTGTGTGTGTGTGTGTGTGTGTGTGTGTGTGTGTTTGATATTGAGCAAGCTCCTGTCATGCACACAAATGCCATAAAAGCAAGCCCCTTCTTTTCCAGCCAATCAGAGGCCAGATATCCAGTTTATGTGTGTAAAAGACCAACAGACATGCATGTCAACCACGAGCACCACACATCAGCCATTTGAGCTAGCCTACAACGCAACATCTTGGCATGACGTCCCTCTCTGTGTGATCACACTTTCTTCTCTTTCTTTCTCCCTCCTTCACTTCTCTCACACTCACACTCTTCTCCTCTCTCTCCCCCCTCTCCACTCTTTCTCACTCTTCCTCTCCATTTCAACCACGAGCACCACACATCAGCCATTTCAGCTAGCCTACAACGCAACATCTTGGCATGAAGTCCCTCTCTGTGTGATCACACTTTCTTCTCTTTCTTTCTCCCTCCTTCACTTCTCCCACACTCACTCTCTCCTCTCTCTCCCCCCTCTCTCCACTCTTTCTCACTCTTCCTCTCCATTTCAACCACGAGCACCACACATCAGTTTTTTGAGCTAGCCTAAAACGCAACAGCTTGGCATGAAGTCTCCCTCTAGCTCCCTCTTTCTCTCTCTCTCTCTCTCTCTCTCTCTTGCTCTCTTTTTCTCCATGTCTCTCTTTTGCTCACTTTCTCTCACTGTCTTTCTTTCTCTCTGTCTCTTCTTCTGTCTTTCTCTCACTCTATCTCTCGCTCTCTCTATCTGTCTCTCCTTCCCTCTTTTTCTCTCTCTCTCCCTTCCTCTCTTTATCGGTGAGAGTGTGTTGAAAGTGGCAGTGGGGGAAAGCTGGCCTCCTTGCTATCATTTCTGTCTGTCTGTCTGTCTGTCTGTCTGTCTGTCTGTCTGTCTGTCTCTCTCTCCCTTCCTCCCTCTATCTGTGAGAGTCGGTTAAAGAGTGGCAGTGGGGGGAAAAGCTGGCCTCACTCTCTAACTCTATCTCTGTATCTCTCTCTGTCTCTCCTTCTCTCTTTCTCTCTCTCTCCCTCTCCCTTCCTCCCTCTATCTGTGAGAGTGTGTTGAG
>CM059274.1:14969518-14972018 GCA_030347295.1 Setipinna tenuifilis
ATGGTGGAGCGCTGACTGCCATGTTTGTTTTCCCTTTCGCATGGTGCTGCCTCCTCCCTCCTCCCTCCTCTCCTCTCTGCAGCAGCCTTCCTTCCTGGTGTGGCTGTAAGGCTAGATGGCACGGCACAGAGGTGGAATTACATTTACTGCTTTAGTCTAATGTTTACATTTAGTGTGCATTTGCAATAGTAACCCCCCACCCCCCACCCCCAGCCCACCACACACCACACACACACACACACACACCACACACACACACACACACACACACCACACACACACACACACACACACACACACACACACACACACACACACACACACACACACACACACACACACAAGCACCATTTTATACCCTGAACAATGCATAAAACATAAACATAAAAACTGTTTTTATACAATTGAAGGCATATTACTTATTATTATTTTGGATGAGTAGCTATTTTGAAACAGTGGGTCTCTAGTCATATTTGCATGATTGTCTCCACATTGAGGCATTTATGAAATCTAAATTTGCATTCAGGGTACAATGGGGGCATTTATATACTAAAGTAAAGTCAGGTGCAGTCCATTAAAGAATAAACTTGTGGAAAACTGAGGAATTTGTTCTTGGAAAAATGTGGTCACAGTCAGATCCACAATGAAATGATGTTATAAGGCCATTATAATCATAGGCTTTTGTTTATACAGACAGCATATAGTTGGTTGACAGTGTATCCTGTTTGGCTGTTCTTTGACACCCTCCAAGACTTACTTACTTTTTTTCTTTCTTCATAATGCCCTTGTCATCATAATAGATTTGGTAACACTTTATTTTACAGTTCCTTTTTTAGTGTATCTACCTGTAACAACATGAAATATAATTTTGTATTTTATTACTGTACATGCCTAACACTATCCCTAATCTTAACCCCCTAACACTATGGTACAATGATATTACATGTACTTCATGCTGTAGATACTCTGTAACAGGGACAGGAAAATAAAGTGCAACCATAGATTTTTGTGGCCCAAGATCATGCACACTCATCCTCCCTTATGTTGGGTCCTGTTTTTTTTTTACTGTGATGAGTTTATGGCATTTCTACTAAAGACCAGCTGAAAGTTTATCAGAGCTGTCATGTCATCACCAACAACCAGCAGGTGAGGACAGGTATGGGACACAGTGGGCCCCCAAGTTCACAAATCACTCACCTCTGAACGAGTGAACCTGGGGATGGGGGAGTGTGTGTGTGTGTGTGTGTGGGGGGGGGGGGGGGGGTCTCGCTGTGAAAACACGCATTTGCAACATAGCACCTAATAAGTCACTATCTGGCAAAACTGATAATGGCTGACAAGCACTACTTGTGTCGCAACAAGTGAGGCAGGCCAGGGCCTGGATGCTAACACCACACCGCACCCCACCACAGGCTCGCGTCGCTGGTGGAATCGAGACTCCCGTCTGGGTCTCGGTGATAGTCCCACACTGACACCGTTATGTAACCTCTTAATAACCAGACGTATTATTCTGTCTCAGATCTTGGATGATAGGATATATATATATATGTTTTAAATTTAAACCTTCTAACTGTCTATTGTTTTGGAAACTGCAGTAACATGATATGCCCTAGTCAACCGCTTCGCCTGCCCTACACCGTCTCCAAAATAAAAATAAAAAAAACAGAAAAAGAAAAACAGTTATTTTGTGGGTCATAACACCAGGTACACCTCAGTTCCCACCCATCTTGTAAAATGGCTCCTGCATGGAATGTTTATTGCCCTGTTTCCACTGTGTTATCCAGCAGCCATTCGCAGTTTTGATGGAGGCATTCACAGTTAAAACAACACAAAAAAGAAACTGGGAGCTGGGCTGTAATTGCTTTAATTTAGCCCTCATTGCCAAGCCGCCCCCCCCCCCCCCCCCCCCCCCCTTAAAAAACTTCTGGCTGTATTTTTTTTTACTCTTGCTGTGGCTACAGTCTCTGGCTTCTATTGTGTTCACAAATCTGCCTTTATGAGTTTTGTGGGCCTTGCTGTTTCATGGCCATTCTCTGGAAAGCAAAGACATTTGCCAAACAAGTGTGTGTGTGTGTGTGTGTGTGTGTGTGTGTGTAGGTGTGTGTGTGCGTGTGTGTGTGTGTGTGTGTGTGTGTGTGTGCATGGGGGCATGTGTATGTGCTTGAGCATGTGTGTGTGTGTGTGTGTGCGTGTGCATGCATATGTGTGTGTGTGCATGTGTGTGTGTGTGCATGTGTATGCATATGTGTGTGTGTGTGTGTGTGCATGTGTATGCATAAGATAGAGTGAGAGAATGGATGTGTGAGAGCTGGAGAGTCTCAGACGTCATTTGAGGGGAAGTTCACTGAACGCTCCAAATCTCTGAGGTTTAGAAGATGTGTGGAATGTGTGTGTGTGTGTGTGTGTGTGTGTGTGTGTGTGTGTGTGGGTTAGGAGGGGAGAGGAGGTTGTCTTCGTCTCCACTGTCTTTCATGGTGCTCTATATAAGAGTTGCTTGCGC
>CM059274.1:14977018-14979518 GCA_030347295.1 Setipinna tenuifilis
CAAAGCCAAAGCCACTCCACAGATATCTGGTTAAAATATAGGGGAGGGAGGTCTCCTTTTTTTTTTGAGAGGCAGTGGTGCAGTGAGGTAAGATGGGATTTTTTTTTTTCTTTTCTTTTTTTTAATAGAGGGATCTTTGGAGAGACATGGACAATAATGTAATGAGAAAACTCGACATGTAAGATGAGATTTTCCTCTCGAGGGTGACCGTGGTATGATATTTTAAAATGTAAAGCCTGCGTGTTTTTTTTTTTATTATTTGGAAATAGTGAGACAGCTTTTCTAAAATCCCTCTTATTTTCTGTTAGAAACATTAGATGTTTTCAAATGCAGCAGCCATCACTATCACTTTAACCAGTGTTATGTTTTCATTCTTTTGCCTCTCTTGGGGATTTTTTGTTCAGTATTTTCTCTCTCTCTCCTCTTCCTCTCTCTCTCCCTTTCTCTCCCTCCCTCTCTCTCTCTCTCTCTCTCTCTCTCTCTCTCTCTCTCTCTCTCTCTCTCTCGCTCTCTCTCTCCCTCTCTCTCTCTCTGGGTTTGGATGTGCGAAATTGAACCCTGGCTCCTCCAAAGCCTGTTTAATGCCTGGGGCCTTCTTGGAGTGCTGTGAACCCAAACTCCAAACTCCCTAACCTGTCAGCTCGCACTGTCAGCCTGCGCATGGAACAGCACAAACAAGCCGTACTCAGGCCCCTGTGAAAAGACTCTCACCACCCCCCCTGCCCGCCTTCCTGCCTGCCTGCCTGTCTACCCACCCACCCTGGTGTTTTGGGGGGGAGGTTATAATGGGAGGAAGCACAGTTTGCTTCCTTTTTTTCCCAACATAGCATGGTTTTAACACCCCCTTGGAGAGCATCTTTTGGACACCCCTCACCACACACATATACATAGCCTCAACCCCCCCACCCCACCCAATCCACCACACCCCACCACACTCCTTCACTGGCAAGGGCTGGAGAGTTGCTCATGTTTGAACCGTCACTTTTGCCCCCACTACCCACACTTGCTGATATCAGGGAGGTATTACTAAGAGGAAGCTGCTGTTATCGTCTCCATGGTGCTGGTGCAGCTCAGTGCTGGAAAGCTCACCAGGAAAACCTCATCTGACCTTACACAGCACTTTTGTCACTAATCTCAGTACCAGATACCAGAACCAGAACCAGAACCAGAGGTCCTAATGACCTCATGGTGGGGTAGCTCTTCACCCGCCTCACCACCTCCCCAAAAAAACACACACCCTCTCTCCCTCCGTCCCTCCCTCCCTCTCCCCTCTGTAGCCAGTAAATTTGACAGCTGTCACATTGATTTCCCTCTGCACAATATGGGACAGTACAGTTAGTGCACCCCCCTACCGACAACACCACGCACAAACACACACACACACACACACACACACACACACATACACAATACCCCCCCAGGCCCCATGGCTGGCTCACTAGCTCCCCCCCCCCCACACACACACACACACACACACAACACGACATCAGGATGAGATTGCACACTTCATCACCGCGCTTGGCACCGACAACAAAGCCGACCCCATTTGAACTCGTGTTTACTGTGCTTAACGCAATCAGCTCGGCTAATTCGTCTGCGAGCTTGCGTCACTGCCGGCAGCGCTAATGGCGCACTACTGTATGTGCGTCCACCGCGACCGACTGACCGGCCGCCTTGTTTTGTTTTCGCTCACAATCAGTTTCTCTTTCTTCATTTTTTTCTTCTCCTTGTCAAAAAGCTTTTTAGAGAAGGCAGAGAAAAGAGGAAGGGAGGTTGTTTGTGTGCGTATGTGTGTGTGCTTGTGTGTGTGTGTGTGTGTGTGTGTGTGCCTGTGTGTGTGTGTGTGTGTGTGTGTGTGTGCCTGTGTGTGTGTGTGTGTTGATGTGTGTGTGTGCATGCCTATGTCGTGTGTTTTTGTGAATTTGTGTGACACTTCAAGGGTAGTGCAGAGACATAATACATTAGTTCTCTTTGTAAAAGGACTTTAAATGTACATATGTTTGTGTATGTGTGCATGTCTGTGTGTGTGTGTGTGTGTGTGTGCGTGTGTGTGCACATCTGTCTTTGTGTGTGTGCATGCATGCATGTACTGTGTGTGTGTGTGTGTGTGTGTGTGTGTGTGTGTGTATGTGTATGTGTGTGTATGTGTGCGCGTGTGTATGTGTGCGCGTGTGTATGTGTTTGTGTGTTTGTCTTTGTGTGTGTCTGTTGGTCTACGTATACACACGCTCGTCTGTGTGTGTGTGTGTGTGTGTGTGTGTGTGTGGGGGCGAGGTGCAGCCAGGGGACAGGAGGGACAGGCGGACGGGTGAGAGGGACTGTCTGCGTCTGTCAGTTGAGGTAAGCTCAGCTCAGCTCAGCTCAGCGCTGCGGTCTCTGTAACATGCTCTCTTTCAATAGCCATGAACATCAAAGGCACTGGCCGTTTAAGTGTCCTCTATCGGCCCGGCCACTGGAGCCGGGGCCCCCGGGGGACCTATGACCTAACAGGAAGTGCTCT